>JAUNZO010005170.1:600000-955231 GCA_031894775.1 Chloris gayana
CTGACTCCACCTCACGTGTCAGAGAATATTATGGCATGGGCCTGTTTTTTCCTCAAATCAGCGCATGGGCCTGTTTTTCTTTTTCTACCCAGCAAGCCTAAAACCAGCCACACGGCCCAGCCAGGTCGCAGCAGCACGGATGTGAGTCGTCTTCCATCTCTCGTCAGTTCGCTTGTGCCAGCACCGCCCGGAAAAAAAGTAACCGTCGCCGCCATCTTGCCTTCCCTCTCCAGTCGTTGTTTCGACCAACCGAATCCACCCACAAGTCCTTCCATTTCCCCTCCCCTGTTTCTGACCTTTCGTAGCCGTAACGGAGTTGCTACACGCGCTAGTGCGTCGTTGATTGCCGCCTCGCCATTGATGGCAATGAAGCCGAGCCGCTCGCCTCTCCTCCCTATTTTCTCTATAAATGGGACCCTTAGACCCTGCCGCATTTTTCCCCCACCTCAGAGTGAGTCGCAACCCCTTCTCACACCGACAACAGACATTTTTCCCCAATGCCGGTGAACACTGCGCTGCTGTCGATCTCCCACATTGAGGCATATCTGTGGTCTATGACCTCTATAGCTGCGCAGGAACTCGAGCGACATTCCAGGACCGTTGCAGCAACCACTCAGTAACGGGAACTAGGCCCCGACGAGCTCAATTGTCCGCCGCCGCCTCCTTTCGTCGCCGGCCATCTCGGAGCTCTTCTCCACCTTGCTGACCCCGCAGGTGAGCGTGGCCCATCCCTCTGACATCTTAGGCCCTTTGCGGCAAGCTCTAGAGCACGGCAGAGCCCGTGCGCCTTGCTCAGGCGAGCCTGCACGGTGGTGCCGCCCTCGGTCCACGGTGGACCGGTGGTCCGGTAGTACAGCGTGGTCCATGGGCTCATCGACTGAGTCCACGGGAGTTTCCTTTGTAAAAATAATTGACCAGAAATCCTTTTGTACTGTTTTACATAAAAGCCCTCCTAGTTTTGTAAAATAAATCTGCAGTCCACTCGGACTTGGAAATTTTCCACTTAAACCCCGGTTGTTTTATTTAATTAACCTACAGGCCTACCAGAGTATTAATTTTACCTGCTAGCCCCTAGAATTTAGGTTTAATTGCAATCTAGCCCCTAAAAACTTTAAACTATTGAATCTTTTAAACTCGTAACTCCAATTTAGTTGATTTTTGAACCAAAATTCTCGTAGCGACGAAATCTTTTCAAACATTGCATAATCATATTGTTTTATCTCTCGTTTATTGTACTTGTTTTTCTCATGTTTGTTATTTTGTTTTGTTTTTCCGATGTAACGATCGTATAGAGGGCGAGACAGTGGAGAATTTCCAAGACTTCCAGTTCGAAGAATTTGAGCAGCAGCAGCACGCGGATAGAGGCAAGTGTCCTTGATGCACATTGCTCCTATTTCTCTATCTATCCGAATTTAAATTTCATGCATGCTTGTCTAATTTGAATCCTATGTTATGGTTTATTAGAACTTGTTGTGATCCTTTTTCTTGCCACCTGTTTTAGGTGTAGTTGACTAGTTAAGCGTAGGTCATGCTTAGCCCGGCTTAGTCGGCATAATCTTGGGAAAATAACTTGACTAATAATTTTGACTAATTATATACTTTAACCTAATTAATCATGCGTTAATCTCTTTTTAGCAACATGGTACTTAGATAATCCCAATAGAAGGATGTTGATGATGGAGCAGGTATGCGCGGGTACTTGGTATAGTACCATTGGGTTGTGGTAGTACTGTTTGGGATTCTAAGGACCGGTTCGTGGAACGCGTAACCATGACAACGAGCAGCAAAGCACGGGGTGATATGGGTAGGCTTGGTTTAGTAAGAGACCAGTTCCCGGTTCACGGGCGTCGAGGAAGGATGAAGGAAGGGTGTACTTCCGGATTCGAGCAAGGAAGGGTGTACTTCAAACCACGGCGCCGAGGGGGCTTCTATAGGAAGAGTGTACTCTGCAGCGGTGAAACCTTAGCGTTGGCGTTTTGCAAGTCGGGAAGGTTTTTGAAAGACCATGTGGTGATCTCTTGGCCTTACACCTATGGAAGTGTTTTGGCAACATGGAGACTTTAGTCACTAAATAATGATGGAATCACCAACTCTGTGGGTAAAGTTGTGCAACCTCTACAGAGTGTAAAACTATTATAACAGCCGTGCTCACTGGTCACGAGCGGCATGGACCTTTCACATGGACTAGAGGGATCGGGTTGGATCCGGTGGGGTAACCAGATTTGGGTGGTATAACCCGTAGGTTACTACATGTGGGGTAACCTGTAGTGGTTTTTAGGTGGTGTAACCCAAGGTTGTGACACCCCTACCTTGCAAAGCAAGAGGGATTGTCGCATAGGATCGCATCGGGAGACATTCGACGAACCGAACGTTTATTGCACATACGTTAACGATACATCCACCATTTTCATATACATGTTTAGATACATGAGTGACATATTTTACATCTGAAGTTCAAGTTACTATTATACATAGAGTTTGAAATTCAAATTTAATATACAATGAGCGGAAGCGTGAAGTTGATCTCGACGATAGTTTCCTAAAATGTAACACATCAGCCCGTAGATGTGCCCATTCTTCTCGACAATCTCACCTGCACAAAAATGTTAACAACAAAGCCCCGAGTATCTAATATACTCCGCAAGTCTTACCCGACAAAAATGATTTCTAAAACCGACTCCTCGTATGCGGGGGCTGACCGGGCTTGCTGGAAATAGCCAAAAACAACACCTATGCTAAGTCTAAAATTTCATGTTTTAGCCATATTAAGAGGGTTGTGACATAATTATAAATTTAGTGAGCAAGAGTAACAAACATGGTTGCAATACATGAAGTAATTCTTCAAAATCAGCAAGCTTATTCATCATGTTCACTTTGTTACTACGATGTAATCTGCTCGAGACAAGTGGTACTCATCACCGTGAGGGACAGCGATATATATCGATTTACACCCTGCAGTGGAAACTCAAATGCACGACAAACGCATCATTTAAGAACACGTATGACCATCTTTCACAAGATCACCATAGATATGAGCCGGGTCCTCCCTCCGAGTGTGCATTCCACATGCAACCACGGTAGCGTCGGGTCCAAGGGTAATAACGCACCCTCCGTCTACTCACAAACCCGTGCATCCACCGTGACCAACACTTTGCACAAAGGGTGAAGATACCGTCCAACACTACGACTCTCAAGTTACATCAGCTTACCAACTCCCGTACGAAGGTATGCATTTGGTACAAAACTCAATACTTGCTCGCGGAGTCACAACGAACGGTCCTCAATCGACACGCACGGGGCTATGGCGAACAAGGGTCAACCTTGTCACCGCATCCTACACATGCTCTTTCCCGTACGGTCTCGAACTAATTTCATGTGAGAGGTAACAATATTTGAATCCTAAATCGAGAGGTCTCCAAACCACTCGGTGTTGCTACCGGTGACTCATTTAAGCATAGTCATTCTATCGAAAAAAGATTATACCTATCTAAAGACCATAGGCAATAGGGAACATAATGCAACTAGGGTTACGATCAACTCCTAAACGTAAGTGCACAATACATAAACATAGACATATGTGAATTTAAACCAAAAACTAAACAAGTGGGATTATGCACCGCGGCTTGCCTTGACTTTGCTCGAAGTTAGCACTCTCAACCAAGCTCAATTCAGCGGGATCCTTCACGTGATTTCTTTCTTCGGTCGGGGTCCCTATATGGATGCAATGCATGATGTGAGTATGGATGCATACACAGATATTTAATTCATGGAACTTTCTCAATAACGAATCTAATGCAATGGTTGCATAAAATAAACATGTTCGTGTGGGAATGAAGATGCTTGCTTATGATGATATTTTATATGGAGATGTCATGGGGACAACCTTCTAATTAAAAGGAATATAAGCTATGTAACATAAACATGAATTTATACTTAACAAACAATTTGGCATTGCAAAATGCACATGAATAAAATGAAATACCCATTTAGGCATGCCTTACGCCATGATTATGGAAATAGGGTGGACATGTGCATGAAATGATAAGCAAACTCTATGGCATAGTTTAACCCTAGAGCTATATGGAAACATTATGATCGGTGCTTATACACTCAAGCAAAATCTTAAGCAATGAGTGCTGCCCTATTCAATTATTGTATAACTTCGTAAATATATAGCATTGCAGGATGGCACACCCTCATAAGCACTAATGCAAATTAATACATACACTTAAACATAACCAAATGCCTATATGTTATTTTTATGCACACTTCATCACATCATCTCATGAATGACCATTAAGCATAAAAACACTCCTAAACCAGATTCTTATGCTGGCCATAACTATTTTCATGATTGAGCACCAGAAGCAAATAAATTTCTTTTTATCTTTCTCTTAAAATAAACACTTGTCCCTCCTTTTATCCACTAAATATGGCAATCACCCTCCGGAAAATGCTATCCTTCAAATGATGTAACATCACAGATCAACTAAGCATAATATTCATGTTAAAAACCTAATTGCCTCATGATTGAGGATCATAAGCAAATATCGAGAGAAATTTATGCAAGTACTTCTCCTCGTGCAATAATTAGGGCACTTGTAGCTCATTTCACAATAATGTCCAGAATGATGTGAATATGTTCCAATTTATAAAATCCAATGTTTTTCAGCTTAGTTAACGCGATAGCACTTTAAACTACTTGAAACTTTAATTGTTATTACAGAAAGTACTTGGAAAATGGGCCATTGCAAAGTACACTTCTCAAGCTTTCCCACAAGTATGTAGTCGAGTACTTCGAGCTACCTAGAGAAAGCTACGCAATTTACGAAACTCAATCTTGTTAAGCCTTGTTAACGTGATGGCACCTTAAGATTCCTCAAATTTTTATTTTTTCCACATAAACATATATGGCCAGTAAGTGCATTGCATGGTACAAGTTTCAAGGTTTCCATAAAGTTCTTATTTGCCCAAATCCGAGATTTCTACCGCAAGTTGTTCAATTTTTAATTTGCTTGAAAGTTCGTTGTTATTACGCTTTTGCCACTACGATTTCAAAATTTTGCTAAGTGTTGCTTTGAGCAGGGTTACTCCTAAATTATGCAAACACACACCAAATACAATGATTGTGCAAACTAAACTTATAAGGATTGTTCGGAGAACTTCACACTCGAATTAATATGACAAGAAGGTTATTGGTCATTTTCTGCACCTTTTAACCTAGTAACTTATAATTAGCACTGAAGCAATGAACAATCCTAACAAATCATCGTGATGAAACATGATCTTCCCTATGATTCAACATTAGAAGCAAATAAAATTTTATTTTACTTATTTCTCAAAGTAAAGCAATTCTATTATAGCAACTATGCATTATAGCTACCTTACCATTTTATGCAAATGTAATTTTTAAAACATCTCTAAAAAGGATTTGATGACAAAGCACAAATCTGCTCATGATGAGCACTAAAGCAATTAGATGAGCATGTCCGTATGTATTTTCCTCACATTTTTCTAAAATGAAATAATTAAATCAATTATACACCACATAAGCCAATAACACCGATGATGGCAAAAATATGTATGAAAGCATGAAACTCATATACCAGGGGGTCCTTATGTGATGAAAAGTGCACATACCAATTTTGGTGAATTTTACATTTTTAAGGAATTAATTAAGGAATTTATAAGCTTAATAAGGTTCCATTTTAATTTACATGAAACTTTCATTTCTGCACAGGACCCTAGGCAACAAAGTTGGGAAATGTAAATTTCATGCTCTGAGATTTCCAAAAAGTTATCAAGTGCATATTTTTATTTGTATTTTCAGAGATATGGTTTTTGTAAATTTCTAAGATTTAAATCTAGGTTTAAAGTGCTTAGCATGTTGCCACTTGTTTTTAATCAAAACTTTAATTTATTGCACAGAACCATATGTGAAAAAGTGGGTTATTGTAAAGTACATGTTTCAAGCTTTCCAAAAAGCTATCATTTGCATTTTTCCGAGCTGCCTATCAAAAGTTATGCACTTTTTAATTTCGAATAAGGTTCACACTATTTACCAAATTGTCACAGGTCGTCTTCTACCTCCGTCCAGGACTCCACGGGTGTCGCGGCCAAGAAAAACCAAACTGCTACTATTCCCTTGAAAAAACCAGGGAAGGAAAGGGTTAGGGAGGTTCATAAGTAAGTTGGGAACACCTTAGAATAAGAATGAAAGGTTGAAACTCACCGTAGACCAAGAAATCAAGAAGGAGGTGAATTGATGTCGGTCATGGTGTTGCTACAAATATTCGTGAATTCCTCTCTGCTCACTTGATGGATTGATGAGAGGTTTCTTTGAGGTGGAAGAGTATTCCAGGGCGCATCTATTTGAGGAGGTTTGAGGGTGGGGATGTGAATGGGATAGGGCAGAGCCCGAGCTTCGTTTGCAGATGGTAATGGCGACCGGGAAAAAATATGAGGCGGCAATTAACGGTGAGGGATTCCGCGTCGAATCCACGCAACTAGGGGATTCGCGACGCGTGGGGATCAGCAGGAAGGAAAGGACGGCGCACTGCCCACTCCTGTCCGGCCGGCATGGGCGCCGGCGGCCACGGGAGGCTGCCCGGTGGCCCCGGCCACTGTTGGGGAAGAAAGAGAAATTTACCAAACTGCCACTGATATCCCTTTCTGTTTTATCTCCAAAACAAAAGTTCTCCTCCATATTTTTCCAAACCAAAATTTGTGCATACTCCTCATATTATGCTGAACAACTTTTGTTATAGGCCAAAGTTGAGATTTTGCTTTGAAAAGCTTATAAAAATTCAGAGACAGGTGCTGTTTTTCTGCCCAATTTAATTTATTTGGGGAATTGTGCTGTGATAAAAATTTTGGAAAAAATGTCCTAAAATCATGTTTCGTTCTCCTCTACAATGATCTGCAAAAATATTTGTATACTTTTGTTGAGGATCATTAAGTTTTAATTAGTTGGGTTTAAACTACATTTAAAATTTTAATTTTTTAAATACCCTAATTCATTATTTCATGTGTTCACTCATTTAATTGGTGCTCAATTCCTGTAATTAAGGTATTGTCATTGCTTACGTGCTATTATGTGACATGGGATGTCATAAAGGTGTTGGTACAGGTGGGGTAACTCTGTCTGTCCAACAGTGGGGTAACCTGTTGGTGTGATAACTTAGTAAATAGGTTATTTTAATTAAAATGAACTTAGACATAGGTGCTCTCTATGTAATAAACTTTATGTTAGTCTTTTCTTCTATAAGCTTGCATGTCATAATTTTCTCACACGTGCTGAGTACGTTATGTACTCACGCGTGCTACTTTCCTGTTTTTGCTACATATACCTGCTGCTCGGATAATGAAGATTTGAACTTCTTCGAGGAGGACTACTTCTAGGCTTGCGACTCCCCGGTTGACTGCCTGTGGAGTGATGGTGTGCCACTGCGTTGTGTTTTTGCCTTGTGAGGCATGTAATAATTCAGGTATTGTAATTTACTTTATGATATAATAATAACATGGTTTTTACTGTTACTTCACTTTGTCTCTATGTATGTGAAAAATTGATCCAGACACACACATAGTTATGCATTCCGTTTTGTTCTTAAAACTGGGTGTGACAATGTCGTAGTCAATTTTATTGTTGGTTTGTGCTTTGCACTGAGTACGCCCTTTTTGTGTTTTGCACTGCTTGATTCGTTGTGCTCCCACATGATATTCCTTAATTTTTATTAGTGTTAGTATTATGGTTTTGTCTGCACAACTTTGTATCGCAGAACAAGGTGAAATATTATCGACAAATAAATAGATTAAACTTGAAATAAAAACAATTAATTACTCTTGCTATAAAAGAGGCTCGTATTTTGTCTTGCTTTAGGGTAGGAAAGCCCAGTAATGTATGTAATTCAATTTTTAATCTATAGTTCACAAGGCACTACTAGGGGCCCAGGACAACATATTGAGACTAAATGTTTTGATATATGTTAATGCTTTTGTTGACTAATTTATCTGAACCATTTATGGCTATCCATAAGACATACTATGCCCTTTGTGTAATTGATTCTCTTAAAATCTGATGACATCAATAGCTGGTTGTGTTGGGTGGATGCCAATGTTGTTTGGGTGTATATTGTATTTCATTTTGATGAAATCTTCCTTTTCATTTCTGCCAGATTTTCTCCTGGTGATACAAACACGGTGCTACGGGAATTTGAGAAATGTGGGATAGTCCTGTGACATGTTGCTGGTCCAAGGGATGCGAACTTGGTGCATATCTTATATCAGGTAACTGCTGTCAACTGAACTGTATTTACTGACAACACACTGGATCTATGCTCTCTGACATTTTCTGATAGTTTTCCTTGAGAATAAGCCTAAAATAATCCAATGTGGTAGATGGCATGTCATGTCTTAATGTTAATTTTGAGCCCTGAAGACACGGGTAATCCTTGTGCCTGCCCCAACTTGGTGAGACAAAGGCTTTATTCTTGCTGTTGAATATAATTATCTTAATATGGCAGTGCATAAAAAGGTCTATAAGATCTATTTTCCGTTTCTGGGTCTTGTTGTTGTGTAGGATATCACAGATGTGCTTATCCCTTTTTCAACATATTCAATGTCTTCCTGTTTCATTTTGTTTTTACTTCTTTGTCTTGATTCTTGCTTTTGATTTTTTTATTCAAATAATAATATTATTAAAACTTACATTCTGTATTCATACAAGCAACCAACCACGCCATTTTCTTCCTAACATCTATTTTTAAATGTAACCGTTGAAAACATGGCTTCAATTATATAAGATAAAAAGTGCTACTTATTGGTGTGCTTTATTTACCAGCATACAAAGTAATAATAAATTGTTTGTGCTTCTCTGTCTATCTGAAACTTAGCTCTTAACAAACAATGGGAATGCAGTGCTATTACTGAAACAAGAAGAATCTGGTTCTGTTCCTTCAACTTTCAACCTGTACTTAAAATGTGTTGGTTGAGAAGGATCTTGAGGATTTATTATATTATCATGATACTTATCTGAGTCAGCAAATTTGATTCTGTTAAGATTCTCCTAGATATATTCTTCCACAATTGAGTTGTACTAAAGTTGTTGTTTCCTCACATAGTTGATGATGATATTGTGAAATGAGGGCCACTGGTTAATTTCTGTTCATCTCAAACGGTGTTCATTATTTCAGCAAACCATGATGGAAAATGCCACAAATGGTCTATGTAGGTACTTCTCTTATTTCCCTCGAAGCACATAATATGTTTCAGTCGATGACTGCCTTTTGAAATGTCAAATTTTTTGTTTGAACTGTTTTTTCTGCCTTATCAGTTAATAAAATATGTTCTTCTAGGTGAAGGGTGTTGAGTTCATAGTAATCATGATATTGTTATCTTCTGCCATCTATTGTGACATGTGTGTTCTCTTTCTCAATCCTTCTAGCTTTCAAATGCATGAAGTGTGTCAAGTTCATAGTATGGTGTTGCTACATTATTTTGTCATGTGAGTTAATACTGTTTTGAAAATTAACTTTATGGTTATGATATTATGCACTACATTTCTCGATTAGACAGTCAGGTATATGTTGATGCCTTCAAATTTTTTTGTAGATTTAGCAAGTAACTGATGAGGACTGTTTCATTCTAGATGCCTCCATGGCCAATGCCATAAAATAAGCTGCACTATTCGGTTATGGAATCTTTTTCAGTAATATGGTGTCAGGCAAATTGCCCATTCAAAAACTCCCAAACTGTATCACTTTCTTTTCCTTTGAGTTGTATGCAGGAATGTTTTCTTGATTCTATTCAATGAAAAATATTACCTTAATCCAATCCAATTTCTTTATGGGGATGGCATCTGGACAAGTGCCTCTCATGGCAGCGTGAAGCACAAAGAGAAAACAAAGGACAATTTTCCTTAATTCAAATGCTACTCTTTTTTTTAAGAATTCCCATTTGCACGGCAAGGATGCCGGTTAGTCACGGTTCACTTTTACATTTCCAGACTTTACTTCGAAGGGATTCTGAACCTAGGTTTGATTTTTCTATGGATTGCTTTTTAGTTCTGCGTGGTTTTTTCCTTTCTTGTGAACCGAATAAAAATCTAGCTCCAATTTACTATATTATTTAGCCCTTGCTATTTGCACCTAACCAACCAAACTTTTTAGAGATGGGAGAACTAAGATGTATATACATTGCTGGTAGGTACTTCTTTTGTAGCAAGAGTCTGCTACTTTTAGAACTCAACATAGAGCATGTATATTTTGTGCTTTGCATTGCAATTAATAACTTGGAAGGTGCAAAACAGATTATTGCACACTAATTTGATGCTTCTTTTTCCCTTTAGGCTAGCATGCTTATGCATTTATTCTACATCCATTCCAGTATGTAGGTGAAGAGGAGAAAAAGAAATTGGTTATAGCAACAGCTTGTCATCTGGCCTGGGAAGGAGAAACCAGCCTTAGAAATGAATGTAGCATCATGTGAGAATGTTTTAGCTAAGAGACGCGCAATGAAGGTCAGACTAATTTTGTTCAGCTCTGCATATTTTAAGTTAGTAGCTCTCCTATTTTATCCTCTGTTTGGTTAAATAAGCACCAATTCTTGAACTATCATGACTGAGTGGACCTATTTTATCCTCTCTTTGGTTAAATAAAAAATAAACTATCATGACTGATGCAAATAAGCTCCAATTCTCGAAACGGTAATCTGGTTCTGTAGGTTTCAGTATTATGAGACTTTAAAAAAGGGAAACGGTGCCTTGAGTCACAACGTTATCATGAAATTTAATCGTGAACTGAAAAGTCATGCTTATAGTTGGCTAAATTGCATTTTCCATTGATAGATTATAGCTTAGCACTTTATCATTATAGTTCTGATAAAGTATCAATTGTCCTTGCATATCATGTCTTGGCCGTGCCTTATTATCCTTTGGAGTTTGGACAATCTTTCCTGAGGTGATCAGGATGTGGTGACTTGCTTGAACGAGATCAAGAGGCGAAAAGGCAGTTGTGTTGCCCAAGATGTGGTGACTTGAGTGCTTAGAGGACATCAAGAAGCAAATGTCGAATTATTTGCTTGATGAGAGAACCGAAGAAAATAGCAAGTTATGTATGCCGATTTCAGATGGGACTCTTATGTCTGTAGATGAAAGAGGGGCGTTCTGAAGCACTTGCAAGGGGAGAGGCAACAAAGTGCGACGACTTTCGATCAAGCTGAAGAGTACGAGGTCGCTACATCGGCTTTGCTCAAGTGGCCCTGACCATGTCCTAAGTGTATGGCTGCACCTAAACGCCAATGATGACACTGGCTTCTTGGACAAGCTGGGGTGTAGTGGGTTGGACGCCCTGAATTTGGCAATCACTGGTGGGGTGCTTTTTCTGTCTAAACTATAATGTTCTAAGGTGCATCATTTGTTCCCATATGTGTGCCATGTGGTATAATGCTCATTTGATATTACCACATACCATTGTTGAAGTATTTTGTATTTCACACTAATAATATTTTCTTGAATGTGCCTCTGATCTTGCGTAGGCAATGCTTTCAAATGTTTTCTTTGCAGCACTGAATGCTCTCAATATTTTGGACAGACAACAGTGGTTGACAGAGTGGATCTCACATTTGGTGGAGGAAGGAGGGAGACGATAGTTACATTTCAAATTGTTTTGCGTGGACAACAGTGGTTGACTGAGTGCAGAGATGACTCATGAATGCTGTCGATGGATCTCACATTTAGTGGAGGAAGGAGGGAGACGATATGGTTACAGTTGCAGTTAATTGAACCAAAACATGTTAGTTGAATGTACAACACAACAAAAGTATGTTACCAGTTTACAAAATTGTATATCTTTGCTGTAATTCTATCTCTTCAGGTATATTGTTTGCATGATTAGAGCAGGCTACCATGTGTGTAATTTGAATTTCTGAAAATATAAAAAATATCTTAGACGGAGGAGGACAGAGTAGTGTTGTGTTTGTTAGTCATACATACAATTATATAAAAAAATATCTTAGATTTCGTAAGGAGTGGATCAGGTGCGGATAGCCACAAGAGAGGCGGCGAAAGTCGCTGAATATGCAATTATGGAATATTAGAGAAAATTAATGTTCTTATTTAGCTTATTCATTTTGTCTGTCATATGTTTTGTCAAATATCATCGAACTAAAGGTATATTAATTTGTTGTAAATGATAAAGTTGGTTACTTTGAAATTCATTGAGGAAAATTCATATAGGTCAAACATTACAAAGTTTAGCCTTTTTTATGTCCAAGCTGTTTTCATAATAACAACCATGGTACCATAAAAACCTTGAAGCTGACATGATCACTTTCTGTTTTTTGTCGAGGAATATGTTGTTGCTACTCCTGTCTTGTAGATAATCACAAGTTGAGGGTGGGGATGATATGGTCATTGTTGCAATTGTTAATTGAACCGAAACGTGTTAGTTGGATGTACAAAGGAACCAAAATAAGTTCCCAGTTTAGAGAATTTTATATCTTTGTGGTAATTCTATCTTTGTATTATACTAAACAATTCACTTTGTCCAACTTGATACCCGAACACAATCTTGACTTAATTTACTACCTCAAATAATTTAAGTTGGTGCAATTTACTACTTCTGCAATTTGTGTTTTTTATTTCTCTTTGTACGCTTTGGATTTGAAGCTGAAATTTTGCACATGATAAATACCATATTGTTCCGCACTAAAAAATGTAAGACATATTTTAAGAATATGTATTATAGTTTTAATAGCATCAAATATTATATGAATTATATTGTTCTTGACTTATATGAACAATATTTATAAAAAAATATGATATTTTATTTTACATAGAGATTGATAGCAGTTTCATCATGCAAAATTTGAGTTTCAAATTTAAAGCGTACAAAGAGAAATAATAAAGACAAATTGCATAAGGGAGTAAATTGCACCGATTTAAATTGTTTGAGGTAGTAAATTGAGACAAGATTTTGTTCGGGTACTAAGTTGGACAAAGTGAGTTGTTCGGGATAGTAAAATGGACTTTTCCCTATATTATTTGCATGATTAGAGCAGGCTACAATGGGACCGTGTGTGTAATATAAATATAAAACTTATTGTATTTTTGAAAGAAATAAACTGAATACAATTTAAGGTGAGGAGACAACAAGCATTCAAATTTAGGTTGATTGTAATTATACATATACAGGATTCAGGACTGTGTACATAGACCGTTTCCATTGTACGTTTATTTCAGTGGAGCGTAATGGGGTGAGAAGGAGTAGTGACTGTGCACTTTCTACGAAGCTTCATCATAGAGGCATGGAAAGTCGCCGGAGGGGCAAATACTATAATATATCTTAGCATCTATGCAAGGAGCAAGTCTTAAATCTTATAATATATCTTAGCACCTATGCAAGGAGGAAATCTTAAATCTTATAATATATCTTAACATCTATGCAAGGAACAAATCTTAAATCTTATAATATATCTTATCATCTATTCAACTTCACCATAGAGGCATCGAAAGTCACTAGAGAGGCAAATCTTATAGTATATCTGGACATCTATGCAAGGAGCAAATCTGGTGGCCATAGAGAAAGAGATGGAGACATTAGGGTAATCAATCGTATTTGCAACCTTAAAATATAGCATCAATCCACTCTGTAAGGAGCATATCTGGCACTTGCCAAACATACATGCATGTATAGAATATATATCTTAACATATGGCTAGAAGTGGATACTGGCCGCAATAGTTGCAAGAGAGACGGTGAAAGCTATCATAGAGGGAGGTGGGGCTGGGGATGGGGGCGTTACAATAATCACTAATATATGCTATCTTTGAGTATACCTTAGCATCAATTTGCTCTGCAATCTTAGAATATATTTTAGCATCAATTTCGCTACGCGGAACCGGCGGCGAAAGCCGAGCAAAGGAGGATGATGGAGCGGGGATGTTGCATTTGCCGGACATAAATTAATTTATATAATATACCTTAGCATCTCTAGGAGTGGATCTTAGCATCCTCCGTGTCCCGCCTCGCTAGGAGTGTAACCGGCGACGATAGATGCCATAGAAGCGATGAAAACTGTTCAAGACGGGGCAGGAGGACACGGCGGGGTGTTGCATTTGTCGATCATACGTGCAATTATAAAATATATCTTAGGATCTTCGCAAGGAGTGGATCTCGTGGCGATCGCTGCAAGAGAGGCGGTGAAAGCCATCGGAGACGGTGGAAGAGGAGGACGGGGCAATTAGGTAATCACTCACTCATGCAATCTTAGAGTATATATTAGCATAAATCCACTCCGTAAGCAGCGGATCTGGCGGAGATGGAGGAGGATGACGGGGCGAGGGTGTTGGATATGTGAGACATACATGCATTTATATAATATATCTTAGCATATCTGCAAGAAGTGGATCTAGCGACAATAGTCGTAGGGGAGGCGGCGAAAGCCAGCAGAGATGGAGGAGGATGTGGGAACGGCCTTGTTAGGATAATCACTCAATATGCAATTTTAGAATATATTTTTATCATCAATTCGCTATGCAAGGAGTGGATCTAACGGAGAAAGCCACCAGGGTTGAAGGACGAGGACAAGGCGGGGTGCTGCATTTGTCAATTATATGTGCAATTATAGAATATAACTTAGCATAACCACAAGGAGTGAATATGGGAGTGATAGCTGCTTGAGATGGAGGAAGAAGCAGGGCATTGCGGTTATCACTAATTTTGCAATCTTAGAGTAATATCTTAGCATCAATTCATATGTAATCTTAGATTATATCTTAGCATCGCCGATCACAGAGGCGATAAAAGCCGCTCGAGATGGAGGAGGATGACGGGGTGAGCGTGTTGTGTTGCGTCCGCTAGTCATACTTGTGGTTATGAAATATCTCTTAGCATCTACCCAAAGAGGGGATTGCTCAAGGAAATTAAATGAACCTTTTCCCTTATTCTAATATGTTGGTTTAATAATATATTGCATTGTTGTGATTGTTTTTTAACGAACAATATACATATTTTTTGTTATATTTTTTAAAATAATACATGTATATATATATTACATTTTCTCAATAATAATATCTTGTTAGAAGAATTCGCCCATGCGTATCGCACGTACATTAATACTAGTAATATAAGTGTGAACATGTCTAAAGATTGCTTCCACGTCATTTTTTAAATCTATCTACTAAAGATATAATGAGCTATATTGGTTGCAATTTCGAATGCTAGCCCGTGCATGTGTACAGGTTGATAGGCTAGTAAAACAAAAATGAATGAAATTGAGAAGGGAATAATGCTTGTTGGCAAATCTTGACGATGGTGCTGGGTTCGCTGCACCGTGTGCACACGGGGATCAGTTGAAGAACATCGCGCGAACACATGTGTTTTGAGGGCGTGTGAACACATTGGCCCTCGCGACCACCGGCCAAGAGGGATCGCTAGATCAGAGAATCGCTAGAGACGGTTGAAAATGCACCCAACCTGTGACCACTGGAAACGGCAATGCAGGCAGCCACCAACCGGGAGGATTATGTCCGCCACGAGCATGATGCAACAAGTGGTGCTAGTAAACCACGAAATTAATTGCACATGCAGTCAACGAACAATATTATGAAGTCGCACGCACGCTTGCCGGCAGCTCCGTCCGTAGGTTTCCTCGTGCTTGCTTTATAGATTTCAAAGCGTGGCATATGTTCTTCATAGCCCCCAAAAAAAGTTCAGCCATTGCTCTACACTACAGCTGATCACGAGGGTCGGTGCAGTCATTCCTAAACATGTCCAAATGGGTCGTGCTTTGTGGGCCGGTCCGAACCACACAAAAAAAGTCCGTCACAAGTCCAGCACGGCTCGAAATTATTTCGTACCGGACCCGCCCGGCACGAGGCTTCATGTCGTGTTTGGGCTGAGGCCTCGGTCCGACGGACGGCACGGCACGGCCTGTTTATGAGTATGGCATGTTACTTGCCTATCAATGTACAAATAGAATAGAATTGGCTAAGTGAAACAAAGATCATTGTTGGTCTAGTGGTGAAGCTTCTTGCTCTTAACCAACAGATTCAAGGTTTGAATCCCACCTCCACTCATTTTCTACCTCCATTTTGCAATTGTTTACACTTATACGCTAAAGGGGCCGCTATTAAATACTGGGCCGACGTGCCTAACGGGCTGGCCCGGAACAGCAACCCATTTTCATGTTGTGCCGTGGGCCGACGGCCGGGCACGTGAGACGACACGGCACGGCCCGAAATGAATCTCGTGTCGTGCCGGCCCGAAATAAATTTCATGTCGTGTCGGTCCGAAACTAAACGAACCGTGCCTTTTGGTTCCCAGGCCAGGCTGACGGCCCATTTGGATATGTTTAGTCATTCCTCATGCTGTTTGCGTTTCGATGTGCCCCAGCAATGGCGTGGGCTTTTGTGGCCAGGCCAGTTTTCAATAAAGAAAAAGTCTTTGACGCCCAGATTTTTTGTAAGGGAGATAAGCAAGAGCTGACGAGAGCCAAGTTATAGGAGGAACTGTTCCTATTTGCTAAGTACAGTACTTTTTTTGTTCTGTTTAAAATTATTTCATTAAGTCGAGATATATAAGCGCAAATCGTGTATACACAGCATGTGAGACGAAGGAACGACATCCGAGCAGTTGGTCAGAAGAATATTAAAAATGATTTGGAGCTGGTGCGTGGACACGTATATGCTGCGCGGCGTGGCCACACAGTGCTGTCCGCTTGGCCATTGGCGAGTCGGCGACCACCGCCCACGACGGGGCTCAAGCAACAGTACCCGGGCCAAGCAGCATGTTCATTTTTAATTATCACCACATTCATCAAACGACAGTCAAAAAGTTGAACGCTGTTGGCTAGAGTTTTACTAGCTGCACTGTGATTCAGCATTCAGGGTCGGTGGGTGTGAAATCGATCGACTTGTACTAGATTGCGCGTGGTGTGAAAATATGATGGGGGGTTGTTCGTTACCTGTCTCTGGATGTTAAGGGCCAACCCGACAGTTTTTATCTGATTCATACTAACAGGAGCGTAAGAAAAAGACGAGCCTAATGTAATCTCGTCACACTGGTCAGCATGTTCCAGGCCATGAACAGGAGGTTCATTGATCTTGTAGTATGCAATAAATAGGAACATGTACCGTGGAATTTTATTGACTCCTTATCGAATTAACAATCTTGGTAAACTAAGATTCACGTAGCTATTTGGATCATATGTTCTTGAAAAAGAAGAGCCAAACGTAATTTCTTCACACTGGTCAGCATGTTCCAACCAATGAACATTGATCTTTGTATCCAATAAATAGGCTGTACACTTGTGAAATTTTATGGAATTCGTATTGAATCAATACACAAAACGGGAGTAGTATGTTATCTATACACAAAACGGGAGTAGTAGTTGAGAAGGCTCTCTGTTTTTTCTTTTGGAGTGGAGGGCAGAAATCTGATGGCATGTTGATTTGATGAGACAGATCGAGCACGTATCGGAAGGCGCCCAGCCCGTGGACGCAGCAGGCTCCTCTGCCCCGCGCCGGCCGGCAAGACGAAGGAACCTGATGAGATTCGCCGTATCTACCAGGAGAAGCCTGCATGTACCCAGGGGATCGACGCAGTCAACGCCGACAGCATTGCAAGGTCGCATCAACGCCATTTTTCAGCAGTCAGATGAATCCGGCATCAACGGTGGGAAGAGGGAGGAGTCTTGTTGGCATTGGCAGGACAGGATCAGGAGGGACGCATGTTTGTCAAAGTTACGAGTCGGTTTCCTGTTACTCGGACGGCGGCCGAACTTTGCATATGCATCGTCGTTTTTTGGCGACATTTGACTGTCAGTGAGCTTAATCCGCAGGGGAAGCCGCCGATCTAGTGCGATCAAAATCACGGCCGAAATTGAGGGAGAGGGGCACGGCGCGTGGTGGCGAGCGGCACATGGATGGATGGATCCATCCACGAGCCTATCTTCTATAGTCAGAGGCGAAACGGGTTCACCGAATAAAGCACATTAATGCGAGGGAAACACGCGCAAATTATAGAGGCAGGGGCTACACATCACATGACCGTAGGGAAGTAGTACTACTAGTAGAGAAGTGAGTCGTCGGTGCCGCGCCTCTAGTAGTAGGAGTACTACGTCGGTGGCGCATCAATTCATTGCGGGGCTGACTGGCAGCCGATCGAGGGGACCTCCTAGCCTCTACTAGCTCGGAGGGGGCAGCGGTGGAATGTTCCGGTCGGTGCACGCGCCATGGCCCCACGTCGCGGCAAACCCCTGCTGCTTTCGGCATCGGCGCACACAAAGCTCCTACTGCCGGTGGGAAGAGGGGGATCCAACTCCAACGCAACATGAGCAAAGGCGCTGCGCCATGAATCATGACGCCAGCCGCCGCCGCATGTTACGGAGCCTCGAACCAACCGGACACCGGAACATGGGTCGTCTCCATTCGATTCCGCAAAATCTCTCCCTCTTTCCGGATAGTGGCCACACGCTGTGCTAGGGTCAAAGTCAAACTGCTGCTTTGCATGAGTAGGTTTTGCAAATTACGCACACTTGTATGTATAGTACATATTTGCAAACATACTTATATACGTATTGCGGCACGTTTTGATTTTTTTTCCTCCGGGCCCGATCGCTAAGAACAAGCACTGCCTTTTCTTTTAAGACTAGAAGAAATCAGGTCGGGTACAATAGCTTTGTTTTGTTGCATGGAAAGAAAAGCATCAAAACAGAGTACTTCCATTACAGAGAGATTTGCAGGTACGCCTCTTCATAGCATTCGTGATGATGCATGGACGTCTGCCACAGCCCTCATCTTCATCTTGTTTCTTATTTAGGAGGTTTTCTATATCTGAGGTGACTAAGATTATGCAAATCTCAGTCATCAAAATGAACTACCCATGCATGGGACAAGGAGGAGGAGGCCGTTGTCTGGGTTACCCCACGCAGATGAGTTAGTGGCCCACAACGACCTAATGGATCAGGGTAGCAGTAGTAGAAAACATGGACCACCACTATAGATCAAGAGTTACTTGTAACGGGCCCCAATAAGATGATCTACCGCTACTAAATTATACTCCCTCCGTCCCGAATATTTGGCGATTCTAAGCTCATCCATTTTTCCCAAAATGTTTGGCATTCTCACTTCCCGAGACACCTTTCTCTCTTCCCAATACACCTCTATCTCTATCTCTTTCCTCCTCGTTTCTCGCACACCTACTTTATTCCTTCTCTTCTTAATCTCCGTACCTGCAGCTAGAATGCCAAACATATTGGGACGGAGGGAGTATTTAATGACATTTTGCTCATGGATCATATTTTTCAGCACTCTAGTTATTGATGGCGGTTCGACAGTGTGGTGAAGCGACCGGAGCCTTGGGGCTCGGGTGGCCGTCCGACAATGGGCATGGCTCCCACTCGGGGGTACCATGGCCATGGAGGATAGATTGGGGAGAATGATCTAACGAAGTTGAGGTGGAAGACGACCTCGTGACCGTTCCATGGAATATTCCAAAAACTGACCGAGAAGAAGATCGAATCTCAGTCATATCCTTCCCTAAAATAAGTTTATAATTATCTGTTGTCAAGCGACTTCTACAAAGCAAAAGCCATGTATGAAGCGTGAGTAGTGCTAATTGTAGTTGCTTAAAAGGAGACCCAACCTAGCAGAAGCTAGGTGATTTTTCTCTAAGGAAAAGAAAACAACTAGAAATAGACATCCAAATTTGTGGTTGTGAAGCTCGAATCAGAATGGTTAGACTCCACCACCTAGCCAACTAGGACAAGCCCAGTGCATCTAGCTTCCCAGAACAGAGCACAACCCACGAAAGGTTTCAAAGCATATTGTGAAACGGTCTTACGTATGATTACGAGCAGCATCACCGGCGTACGTATACAGATAGATCTGCATTAATCGGTGCTGAAAGATGCATCCCACTAATTCGTGTGGACGAGCTTTCCAACTATCCTCCTGATTCCATGCAGGGGCAGGGGGCGGCGTCAATGCCATCTATTTCCGCAGTACCATTACCTCTTGTCTACATGTACACATATCGCGATTGGAGCAATAGTATCCCACATGCTGGTGGGCTCTCTACGTACGGCGGCGATCAATCAGTCCATACAGGCCATCATTGCAGCATTAGCTCCTCACCACCAGGCCAGGAAGAACAAATTGGCGCATAATTAATCGCGTCGATCACCGCCGCTCCCGTCCACACTCAACAGTGCGAAAGCGACGGCAGTCAAGCCGGACACCGCACATGCCCGCGGAGTTGCCGATAGCTCAATTCCGGGGAGGCGATGGAGACGATCGATCTGGCTCCACGACGGCCAACTAACTGCTCCCACGTAGGCGAAGCGACACAAGCCAAAAAGCACGCATCTCCTTTTCTCGAGCGGGAAGAAAATGAGGATTTCGTTTTCAGATTCCGACGCTTTTTTGCGCATGTGCTCGCCACGAGGCCCTCCCTGGACATGCCGGAGCGGAAATGCTGGGCTTGGCCTTGTCCAGTCCATTGTACACACGACAGTGTCCGCAGCAGTCATACGTGTCCCGTCATCGCATACTCAATCGCTCCAATTAACTACGAGTTGAATATTAGTACTAATTGATGCATATGCATACTACTAGTACTGTATTATTAGGTGGAACCCAACAGGAAGCAGGCTTTGGATTGGACGTGTGTTTCTGTGTGCATTGCGTGCCGGGAGATTTATGAAATCTGTACGCTTGTACTTGGAGCCGTGCGTATGCGACAGACTTGTTGCTCCCGATTGTAGGCCTCGCATGGCTCCATGTGGGCTGTCTCGCGCAATAGTAACAAGGGAGTTTCCTCAAGTGCGCCTATGGTAGTGGCTGGCTGTAGGCGTTGCAATGGCATATTGGGCCTACGACTGTTGCCTGCCGTACAATCCCAAAAATGGTTGTTGTAGGTTTCAAGGCGTCGGCCGTAAGCAAAGGGATGAGATCGATTGGTGCGTGGTTGGTGTATCCGCACTGCTGTAGCAACGCTACTGCACATAAATCGGAGATGCTGTACACCCAGCATAAATAATGGCCCATCGATCGGCCAAGTGTGCAAGCAACAAGCGTGGCTAAATGGCACGATCTCTCTCAATATATAATATATATTAAAATAAAAAAATGGCACTCTATTGGAAAAAGGCTTGGTTCTGCGGCTAAGTGGTGGAGTCGCGGGTGGGGGCGTCATGACCCGAGGATTTAGTTCGGCGGCGAGGTGCTGCAAGCTGCCGGTGGTGGTGGTGGCGGGCATAGGAGGAGCTAGCAATGGGGGTGTCACGGCTACTTCAAGAAGCTTGAGGCGGCCAGAGGTTGACGACGACCATAGACCATTGGATCTTGATCTTACGGTTAAATAAACTGACCGAATCAACCACCTAATTTCATTTAACTGAAATGTAGACAGATCCTAATTAAGTCCAAGCTAGGTTGAGTCCT
Organism: Chloris gayana; assembly: GCA_031894775.1. NCBI lineage: Eukaryota > Viridiplantae > Streptophyta > Magnoliopsida > Poales > Poaceae > Chloris > Chloris gayana. Next base: position 621,442 of record JAUNZO010005170.1, read on the forward strand.
GCAGATAACCGCGCGCGAACCGTGATGGCGAAGGAGTTAACTAGGTACGCTAATGACACTCCCCGCGCAGAAAAGCGAAAGAGAGGACGACGTACGGATGACGATAGTAGGCGTGGAAGTAACATGGCGCGCATGTGCTTTGCGGCGACATTCCATCGGGGAAAGATGCTGGCATTTTCAATGATGCCGATTGACAGTGCCAATCATCATCATGAGGCGCAGGGAATTACTAGGACGACACTGGTCAGGCTCAGGCGCCCTCAACACCAGATCTGCCTTCAATTATTGGGCTAATCCGTCCACGCCTCATCACAGCAGAATGTTCAACGCAAGGAGGTCAGTTTAACCCCTGGGTCGAGTTACTCGTGTGTTGAGCGAAGAAAGCAGTGACCGGCCGGTTGGTTGGTCGAATTGTTGGCTACTGATTGAAGGAAGCACAGTCCAGCTTTACACGGCTTCTACTGGAACCTACGGTGTCGGTTGGGCCTGCTTGGAACTTTGCCGTGCACCGGCACAGGGTGAGGTCAGATCGCAAGTCACCGGCTTTGTTGCCTTCCCTAACCTCCATCCACCCCGTCGAGGCCTCCTTCCGTTCCTCATTTACTCTCCTGCGGCTGCCGCTGCCGACCCTTGTGATCCACCGGGCCCCACCTCGCTCACACTCCACTATATATACCTGCGTGCACCGCACACTCCTATCCCACGGCAGCTGCTCAGTGCAAAACCTACTCTCTCTGCTCAGCTGTGAGCTTGGCTAGGCAACCAACAACAATGCTTGCCGCTTCGAGCAGCATGCCGCCTTTTCGCTCCGCCGCGCCGGCATTGCTGCTGCTCCTGGCGGCGGTGGTGGCCGCCTCCTCCTTCTCCGGCGCCGGAGCGCAGCCCTCGCCGGGGTACTTCCCCAGCGCCACGCACAGGCCGCTCGCCTCCTTCAACCGCGGCTACGTCAACAAGTGGGGCCCGCAGCACCAGACCATCTCCGGCGACAAGTCGTCGCTCACCATCTGGCTCGACAAGACCTGCGGTGAGTATTTTTTATTATTTTACTGATGAGGAATTAAAGGTGCGCTTTGCCTTTTGTCGCGACTGTTCCGTTTGCCCGTGTGTGCCATTCACGTGTTCAGACCGGTGTCTCCCTGCTGACAGGGACAAAACTCCTCTGCTGCTGCTAATAATTTGATAAGAGCGCACATGTCTTATTTGTCTTTTCAAGAGTTTGCAAGACTTATGGTTGCATGTATAAATGGTTGCAGAATTATGATTGCATTTATATATATCACCTACCATGTATGTGTACTAGCAATTGACTAATAGTTGTAAAAGTATACAAATGCTAATCATTGCATCAACATTTTTGTGGATGTGTTCCTTATTGATAATGACAATCATTAGCTAGTTGTAAAAGCATACAAATGCTAATAATGGTATCAACATTTTTGTGGATGTGTTCATTGTTGATAATGACAATCATTAGCTCTGCTTTACTTGAAAATTGACTAAACCTATGTGGGCCACGTACGCACAGGGAGCGGGTTCAAGTCGAAGCACGCGTACCGGAACGGCTACTTCTCGGCCCGCATCAAGCTCCCGGCCGGCTACACCGCGGGAACCAACACCGCCTTCTACCTCTCCAACAACGAGTTGTATCCGGGTTTCCACGACGAGATTGACATGGAGTTTCTGGGAACCATCCCCGGCGAGCCCTACACTCTCCAGACCAACGTCTACGTCCGCGGCAGCGGTGACGGCCGCATTGTGGGTCGCGAAATGCGGTTCCACCTGTGGTTCGACCCCACGGCCGGGTTCCACACCTACGCCATCCTGTGGAACCCGGACGCCATCACCTTCTTCGTCGACGACGTGCCCGTGCGTCGCTACGAGCGCAAGGCGGAGCTCACCTACCCGGACCGGCCCATGTGGGTGTACGGGTCCATCTGGGACGCCTCTGACTGGGCCACCGACGACGGCCGCCATCGCGCCGACTACCGCTACCAGCCCTTTGTGGCCCATCTGGACCGCTTCGTCATCGCGGGATGCGCCACCAACGCGCCGGCGTCCTGCCGGCCCGCCCCGGCGTCGCCCAAGGGGGCCGGGCTCACACCGCAGCAGTACGAGGCAATGAGGTGGGCCCAGCGCGGGCACATGGTGTACTACTACTGCAACGACTTCCGCCGGGACCACTCCCTCACGCCCGAGTGCTGATCTGATGGTCGATGTCGCTTGCTTGGTCAGTCCGGCGTGACCGGGCGACGGAGATCTTGGCCGCTTGTGGGGGACTCGTGCGCTCGATTTGGTTGCTTCTCTTCACCGTTCGTTTCTTTGCATTTTCCCGTGAGAAAAAAAATACTAAAGGCGTGGCTGCCCTGCCACTGCTGGTGGTGCCTGTGATCTAACAAAGCAGCAGGCCACCGGTGGTTGAGGCGTTGGTCGTTGGCATATTGCCAAAAGGGGTGTCGTCTAGTAGCTCGTAATTTCCGTTTGTTTGCTTTGCTTTCTTGTTTATTGCGTCCCTACTCCTCACATGCGTGCGTGATGCGTGCCCCAAAGGGGCATCGTCGGTGTTGCACGATTCATGGCATCTATTGTGCATGCCCACTGTGCCATACTACAGTGTGTCCCATATGTTATTTATCTTTTGTGTCGGTGGTAATGATATACTATATGTGTATGTAATGTTATACTATTTAAATGATCTTTCATTGCAACTGCACTATGATTTGTTGTTTCTCGGATGCTCAGCAGATGTTGTCGAGCCTACTAGTAATATCACAGGACTTGATGCTCGTTCTGCCACCACGTCGTTTCCTTTGTAACGTTTGCGGTTCCGACAAGCGAGAGTTTAACAAATTGAGTGAACTGTTGCGAGTTGCTACAAGCTATACTATGTGGAGCGGCATGGTGTTGGACCAGCAAAAAAGCTATGCTACGTGCAAACATTGACTATATCAGTGGCGGCGCCACTAGCTGCAGGGCATGTATATATATGTAGATTTAGGTCTGTGAGGAGGTGGTAGGTCATGCTTTTTAAATTGACGTAACAAAGAAATTAAAGGGAGCAAAATGAAAGTAACTTATCGACATATTGGGCTGAATATATGTGCCGTATTGACCATTGGGCTCTCCTAGGTCTCGGCCTCTTGGGCCCTCTTGACACTTTCTTCACAGCCTTGTAGTACTAAGCTGTAGAAAAGCCCAATATGTACAAACCAGTGATGGTGTACTGTGCTTTAAGCTCTATATATACAGATACATATTATGATCTGCTTAATTTTTTTTATTCTTAGCATGCTTGTATCATACAAAGTCTAAAGACACTTTTTTCATTAATTTTTTAGAATTCCTGGTTCATACATGGGGTTTTGTCCAGGATTTCAAACTTTCAGCCTTTCAATCTCAATGGTGTGGCATTTTTTCTGCCATATCATTGACTCTTTATTATTACCAGGTATTATAGTCAAGTAAATGCTATAGCTAAGCTAAATTAGGTACGTACTGACAACAATTTTGCCAACGTTGTTTGAGCCCACTAATTTCTATCTAAAGGTAATTATATTATATTATATTAATTCAAGGAAATGCTTAAAAGTTAAGCTTTCCTGATTTAATTGGGGTATCAAACCTTGATAAAAATTTGATCCATTTGGGCTAGAATTTTATTTTGACATGTACTACAACATATATGTTTGGGAGGCCTCACTTGTGTTGTAGAAATTTGAGTTGTAGTTCAATTCAAATTGAATTTGAATTAATTGGTAGCTCAAATCGTATTGCATGCATGTTGATGAAAATCCTTGAGGGTGTGCTTCTAGACCAGAGAGATGTTTTAAAAATGCTAACTCGCAGTGCTCGTGACACGGGGTGTCACAACGTTCATGCGCATGCGGCAGTGCCAAGCATGTTTCCTATGCTTTACACGAATCCATCGGAAGAGTTCTAAGACGGTAGCGTTGTTTCGTATGTGAATTCTACGACTATCGACATACTCCTCGGTTCCAAAATATAAGCATTTATGGACTTTTCAACATCACGTTTGACTATTCATGTTATTAAATTTTTTTATTAAAATACATAAATAATTAAATCATATTCAAAGTATATGTAATGATAAAACATGTCATAATAAAATAAATAATATTTTTATAAATTTTTTGAATATGATGAATGGTCAAACGTGGAATTAAGAAGTCAACAAATGCTTATATTTTGGATGGAGGGAGTATTAGGTTTTCTGTTGGGTGGGGGGATGTGTGATAGCTTACATAAATGCAATCGAGATGAAGAGTCTGATGTCCCATCGTAGTTAAGTCAAATAGAAATAAAGGGTTAGATGTTTTACGTTTTTCTCAGAATTGATAGCCTGATTATCTTTTATTCTAGACACAATAGCAAAAGGTTCGTCTCCTTCTATTATTATTAAATAGATTATGGTTTGTTGAACTGAGTTTAACGTTTGCTGTGTTTAGCTGTCATCTACTTAACAAAATAGTCAATTTCATTGTGCATTAATCACCAACAATAGATACTTCATTTGCCAACAAGCCCCAAGTTCATTACAAACACAGCTCCATTATAGACAAGATTGAACATTGAAGATGATAGGCATGACAGCTACACTACCAGCATTTGAAAACAGGTCTACACTGACATCCACACTACTAGCAACACTACCAAATCCATACCTAATACATTAACATAGATAGCCCTCTTCCCCTTCTTCTCCACCTCAAGCTTGCTAACCTTGCCCTGCAGGTACTCTTTCTCTCCTTCAAATTGGTCCAGCCTGTCAACTTCCTTCTATAGCTTTGCAACTTCAATCTTCACAATGGCCTCCTTCACTGTTTGCTTTATCATGACCCTCTGCCTCTTCAAGATCCACACCTCATCACACAGGTCAATGAGCAAAGTCTGCACAAATGGATCAATAGGCCCCTTGAACTTACCATGGAAGTCACATCCACCTGCTTGCATTACAAAACAAGATGAACTCAATCCAAATCAAACCCAAATTCCAAATGAAATTTAATAAATCGAAATAAACACATTTATTCGAGCATTGTAGCACTTCAGGTACTGACGCCTAGGGTTATCGTCTCTCCATGAGATTCAGAGCGCCGCTTTCTCCCGAAAGTGGCATAAGATCGGTGGATGGTAGTCGAGCAACCCGATGCGGTACCAGATGGGGGAATGGAGTGACTCATCGTCCCCGAGGAGTGACCACGAGTTGCTCACTGTTTCACTCAAGCAGGAAGAATGCGAGCGCGGTTGCTACTGTGCCGAGGTGAATCCTAACGGGTTGGAGTCTTCTTTCATTCCAATCAGAGCAGTACGCTAACTCAGCCCGTGGTGTGTGCCTCATGCGACTTGTACACTGGTTAAACCCGCTGTTGAAATTACCCAAGGAGTGAAAATGTCCCGTGGTCAACAGTCCAAGGGTCTAGATACTCGGTTTTGAAATTTAGGGACCAAACCTGCACCACCCCTATAAGTTGTAGTTGAGCGAGCCAAATAGAAATTTTCTCAAAGAAATATGTGAGGAGACAATCAAACCAAGATGGGGAGAGGGAAGGAAAATGTTTCAACATTTTCCAAAACTAGAGGTTTAAACAAAATTCAAATATATTTTGAATCTTTATGTAATGACATGGAAATTTTGAAAATATAAAAGACAAGGAAGCATATTTTGAAACTATTCCTTTTTCCTTTATCTCTTGAGCTATGTTTAATGAAATTTTAATTTGAAAATTGAAATTCCAGGATATTTTCAGGGAGTGATTTTTATCTATGTGGTTTCTAATTTTGGGATGTTACACATAAATCGCGTCGTGGGACCTCCTATCCGGGTGCAACGTCATGTCCATCCCCACCGACTGATGTGAGCGTTCGGAGCGTATCGCTCGCTGTGGTAGTATGATGCCACATACAGGCATGGAGTAAATAGAAAGAAAATCACTAGATATACTGTTGTACATGAAAAAAATGGTTTGATGTCATGGATAATATGATGGGAGGAAGATATCGCTTTTCAAAAACAAATTATGAATAAAAATTCCAAACAAATTCAGCTTACCTTAACTATTTAGGTGTATTAAATAACTTGATAAAACTCCAAAAAATTGTCTATAATTATATTTTTGTGATAATGTATGAAGCCTCTTTGAATAAAATTAGTTTTATGACATGGTATTCCTCAGGAGTGGCACATGGGGAAAAGAAAATCTCAAGTGATGGCACAGAAAGATTTTTTTTCAATGGCACAGAAGGAGGGAAAAAACTTTTTCAAAAGCATACAAGGGATTCTCTCTGAATTAAATTGGACTGGTTCAAACTGGTATGTAGACTCGGAAAAATAAATTATATGTAGTACCAAATAACAGAGAAAAACAAACAAGTCTGAGAAGAGCAAATAATAACGGAGCTCAAAATACATCAAGTTTTCACCAAAATGGCTAGAGCAATAAACATCATGCTCCTGCTAAATCATGACCATTTGCAGCAGCTTACTGACCAGATAGATCTTCTAATTTCAATATCCTGAAACTCGTCACCTGATCCTGACGAATTGCACCACCTAACGCCATCCTCTCTAGGTAAAAAATAATCAGCTGGCAGCAGCAGGAGCAACTTCACTTATTCAATTGGTTTTGCCTCTTGCTGCAAAATTGGACGTTCAGTGAACCAAGTAAGAAGCAAGTAAAATCAATAATGTGCTGGCTCAGATGGCTCCATATAAAAGAAATGGGTAGCATTTTCAGATTAAATATTAGATAATTAGGGAGTGTTTGGTTGGGCTGTGGCTGTGAAAAAAGTCACTGTGGGTCAGATGTGAAAAAGCAAATTGTGGGTTATGAGCTGTGAGAAAGCTAAAAGTCGTTTGGTAAAACAATTGTGGCTTTTCTAAATTTACTAGCAGACCCTACTTATCATCATTTATACCATCATATATACATACATATATACATACAAAATATGTATAATACATTTTATATTTATATATTTATTAATATTGTATATATAATATAACATATATACATGTATATAAATAAATATATAAATATATATACGTATACATACATATATATATGAATGAAAATATACATATACATTTGAAATATATGTATAATATATTATTTATTTATATATTTATTTATATCATATATAATATAACATATATATACATGTATATAAATAAATATATAAATATATATACGTATACATACATATACATATGAATGAAAATATACATATATATTTGAAATATATGTATAATATATTTTTTATTTATATATTTATTTATATCATATATAATATAACATATATATACATGTATAAATAAAAAGATAAAATATATGTATAATACGTATACATAGAAATTGAAATATATATTTATACATGTAAACATATATATATTACATGTATATATATATATATATGTAGGTAATTTCTTCAAACTTGTGAAAGCCAAAGCCGAAAAAGCACCTCCACACCTGCTTTCGAAATGAACTAGCAAAAAGCTGCTTTTGGCTTTGGCTTTTGTTGGCAGCCAACTCCTTTGGTCGGGCTACCGGCTTTTCCGAAAAGCCAAAGCCAGAAAAAGCCCAACCAAACACACCCTTAATGTCATGCATAATTGACCTACTCATAACGATCGAGTAGGGAACTCATCATCCCCATGTTTACAATCCAGGAAAATATTTCTGAATCATGAAACTAAGCAACAAGTAATACAGTACTTTTAGTAGATGATAACAGAAACATAAACTAGATAAGAAGTTTCAGACCAGCCTAAGGATAAAAATAACAGCACTTGTTATATCTATGAGGATAGTAATCTGGGATTGGAAAACTCATTCACCGTACTTGGTCACGTTGGGAAATTCTTTGAACATGATACTGAATTTGTGGTACGCACTTGATGAAACCTTGCGTGACAATCTGACACTAACTTTCTTCAGTACTTTGGAACTTCTGAGCAATAGTTTCAAGAGATCAACTTCATGATCTCTTCCTTTGAGGCCCCTGATTTCAATTTCTTCAAGATTAGCCAAAGTGACACTTTCGCTTCTCCAGTGGGGAGAAGACTGCTGACAAGGACAGTCTGCAGGGCATGCCGACTCCTTCTGAAACAAGACCATCAGAATTAATGTTTCATGGTGGTTTGACGTTGACAAAATGGACACTAGGCACGTAACTGGTGCGAGTGTTTCCATGGGGGGTACAAAAGATTGATTCGTGATGATTACCTCAGATTTTTCCAAGGATATCTTTAACCTCTTTATAGCTGGTTGAATCCGAAGCATATGCAACGCCAAAGGTCCAAAAACATGCCCCTCCGGCTGGATACTGAGGTCCAGAAATGAAAAGTCTGCCATGGGAAGCATCGCAATGGCCGTCGCAAAATCCCATTCGTGGTCGTCAAGCAGTTCCAACTGCATACGAAAGGAATGGTGAATGCGAGAGAGAGAGAAACAATTATTAATATGACAAAAATGAAAGAAGTTGATGAGATACCAACTTCTCCTATCACTTCAATCCTGAGGCATGGTAGCTGATCCGCAGCAAAGCGTTGCCACACGCTGTAGAGCCGCCATATACCGAAGCCAGTCTCGAAGTCATCATACGAATCGGAGATGAAGCGCCACTCAGACTTTTCCAGCTTGGGTGCCGACACTGACACGAGGACGGTGTCTATGAGGATTAACGTCACCGTCACTTTCCGAAGCATTGGCGCGACAATATCAATCCCCTCCAAATGGCTGTGATCGATGAACAGCTCCTCGAGCGACGGCGAGTGGATGATAGCAGCGTCGTTGAGCAGCGTCTCGATGCAGTTGTCCAAGACGAGAACGCGGAGGCGCGGGCAGAGGGGTAGCAGGGCGGCGGGGTCAATGCCGCTGCACCAGTGGAGGGAGAGGCTCTGCAGCGCGGCGAACTGGCCCAACTGCGGAAGCGCGAGGGGGTATCATGGATTCTAATGTCAAGGGAAACGGTGCGATCCAGGCATGGCAGATTGACGGCGTCGTCTCCGTCTTGCCAGTCCTCTGCAGATATTACGAGCGTTTTAGGTGCCAGCCGCGCCGCAGCAAGGAGAAGCGAGGATAGGCGCTGGCGCTCTTGGTCTTTTCCGTTCAAGCGAACGCTGAGGAGATCCAGCGCGGGGCGGGTGACCTGCGCGAGCACGGCCTCGACAACGGCGGCGTCGACGCCGCCGTCGAAGGCCAGGTCTGGAAGCAACGTCCAGAGGCCGCGCCACCGGCGGGAGAGGACGCCGGTGCGGACGGCTTCGCGGGCGGTGGAGAAAGCTTGCCCAAGTATCTTGAGGAGGAGTTCGTCCGGGAGACGGCTCAGGCGGTCCACCACATTTCCATCGCCATCGCGCAGGCGGCGACTTCGCTCCGGCGGCACCATGGCTTGAGATACCGATCGAATACCGATCCAACAACAGGGAAACCAACGAAATGGTTACAATTAAAAACCGTTGAGATCATATCAGTAGATCGATTCAGTATGAAGAGCGACGACAATTTGGAGTTCAAACTGAGGAATCCTAGGCGCGTGGCGGAGCCATACCAGTTGCGCGGCCGGAGATGCCGCTCGATCGCCCTTGAGATGGCGACAGGCCGCAACTACGGCGGCGCCGCCGCCTCTCCTACAATTATTCCGTCTAGGGTTTTAGTGTTTTTCGCGGGATCGGCTTCGTACATATAAATACTGAATGATTACCCATATGCGAATGGGAATGCATTCATCAGCTAAAATACAAAGTGGGATTATTCTTCCATACATAACCATAATGCAATCCCGGAATACCAAGGAAGGAAGAATCTACAATAACAGAACTGCATAACTCACTGTCTGATGTCAATATGTAAATATATCAAGATATATAGAAACAGAGAATTTGCATTCACAAAATAGAGTATCGTCTATATTACAACAATGTGTACACTGTACATATATGATTATCATTATTATTTTGTTTGACACTATGACTCGTTTCTTAAATTCAATCACGGCGGCGTCAGTAAAATCTCACGACCCGCCGAGTTGATTACATGATCAAGGAGTGCATCGAGGGTCACAAAACTATGATCTGGATCACAAAACAAAAAGCAAAACCGAGACTTCACCTTAGCCATAGTGAAACTAATGAAATCTTTAGTTTCTTTCAGTAATATTCCAGCCGGGACTCTTTATAAGATCACGACACCGAACAGTAGTCACTAGTAGGCTAGAGACCTAGAGTCAATTTCCAACTGAACTGACATCTACCTTGCCCTCAAGCAGAAGACAAGGCAATGAGACAGGTTACACTACGGGAAAGACCAAGTTTCCCGTGTGCAGGAAACTTCGCCGTGTGCCGTTTGTCGGGCACACGGCGTACAGAACATTTCACCGTGCGCCAAGACAAGCACACACGGCACAAACCAGGGACACGGCACAGATAAATCTTTACCGTGTGCCACCGCGCGACACACGGCAAACATATATTTCGCCGTGTGTCGTGAACACGGCACACGGCACAAATCCTGTTCGCCGTGTGCCGGTGTCCGCGCACACGGCAACGATTATGTTCGCCGTGTGCCAGCGCGGTAGCACACGGCGAACGCTGATGGCGCGCGAGCGTCTAACGGCACGCACGAAGCGGCCTGACGGCGCGTCCGGCCTGTGCGCGGCACGTGGCCCTGTTTGCCGTGTGCCTCGCCCAGGGCACACGACAAACATTAAGTACCACATCGCCCAGCCAGGGCGGGCGTGCCCAGCTTAAAAGCACGGCCGCCCTGGTACTCTCGACGTTATCGATACATGCGCACACGGCTCGTGGGCCGCCAGGTCTGGACCGGCCGAACCTGGGCCTGCTTATGAAACCCTTGCTAGTAGTGGTGGGCCCGATCGACGGGCTGGGCTTGCTTATGAACACAGGTTAGTAGTGGCTCCAGGTGATCACAAACGCCATGTCAATGGCATCCTAGGTCTTTTGGTCAGGACCCACTATCCAGGCCGAGTGACTTATAAAGGACAGGTTGTGTTGGCCACCTCCTGGAAGCACTACTATTGTGGTGATGACGGCTATGATCGGGACGGCAGGATATTTGCCCATAAGACGGACCGTGTGCTGAACGAGCTGTGGGTAAGCCTTCGTTGCACTACATGTATTAATACTTATCTTATTCATTGATGATTCTTGAAATAATGATATTATACATTGAATCTATTTGCAGGATTTCTTCAGATGCCAGGATGGATTTCAGGAGCAGGCAGAGGCGGTGGCTAAGGCGGCATGTCCTAAGCTCGTGACGGACATGTTTTACGAGTCACGTATTCAGGCTGTAATCACGTACCACGCCATACATCTTCATCTTAAGGTCACTAAACTTCAAGCAAGGAACATGAAGCTTACAAGAGAAGAGTACACTATATGTGTTTTGTACTTCATGACGTGTAGGTGTCTGCGTGGTGGGTCAACAACGATCTTGTTCTTTGGGGACAGATCGTAGACAAGTGGTGCGCGGAGGTCCGGGAGGAGATACATAATGCTTGTCGGGAGCGGCGTTTGATGATGCCAGGTCCAGCACACCATCAAGGGAACCTTTCACTCACGCAATACGCGGAGAGATGGGTATGTGAATTCATTTATTTCTTACCCGATGTCATATAATTTCTAATCATCTCGCTATTATGTTTTGCAGTCAAAGTCACACGAGGACCGTCCTTGCACCCGGTTCTCGGCATGGGCTATGGCCCACAGGGGCAAGGCGACAGCGCTCGACACCGAGTATATACCGGATGCTCCACCCTCGGCGTACAGCAATCCCTCGATCCACGACCGCCTCACGAGTACACCGAGATGGGAAGACAGATCCATGGGCTGAGTGGGATCCTTCCACGGAGGATCTTGACGGAGAGGTCGTGATGAGGGTGGGTGGAGGCAAGAAGCATGGACGGTACTACATTGGACAGGGTTCACTCAACTACGAGCACACACTCTCCGATATACGAGCGAGGAGCACGAGCTCAAGCCCGGCTATACGCCCTCGACCTAGCACTACTACGGGACGGGTGGACGCACTTAAGGTAATTTCATTTACATTCGTCCCTGGTTAATTGTTTCTACACGTCTTTTTCCTAACGGCACAATGAGATAAAAAATTGCAGGCCCAGCTCGAATCGGAGAGGAGGGCAAGGCACGATCTGGAGCAGAACATGCAAGATAGAATCCAACAGGAGGTGTCCAGGAGGATTGCAGACCAGCTCGAGCAGCGCAGGCGCAGCTTGATCAGTGGTGCACATCACTTGGCCAGACTTTAGGTACACCACTGTCACCGCTGCCGTTCTTTGTGCCACCTCCGGCGGCCACGCCGACGGGTACTCCTGTGAGTAAAAACATTCTAGTTCATATTTTTTCCATAATAGAGCAACGATTATTTGTTGATAGACTAATCAGTAATCAACACATCTCATTTGTGCAGAATCAATCGGCGGGATCGAATGCCCGGGGTCAATGGCCTGCTACGGGGGATCAAGATGTCGACTTGTCGCCGACAGATGGTCGGCAAGATAGCCGGACATTTTGTCGTCGTCTCGGATGAGGGGAATTATGTGTTAGTGAACTTTCTATCTTACTATTGTCTTCCTTGTGTTTATCGGACTCCTGGGGTCTACCGTGGATAACAAAACTATGCTTCCGAACATTAACTTGTGCTTGCGAACATATTTGTGAACCAATGTGCAGAATTGTGGTATATTTATGTTGTAGATGCCTGTGATGAAATATGTGATTGCCTGTGATGAAATTTGTGATTGTCTCGTGATGAAATATGTGATATGATGATTATCGGTACTTTTTTTGGTCCGGGGCCGCCTAAATACAGATATTTGGGTGCAGGGAAAATCATCTTTGCCGTGTGTATTGGACACAGGCACACGGCAAAGGTTGGGACCTGGCAACCTAGGGTTTCATGTTTACCGTGTGCCTTTGTCCAATACACACGGCTAAGTCTCCAGATATGCCGTGCGCCGCGGGCCTGGCACACGGCAAACCTCTAACTATACCGTGTGCGTGTTGCGCGGCACAAGGCAAAGATGTCCCTTTCGCCGTGTACCAGGCGCGCGGCACACGACAAAAATAGCACCTATGCCGTGTGCACGGTGCGAGGCACACGGCAAATCAGTACATACTTTGCCGTGTGCCCCGTGGACGGCACACGGCAAAGCGGCCGTTACCGTGCCGCCATGATAACGGCAGCTTTATGGTGCCGTGTGTGCGATTAGGCACACGGCATAGGCTTTGCCGTGTGCGCGACAGGAAGCACACGGCAAAGAGCCGTTTGCCGACGGCTGTTTTGCCGTCCCGTCTATGCCGTGTGCTGCGCACGGCAAAGACTTCGCCGTGTGTTTTTCTGTCAGTCTTTGCCGTGCGCTTTCGGCACACGGCATAGGACGATCCTCCCGTAGTGTTAGTACAATATGATCCTTATAATTTTTTTCTTTTTCCCCTCAATTTTTTTCTTTATTTGTTTCTCTTTGTACAATGTGAATTTGAAACTTAAATTTTGCATGATGATAGATGATAAAATCTTTATATAGCAGAAACAAATTATATCTTTTATATAATTTTAGAACTATATAGTTAATATAATATTAGGTAGCATTAAAATATAACAAATAAACTTAAAATATATATTATATTTTTTAAAAGTAAAGTTCTATGAAAATTATCATTGTACAAATTTTGACCTCGAAACTTAACCTACAAATTGTATAAGGGAGTGATTTGCACCGACTTAAATTATTTGAAACAATAAATCGAACTAAGACTTTGTTAGGCTAGTAATTTGGACAAAATGAATTGGTCGAGGGAGTAAAATGGACTTTACCTAAAGAAAAAAATGTTAATGTAATTTATTAGTGTGCATGTACAATGCTTAGTCAAAAAAATAAGAAGTCTACTATGCATTCTGATTCCAATAAAGAACTAACCTTATTTGCCACCCAATAATAGAGTCGTTGGTTCCTTGCGTAACATAAAAAAAATAACATTTCCATATTTCAAAACTATCCTGACTACCATGAAAGCCGTGAGCTGATGTTTTTGTTAATGACGAAAATATCCTTAACCACCACCTGTAACCGCTGGAACCCCTGATTCGAACCCAGACTCCACCAAAACAACTTACTTGTACATCTATGTAACCAGTAGCTTTAAGATGCTTGTAAAATTTCTTAGAACTTCTGCTTATTTATAATATATATATATACCACAGTAGGGGCTTCCCCCTACTGTAATTTTCCTCAAAAAACTAACGCTGCAATATAACAAAACAACAAGGACTGTATGTACAAGATTTAGGGCCTGTTTTGGATGTTAAAAGTTTTCCAAAACCAAAGTATTATGGAATCATAGTTTCAGAAGCAAGTATAAAGCAAAACTATAGTTTAGAAAAAAAGAGGTCACGAGTGGACTTTCTAAAACTCCAAAATACTTGCACTTTTAGCAATACCATGGGTTTCAAAACTGTACAAATTGTTACACATCCAAACACCTTCACCCATTCTAAAACAAAAGTATTTTGCAAAACTGCAATATTCTTACAAAACTCCAAAAATACTTTATAACCAAATAAGGCCTTAACCACTATTCTAGAAAAAAGCTAGACTCGACCAGATTCACTATACCACAGTTCGTTTTTAGCAATTTGCGGTTGGTCACTAAAAGCGTCTTCAACGTCTTACAGTCGGTCGATAATGACTTTTACCGGCCAACAAAGTTGGTCGGTGTAAGTGGCATCAGTAAAAGTATTAACGACCGACCTCTTTTACCGACCGACCATTAGTTGCCACTGCTAAAGTATTACCGACCGACTGTCCATTGCTAATATTGAAATTACCGATCAACAGTCCATCGGCAACCATTAACATAATCACAACTGTGACACTTCGTGTCCTAATTTTTCGAGTTAGCATTTTTAAAACTAATCTCAAGGCTGGATTAACCTACCCAAGAAGTATCATTGACATGCAAAGTGTTTTGGGCACCAAATAAATTCAAAAACACTTTGGTTTGAACTACAATTCAAATTTCTACAATATAAGTATGGTCAACCAAAAATATATGTTGTAGGGCATGTCAAATGAAAAATCTATGACAAAACCCCACAGGATTTCATCAAGGTTTGGTACCCCAAATAAATCAGACAAACTTAGCATTTAAGCCTTTTCTCTGAATTTTTAGAATTAATCCAGAAAGGATTTTGAAGTAAACTCTTCGTGCATGTCACTTTCTAGAGTTATACTTTTCAACAAAATTATCTCCTTTAATTTTTGAGCTTGGGAAGGCCTTGCCCCGCCTGTCGGCGAGCCAGGGCTGCGCCCGCGTGGACGGCGCCCTCGGCCGCGTCCCTACCTGGTCGGAGGGACAAAGGGAGGTCCCCTACCCGGTCGGAACCCCCCTCTCCATTCTCTCTCTCTCTCCCGAACTCCCCCCGAGCCGCCATTGCCGCCCGAGCTTGAAGCTCGACGCCCGGCCGCCCTACTCCCTCCCGAGCCGAACCGCTCCGCCCCAAGCTCCGTCCCATCCTCACCCTGCTCCACGAACTAAAACCCCCAAAAATGGCGACGTAAATCGGCCCCAAATTCGAAGTTTCCCTCGAAGCTCGTTCCCGGCCGACATTGCCGTCGCGGCCGAATTACTTCCTCTCCGGTGAGCCATTCTTTTCCATTCTTGAGCTAGTGCGTGCGCACGGTGGTGGAGCTCATCCTCAAACCCTAACCTTTCCGTTTTATCCCGAAAGGTCGTCGGATTTTGAAGTCTCCCGGCCGCGGAGCTCCGCCGCCGCCACCTCCACGCCGTCCACCATCTTCGGCCGAGCTCATCCAAAGGGGAGGCTAGGACGGGAGAGCCCATGCTCCGGTGAAGCTCCACGGCCAAGCCGCTCCTCCGTCCGTTCCTCCTGCGCGACGAGCACCCCCGCCGGACCCCTCCGCACCGCCGCCGCCCGACGCACCGCGTCTCCGGTGAGGGTCCCGTCAACCCAACCCCACCCCAAGCTGCGCCATTCCATGCCGCATCCGGAGCACCCCTCGGCCTTGGGCCGCGAGCCGCGGACGCCGCTCCGGCCGTCGCGCCGCCGTCTCCCGGCCGCCGCCGGCGAGGCCACGGGGCGGGCCACACAGCCCGGATCCCGTGTGGCCACAGCCACACGCGGATCCAGACCCCTGTGGTCCTCGGTGTGGCACAGAGCGCGGAGATTTAAATTTAAATCTCGAATGGCATTTTCGTAAATAGTTCGAAATTCATTTAAACTTAGAAAATTCTTATCTAGAGTTCTAGACCTCCAAAAATTGCAAACTAAATTTTGTTGGACTCCTGGAGACATGTACTATTTTATGGTGCTTTCAGTTAGCATTTTCAGGAGCAAATTATTTAGGGCAAAATTCTTTTTAAGAGATTTTAATTAAATGCTTAGTTAATTAATTAATTGCCCCCAAATTATGAAGCTTAAGTTAATTATTATCTATATCATGTGCCTAAGGACCAGGAGCAATTTAATTGCTATTTTTACCTAGTTTTGCTAGGATTAATGGATTATTTTCTTGCACATGCGATAATGATTTAAATGCTTCATGGGAGTTGATGAAGGAGATAAATTAGATAAGCACCTTAAATCATTTTCACCCTGCTGGACACCACGTTAACTTATACTCATGAATTAAATGTATTTGATGAAATCCGCACGTATTCCGTAAAATATTCAGTATCATGTTTTCATCAAAAATTTACACATCACCTTCGCATCATGTAGCTGCGGTGGTGAACGTGGTAACCGGCGAGGAGGAGCCGAAGCTGCTGCTATTGTTGACCCAGCTGTTCAGGGTCAAACTCAAGGCAAGCCCCGATGCACAACCTTTTAATTAAGCATTTTATTTTTCATCACTATGCTTGTAGGTCCGTATTGCGCATTAGGTCTATAGGAGTTGTGATAAAAACTCTAGCATGCGAGTAGGATCCTGTTTATCCCGATTCGATCACCCTACGCTAGATGCTTGCTTAAATAGGGCGATGATCCGTCGAATGGTACGGAGACCACTCGTAGATAGGACAATCACACTTTTGGACACGATGCTAAGTATCAAGATGAGAATGGAAAATTGGAGGCCGGACGGGCAACTAGGTGGAAAGTGAAGGACTGAAAGAGTCTTCAAGGTTGTAGCCCCATCCGTGCACACAAGGACCGCGTCGTGTCCGGCCCATGTGGATAAGTTTGAACGTACCGCTTGCATGCTGGAGTTAATGGGCCCAAGAAACCGACGTACCGATGGTGGCTGTATGTTAGAGAGATACCCTACTCCCTTGGTTACTTGGCAGGAATTTGGGAGGAGAGAAGGGAGCACTCTACTCACGGATGACGTCCGGGACGGCATCGCGTGGGGACCCTTCTCGGGGAGCTAGGCCCGACTAACACTACGAGTACCGGCTGGGAAAGGTTGTCTCATGCGGCTTCCGGAAGCGCGTATGTGACGTGCGATCAGGTTTCTCCTGCAGGATGTCAATCGATTCGAATCGCTGCCCCTCACGATAACGAGTACCACTTATCTCGTCCGCCGGAACGTAGTAAGAAGAGGAACATTGATGATGATGATTATGATTAATTTGCTGTATTGCTTAATTACTTGTTTGGAAACATGTAATGCCGTAGCTTAGTGTAAATTAAATTTATTCTTTTGAGTAACTTAATTAAACTGCTAAAAGTTGAAAGTAAGGATTCACTTATAGGCCAGCTTAGTGCTTAATTTTATCCTACCCCCTGGCCTATGCATGTCTAGGAGTCGGCTGTAGATGGCCACTTTGACGGGTCGGTCTTGCTGAGCTCTAGTTACTCGAGGGCTTTGCTCTATGTGGTTTTCGAGAGGACCCCATGGGACAGGATCTCGACGTCGGCGATGACGTCGCGGCAGAGGAGTCTCCGGGTGACGGCCACTACACTTGGGAGTGGTGCGGCCCGGATGAATAGAGGAGTTGAAGTGCCGGTAAGATGTTCTAGGGCAGGAACATCTGTCTCTGCCGGATGCCCGTGATGTATCGCCGAGAGAGCGATTGTATCTTATTTGCTTCCGCTGTTTAATACTTTCCAAACTTATTAGCTTCTAATGTTTATGAGACTCGATGTACGTTTGTACTTGGGATGAATGTAAGACATGTACTTATATTCATTGTGTTATGCTTATGTTTGTATGTTGTAATATCGGGTATCACAGCGCGTGATGCCACCCATGATGATCCTAGTGACGGAAACGACTCTTCGTGAGACGGGTCTGTCACAGCATGGTATCGAGCCGTCATGGGGATATTACAACACCTTAAGCAGCCTATTTTTGAAAACTAGAACGTTACCGTGTGAGGACGTGCCCGTAAGGACTATATTAGTCGTAACGGTGGCAAAGCTAACCCTAAGTTATGATTGTTTAATTACTTGCATCTACGGCTGTGGCTCAGGTATGTCTGCATTTAAATTAGCGGTCCGTGCCCGTGGACGGAGAATACGGGACAATGTTGGCTCGTGGCATACCACGGGGCGATCCTTTCTATGGGTCGTTACTTGTAGAACTGTGCTTATTTTTGTAGTTTCTTTTGAATTTGATGTACTGTTTCTGGAATGAATCTTCTGCAGGTACATAACAACGTTAGTACGTGTGAGTCGATAATATAGACTAACTTACGTGATT
Source organism: Chloris gayana (assembly GCA_031894775.1). Taxonomy (NCBI): domain Eukaryota; kingdom Viridiplantae; phylum Streptophyta; class Magnoliopsida; order Poales; family Poaceae; genus Chloris; species Chloris gayana. Next base: position 640,162 of record JAUNZO010005170.1, read on the forward strand.
GAGCGCGGGTTGCCACCCCGAAATTCGTACACCGTTGAGACGGTATATTTATTTGTTTCTCTCGTGGTAAGGACGTATAGGTTGAATAAGGTGCATTCATAATAAAAATGGCCAAACCTAAAAGTCTGAATTTTATAACCTCAGAAATTTCAGAAACTCGCTAAGCTAAGAAAATCCGTAACTTTTTGCTCGAACCTCCGATTCGAGCAATTCCAGATGTTCTGGAAACCTTAGGAAGCCAACTAATTTTTGGATGTAGTTTGGTGCTGTTTGGATCCAGAGGGAGGGAGTTATGCTCTGCTTGGTTCAGGGGTGCTGTTTCTGTTTTTCAGAACGACAGCCTGGATGGTTTTCCCCATAACTTCCAGCTCGATTGTCGAAATAAGGCAAATGAGCACTTTCTGGAAAGCTTGAATCACAAGCTAGAACTTTTGTAGTATGAGGAAAGTCTGGTTTTGAGGTTGCAGGGTCGAGAATCTCAGATTCCTCCCTCTGAACTGAAACCGCCTCGGATCCGTTTTCAGAATCGTATGTTGGTACCGTTTTGACCATATCTTTGTGCTCATGAGTTGGGTACTGGTGATCTTGTACTCGTTGGAAAGTTTGAAATATGAGTCACAACTTTTGTATTTATTTGAGGGACCAGTTTCGAACACATCTGGCCGTTTTGGTCAGCTTTTACTCGCTGTACAGATTGCCGTTCAGACTGGACAGTCTGTCGAGTAACACTCATAACTTTTCGCTCGCTTGGCGGAATGGGGTGATCAAATACTCGATGGAAAGCTGAGTCGATAAGCTAAATTATTGCTAGTATGAGGATGGACCAATTCCGTCATTTTCTGGATAAAATGCACAGTTTTGTTGACTGTACGGCGTTGGATCGCCGGGACAGGATTTGACTAATGGAGAATAATTCATCCTTTGTTAATCGTTCTCATTTGTTTGCTCACATGATGCTCTTGGTTTAGCATCCCCTTTTTTAGTGCGTCATACTTACGTGGTAAAATTTGTTTCTTACCCTTCGCAGATGCCGTCCGACAGTGAGCCCGACCGCGGTCACGCCGACAGCACGTGGTCCACCGGGGAGGAGGCTTTGACGGAGACTTCCCCTGGTTTGCTGTGGGCGCTATTGGAGACTCTTGGACACACTCAGCCCTCACTGTATTTCACGCAGTGCAGCCGAGTTTCTAGGGTCGTCTTTCACAAGGTGAAGGCGGAGGTTGTTAACCACCCCGACGAGCAGGAAGGGTTCACGGAGTACCAAGTGTTCTCCAAGGACACCTACCAGGGCCGAGCTAAGATAGCTCAGCTCATTTTGTCGGAGTTTGTGACCTCTCACCGAGACTCCTTGTCGGACACCCCCTTCGAGCTGATCCCAACACTTGACTACTTCGACGAGGTAGTCGAACGCCGACTCAGGAGGATTGCCCGCACGGAGTTGGGTTACCACGGCGTTGCTCGTTACGCTCGCCGAGGCGTTCTAGATACACCGGGACGCGGACGCACCGGCTACGCGCCTCCGGGACCGTGTGACCGAGTTGTCCCTGGTCCGCCGCGAGCGGAGGGAACGCTTGGACACCCTTGCGCAGGAGCGCTCCGACGCGATCCAAGGTCTGCAGAGCAAGACCCGGGAGGTCGCGAGAGTCGCGAACGAGCGTGACGACCTCGCCCGTGAGAGGGATGCCCTGTTGGTGCAGCGTAACCTCTTGCTGGAGGAGCGAGACGAGCTTCGGCAGGAGAGGGACGACCGCACCCGAGAGCGCGATGAGGCACGCCAGCAGTCGGTGGGCCGCAACGCGCGAGTGGCTCAGCAGGAGCACTATATCCACCACCTCCGGACCAACTTGATGGTTGCCCAGCAGTTGGAGCAGGAGCAGCACCACGATATTCAGACGTTGGAGCAGCAGGTCGCGCAGTTGCAGCAGCAGTTGCAGGCTGCCCTGGCACCACCTCCACCACACGACGACGCGTCCGACGTCGACGACCCGTAGGAGTGACCTCCTTTGGCAGGAGGGTGTTAGGAGTAGATTGACCGGCAGCTAGTAGCAGATTATTTTGATGCTCGATAGCTGGACTAAATCGAGTAGTACCACCTAGTGAGGGATATTTGGAGGTGTGAGTGTATTTGTATGGCTAGTTGGCAATGGATGTATGAACCATGGATATTATAGAAATTGTGGCACTTTTGTGCTAGTTGTGAGCTTTGTGATGTATTTTATTTCCATACGAGGCTTTCTTTCTTTTAAATGTTCATACTTTATCGCGAGTCGTGATTAACGAGTGGGAATCCTGTTTCCTTACGGATGGCCGATAACGTTGAGATTTTGGACAACGGTTGGATGTGGTCTGATTGCTCGCACCGCGGCGGTTTACCTGCGATGCTATGGCAGGCCATGCGGACGCTAGGATACACCGAGCCCCCGCTTACGTAGGGAAGGAGTTCGTGGAGCGAGGAATGCTCACTTGTACCATGCACGTGGTTGTGCCGGGCAGGGCGGTACCTCCACGCCAGGAGTCGTGGATGGTGACCACGACGGGTCTCGCGATCTTCGAGCGCATGGGACTTGGCAGCGCCGGCGGCTCTCACCGGGCTTTGTCAGCTTCACGCACCTGACCTTGTAGGGACACCTTACCTCTACCTACCGGTCGGTGACCCCTACGACAGCCGCCGGAGACGCCGCATGGCAGTGCTGAGTGACCCCACTACACCCCACTTCAACCCCATGCTGGCAAACACCACGTGCTATGCGGACGTCCTGTTTCGGCAGCACGAGTATCGGAACCGCGAGGTGAGCCTTCTCATGGAGGCCATGCGAGGGAACGACGCTAGGGTCGTTCGGAGGGACGAGCAAGTCACCTCGCTCACCGCAGAGAACGCGACCCTCCGTGAGCAGCTTCAGCAGCAGCAGGCCCTCGTGGCAAACCTGCAGCAGGAGGTGCAGGCTACAGCTCGGGCCCGAGACGAGGCAGCAGCATCGCGAGACGCAGCCGACGCCCGCTACTTACGTTTCCTCACCGCGTACGGTCCACGTGGACCAGGACCTCGAGTGACCTTATTCCTCCGTCGGGAGAGCAACTTGAGGACCCCGACGATGCGAGAGGAGGATTGAGCGGCACATTAGTGCGCATTGTAGGGAATGGCAGCCGATCTCCCTACTTGTATCTTGATTTCCCTTTGTTGTAATCGGAACTTATTTAGCGGAAACGTGATCGTACTATGGTGTTAACGATTATGTATTAAACTATTGTCTAACCTTGGAACTTGTTAATGCGAGTGTAATGTGTTGGATGATGTTGTTTCTCATTCTGTAAAATTTCGCATTACTACATTGGTTTTGCTACTGCTATTGGTTTATTTAATTGCGCATTTGGTTACCCCTATGTCAAATGTGTTTTCTTTGCGAATCAATTGGATTAACGGATTTCGCGATTTTGCTTGGCAGAATGGTGAGAACGCGCAACACCAACGATCTCCATGGCGAGAGGCCCGAGAGCTCGGCCCAAGGTGCGGGAGACGAAGCACCACCGCCGCCACCTGTCCCTAACCCTATGGACATGATGGCCCGGTTCTCGCGGCCATGCGAGACAACCAGCAGTAGCAGAACGAGTTCCTGCGGAAACTCCGACAGCAGGTACCTACCGGGGACGGCAACCGCGGGCGCCGGAACCGCGACGCGGCGCCGCGGGAGGCCTCCTACCAGGAGTTCCTGGGCACCCAGCCCCCGAGGTACGACGGCTCCGGCGAGCCGATGAGGGCGGAGGACTTCATCCGCCTCACCGAGTCCAAGTTTGGACTGCTCCACCGCACGGAAGTGCAGAAGACGCTCTTCGCAGCGCAGCAGCTGGAGGGCGCTGCTAGTGCTTGGTGGGCAACCCACCCGGCCACTCGGCCGCCGGCACGCAGACCACCTGGAAGGACTTCAAGAGGGTCTTCCGCGCTCACTTCATACCGGCGGGTGTGATGCGCCGGAAGGCGAGAGAGTTCATGGCTCTCACCCGGGGAGGCCGCAGCGTCCACGAGTACACCCAGCAGTTCAATCGGCCGGCGCTTTACGCCCCGAGCTGGTGGACACGGATCGAAGCGCAAGGACCGCTTCATGGAGGGACTCGGCGCCGAGTTGCAGGACCGCCTTACCCTCAATATGGCGGGTAGCTTCTCGGAGTTCGTGAACAATGCCATCCTCGCCGAGGAGGGCTACCGCAGGGTCCGAGGCGGAGAAGAAGAGATCCGCGAGTGCTACGGGGCCATCCAACCCACCCCGGCCAAGTATCGCATGATCTACACCGACCGCTCCGGACAGCGCTACCGCTCTCGGCCTATGGTGGCGCCGCGCCAATCGGCACCCCCACGGAGGCCCCCACCGTAGCAGAGGCCCCCGCAGCAGCAGCAGATGGGACAGCGTGCTCCAAGCACCCCGTCCCGCTCGGAATGCTGCAGGGAACCGTCCACCACCACCCGGAGCCCCTTGCTTTGGGTGTGGCCGTCCAGGACACTTCATTAGGGATTGCCCCAATCAGCAGCGGGGCAATACTCCTAATCAGCAGCGCGGGAACAACAACCGAGCCCCGGCGAAGACAGTGGCGAGTGAACTATACGTCCACCGAGGAGATCTCGGACGACGCTCCTGTGATGGCTGGTATGTTTTCTGTTCGAGACCATCCCGCTCTTATATTATTTGATTCCGGAGCATCGCATAACTTCATCAGTAGCATGTTCGTGGAGAAAATTGGGTTATGCCGTAGTGCGATGAGATCTTCATACTTGATAAAATCAGCTAGTGGTCGGATCACAGCTAGAGATGAGGTTAGATGGGCACCGATTACCTTGCGGACTAAATTATACCCCACAGATTGCATCATCCTCCCGAGCAGTAACATAGATGTGATATTGGGCATGATCCGGATGAAATACCACAAAGCCGTATTGGACATAGATGCTTTCACGGTCAGCTTGAATTCCCCATTGCATGGTCGGGACGTTCTCCGACCGACCTATCTTAAGAATTGTACTCCAGCAGTACACCAAGCTATTGTCGAGGGTCCGACCGATATCCCAGCTTGTCCGTGAGTTTCCTGATGTGTTTCCCGAGGATCTTCCTGGAATGCCTCCGGACAGGGACATTGAGTTCAAAATTGAGTTGCAGCCAGGTACGGCTCCGATCTCAAAGAGACCATACAAAATGGCACCCAAGGAGTTGGCCGAATTGAAAGAGCAATTAAAGGAACTATTAGACAAAGGTTACATCAGACCTAGTTCCTCACCTTGGGGATGTCCGGCTCTATTTGTCAAGAAGAAGGACAAGACTTTACGCTTATGTGTGGATTACCGGCCCCTCAATGCAGTCACGATCAAGAACAAGTATCAATTGCCTCGCATTGATATTTTGTTTGATCAGCTTGATGGGAGCTAAGGTATTTTCGAAGATTGATTTGCGCTCGAGCTATCACCGGATCAAGATCGGGGCTGAAGATGTGCCTAAGACAGCCTTCTCTACACGGTACGGCCTGTATGAGTATTTGGTGATGTCTTTTGGGTTGACCAATGCACCGGCACACTTCATGTATCTTATGAATTCGGTATTCATGCCCGAGCTTGACAAGTTTGTGGTAGTCTTTATTGATGATATCCTGGTGTATTCCAAGTCCATGGAAGAGCATGCCGAGCATCTTCGCATTATTCTCCAAAGATTGCGAGATCACCAGTTGTATGCTAAATTCAGCAAATGCGAATTTTGGCTTAAGGAAGTTCCATTCTTGGGTCACGTCATTTCGGAGGAGGGCATCTCCGTGGATCCAAGCAAGGTGCGGGACGTACTCAAATGGGAAGCTCCGAAGTCGGTACCACAGATTCGTAGTTTCCTAGGCTTGGCTGGTTACTATCGGAGGTTCATCCCGAACTTCTCCAAGATTGCCAAACCTATGACCGAGCTCCCGAAGAAGGAAAAGTAGTTTGAGTGGAGTCGGGCTTGTCGGAAGCCTTTGAGAGTTTGAAGAAATTGTTGACATCTCGCCCAGTGCTAGCACAGCCGAACATTGAGAAGCCCTTTGATGTTTTCTCGTGACGCATCGGGCGGAGGTTTGGGTGGAGTTCTCATGCAGGAAGACCGAGTAGTTGCTTACACTTCCAGGCAGCTCAGGAAGCACGAGCAGAATTATCCTACTCACGATCTTGAGTTAGCAGCAGTGGTACTCGCTCCGAAGGTGTGGAGACATTATTTGTTGGGCAATCTCGTTCGCATCTACACCGATCACAAGAGCTTGAAGTACATTTTCACTCAGGATGATCTGAATATGAGACAGCGCCGTTGGTTGGAGTTGATTAAGGATTATGAGTTGGAAGTGCACTACCACCCCGGCAAAGCTAATGTCGTTGCCGATGCGCTTAGCAGGAAAGCACATTGCAACCTCCTTCAGAGCCACTCAGTCAGTCAAGGATGGGCACTACATCCAGGTTGTACCCCACGGGTCGCTCTACAACTTGGCTTTGATACCCACCTTGCGAGAAGAAGTGGTTGAAGCGCAGAAAAGGGATACTTGCATTGCTCACCTTAGGAGAAGGATAAAAGAGGGAGATAAGCAGGTCGCATGTTTCCGTGAGGACGATACGGGAGTCGTTTGGTTCAAAGACCGCATCGTAGTGCCGAAAGTTCCCGAGCTACGTAAGAAGATACTTGGATGAAGCTCGCCTAGCCAAGTATGCTATGCATCCCGGCAGCAATAAGATGTACCATGATCTTAGGACGAGGTATTGGTGGACAAGGATGAAAAGAGAGATTGCTCGTTACGTCGCTGAGTGTGACACTTGTCGTCGGGTCAAGGCCGATCATTTAAGACCCGCCGGGCCGTTGCAGCCACTCAGCGTACCATCTTGGAAATGGGATGATATCAGCATGGATTTCATTGTTGGCTTACCCACCACAGTGCGGAAGTTTGATTCTATTTGGGTGATCGTCGATCGATTGACCAAAGTGGCACATTTCATACCGGTGAGCACACGCTACCGAACACCTAAGTATGCCCAGTTGTACATTGAGCGGATCTTGTGTTTGCATGGTGTACCCAGGACAATCATTTCGATCGAGGATCACAGTTTGTGGGACGTTTCGGGAGCAACTTCATGCTTCCCTAGGAACGAAATTAATTCGAAGCTCAGCTTACCACCCACGGATCGATGGGCAAACGGAGAGAGTAAATCGGATATTGGAGGACATGTTGAGAGCTTATGTTCGGATCACGATAAGAAATGGGATGAATGCTTACCTTTGGCAGAGTTTGCTTACAACAATAGCTACCAAGAGAGCATTAAGATGGCACCGTTTGAGGCTCTCTATGGCCGCCGATGCCGTACTCCACTCAGCTGGTCCGAGTCCGGAGAGAGAACCATCTTTGGGCCAGAACTTGTGCAACAAGCCGAGGAGCGAGTGTTGGAAATACAAGCGAACCTCAAGGCAGCGAAATCAAGACAAAACAGCTATGCGGATAAAAGACGCCGACCGCTTGAATTCAAAGTGGGTGACCTTGTATACCTTCGAGTCTCGCCGACTAAGGGTGTACAAAGGTTTGGCGTGAGAGGCAAGCTCTCACCCCGCTACATAGGCCCCTACCCCATTGTGGCCGGATGTGGTGCGGTTGCTTACAAGCTTGAGCTGCCCGACACGCTCGCCGGTGTGCACGACGTCTTCCATGTCTCGCAGCTGAAGAAGTGTCTCAAAGCACCCGTTGATCGAGTGCTGGATGAAGTGGTACCCTTGCAGCCCGATTTGTCCTATTCCGAGGGGCCAATCAAGATTGTCGATACGAAGGAAAGAGTTACCCGGCATGGCACTCGAAGTTTTTCAAGGTTCAGTGGAGTCACCACTCCGCAAGGGAGGCTACGTGGGAGTCCGAAGATTTTCTTCGCACCCACTACCCGAAGTTTCCGCTTCAGCCTAGAGGTATGCAACTCACCTCCTCCATGTTTAATTGTAATCTCGGGACGAGATTTCTTTAAGGGGAGGGCTGTGACACTTCGTGTCCTAATTTTTCGAGTTAGCATTTTTAAAACTAATCTCAAGGCTGGATTAACCTACCCGAGAAGTATCATTGACATGCAAAGTGTTTTGGGCACCGAATAAATTCAAAAACACTTTGGTTTGAACTACAATTCAAATTTCTACAGCATAAGTATGGTCAACCAAAAATATATGTTGTAGGGCATGTCAAATGAAAAATCTATGACAAAACCCCACTGGATTTCATCGAGGTTTGATACCCCAAATAAATTAGACAAACTTAGCATTTAAGCCTTTTCTCTGAATTTTCAGAATTAATCCAGAAAGGATTTTGAAGTAAACGCTTCGTGCATGTCACTTTCTAGAGTTATACTTTTCAACAAAATTATCTCCTTTAATTTTTGAGCTTGGGAAGGCCTTGCATTTGATTTTTCAAATTTGAATTGGGCCACGTTTGGAAATTGGGGAAAAGAAAAGATGCTGAGGGGAATATGCCGTGGGCCCCGCCTGTCGGCGAACCAGGGCCGCGCCCGCGCCCGACCGGGCCGTACGCCGGCGCCGCGTGGACGGCGCCCTCCGGCCGCGTCCCTACCTGGTCGGAGGGACAAAGGGAGGTCCCCTACCCGGTCGGAACCCCCCTCTCCATTCTCTCTCTCTCTCCCGAACTCCCCCCGAGCCGCCATTGCCGCCCGAGCTTGAAGCTCGACGCCCGGCCGCCCTACTCCCTCCCGAGCCGAACTGCTCCACCCCAAGCTCCGTCCCATCCTCACCCTGCTCCACGAACTAAAACCCCCAAAAATGGCGAAGTAAATCGGCCCCAAATTCGAAGTTTCCCTCGAAGCTCGTTCCCGGCCTACATTGCCGTCGCGGCCGAATTACTTCCTCTCCGGTGAGCCATTCTTTTCCATTCTTGAGCTAGTGCGTGCGCACGGTGGTGGAGCTCATCCTCAAACCCTAACCTTTCCGTTTTATCCCGAAAGGTCGCCGGATTTTGAAGTCTCCCGGCCGCGGAGCTCCGGCCGCCGCCACCTCCACGCCGTCCACCATCTCCGGCAGAGCTCATCCAAAGGGGAGGCTAGGACGGGAGAGCCCATGCTCCAGTGAAGCTCCGCGGCCAAGCCGCTCCTCCGTCCGTTCCTCCTACGCGACGAGCACCCCCGCCGGACCCCTCCGCACCGCCGACGCCCGACGCACCGCGTCTCCGGTGAGGGTCCCGTCAACCCAACCCCACCCCAAGCTGCGCCATTCCATGCCGCATCCGGAGCACCCCCGGCCTTGGGCCGCGAGCCGCGGACGCCGCTCCGGCCGTCGCGCCGCCGTCTCCCGGCCGCCCGCCGGCGAGGCCACGTGGCGGGCCACACAGCCCGGATCCCGTGTGGCCACAGCCACACGCGGAGCCATACCCCCGTGGTCCTCGGTGTGGCACAGCGCGGAGATTTAAATTTAAATCTCGAATGGCATTTTCGTAAATAGTTCCGAAATTCATTTAAACTTAGAAAATTCTTATCTAGAGTTCTAGACCTCCAAAAATTGCAAACTAAATTTTGTTGGACTCCTGGAGACATGTACTATTTTATGGTAATTTCAGTTAGCATTTTCAGGAGCAAATTATTTAGGGCAAAATTCTTTTAAGAGATTTTAATTAAATGCTTAGTTAATTAATTAATTGCCCCCAAATTATGAAGCTTAAGTTAATTATTATCTATATCATGTGCCTAAGGACCAGGAGCAATTTAATTGCTATTTTTACCTAGTTTTGCTAGGATTAATGGATTATTTTCTTGCATATGCGATAATGATTTAAATGCTTCATGGGAGTTGATGAAGGAGATAAATTAGATAATCACCTTAAATCATTTTCACCCTGCTGGACACCACGTTAACTTATACTCATGAATTAAATGTATTTGAGAAAATCCGCACGTATTCCGTAAAATATTCAAGTATCATGTTTTCATCAAAAATTTACACATCACCTTCGCATCATGTAGCTGCGGTGGTGAACGTGGTAACCGGCGAGGAGGAGCCGAAGCTGCTGCTATTGTTGACCCAACTGTTCAGGGTCAAACTCAAGGCAAGCCCCGGTGCACAACCTTTTAATTAAGCATTTCATTTTTCATCACTATGCTTGTAGGTCTCGTATTGCGCATTAGGTCTACAGGAGTTGTGATGAAAACCCTAGCATGCGAGTAGGATCCTGTTTATCCCGATTCGATCACCCTACGCTAGATGCTTGCTTAAATAGGGCGATGATCCGTCGAGTGGTACGGAGACCACTCGTAGATAGGACAATCACACTTTTGGACACGATGCTAAGTATCAAGATGAGAATGGAAAATTGGAGGCCGGACGGGCAACTAGGTGGAAAGTGAAGGAGTCTTCAAGGTTGTAGCCCTGTCTCGTGCACACAAGGACCGCGTCGTGTCCGGTCCATGTGGATAAGTTTGAACGTACTCGCTTGCATGCTGGAGTTAATGGGCCCAGTAAACCGACGTACCGATGGTGGCTGTATGTTAGAGAGATACCCTACTCCTTTGGTTACTTGGCAGGAATTTGAGAGGAAAGAAGGGAGCACTCTACTCACGGATGACGTCCGGGACGGCATCGCGTGGGGACCCTTCTCGGGGAGCTAGGCCCAACTAACACTACAGTACCGGCTGGGAAAGGTTGTCTCATGCGGCTTCCGGGAAGTGCGTATGTGACGTGCAATCAGGTTTCTCCTGCAGGATGCCAATCGATTCGAATCGCTGCCCCTTACAGTAACGAGTACCACTTATCTCGTCCGCCGGAACGTAGTAAGAAGAGGAACATTGATGATGATGATTATGATTAATTTGCTGTATTGCTTAATTACTTGTTTGGAAACATGTAATGCCGTAGCTTAGTGCAAATTAAATTTATTCTTTTGAGCAACTTAATTAAACTGCTAAAAGTTGAAAGTAAGGATTCACTTGTACGCCAGCTTAGTGCTTAATTTTATCCTACCCCCGGGCTATGCATGTCTAGGAGTCGGCTGTAGATGGCCACTTTGACGGGTCGGTCTTGCTGAGCTCTAGTTGCTCAGGGCTTTGCTCTATGTGGTTTTCGAGAGGACCCCATGGGACAGGATCTCGACGTCGGCGATGATGTCCGGCAGGAGGAATCTCCGGTGACGGCCACTACACTTAGGAGTGGTGCGGCCCGGATGAATAGAGGAGTTGAAGTACCGGTAAGATGTTCTAGGGCAGGAACATCTGTCTCTGCCGGTGCCCGTGATGTATCGCCGAGAGAGCGATTGTATCTTATTTGCTTCCACTGTTTAATACTTTCCAAACTTATTAGCTTCTGATGTTTATGAGACTCGATGTACGTTTGTACTTGGGATGAATGTAAGACCTGTACTAAGATTCATTGTGTTATGCTTATGTTTGTATGTTGTAATATCGGGTATCACAGCGCGTGATGCCACCTATGATGATCCCGGTAACTGAAACGACTCTTCGTGAGACGGGTCTGTCACAACAACACAAAAGCTCATCATTAATATAATACATATAATTAATCATTAGTACTAATCCATAAATAGTTCTTATTGTCCACGGACCATACACAACCGACCAACATACAATAAAATTATAGATGAGGCCATTAATATCCATTTATTGGTTCAAATCAGAATTATGTTGTTACAAGGCAAAGGTAAAGTACTACAAGTTGTCACAATACAATGTATCTCGTTACAGCCCAAAGGGTCTATGGCCCATCGGAGCGCTACTAGGCCGTACCCACGTGGTACTCGTAGCACATGGGTCCACATGTGGATCCTTAGTCAATAAGTAATCTAGGTCTTTCCATAAATTGTAATAGGTTCCTTAGGAGTCATGTCATCCCTGTCTATATAATGAGAGGATTGTAATTCAATTAAAGTAAGGAAGGAATTAGGGTTAAACCCTTTCCTCTCTCTCGCCTCTCCCAGCTCTTCCCCTCTCCCTCACGCTCTTAGCAGCCGCGCCGCCTCTGCGTCCTGCCCTCGCACCGCCGCCATAGCGGCCGCCCCTCCTCATCAACCGATCTAGGGCAGCAGCCCTAGGTCGTTCCGTACATCCGGTATTCAGAGACCAGCCATGATCACCACCGCCGCCATGTCGCATCTACTATTCCTCGCAGAATTCATGGCGGATGAGCCTGAAATTGCGTTGTACTATAGAACTCGGACGCAGATCCGTCTATAGGAAGAGGCGGAGAAGGAGAAAGAAAAGGAAGCGGCGATGACTCACGCGAAGAAGGAGGCTACTCGCAGACAGGCGGCTGTCCCGGCCGCTAGGAAGGCCGTTGTTGCGTTCTATGCATCCTCCTCAACACCGGCCACCAACAACCCGATCAACACCATCGCGGAGGAAGCCATCACCACCTTGGGCGCACCATCGGCTGAGTAGATCTCCGGGGATAAATTCATCCAGTACACCAACAACCACCGTGAACCCCAAGGTCCTCGCTCCTAACGCATCCGATCAAGAAATAATGGGTGCAACCATCCGGATGATGATAGATCCGAACAAGCGGGTTCGGGAGGAATTGATCCGAATTTTTTCTCCATCTATCTTTGAGGAGGACATCATCCAGCCTTCTACAACCCTTGACAACAACGCAATTGGTATTGTGCACATGACGAACAATGCACCTGTTACTCGTTCCCTCGGTTGATCAGTCGCCATTGGCTGACTCATGTGCTGATTCAACAGTCACACACACTCCGGCAATCGTCGGTAGCGGGCACAACTTTGGTGATATTATTCATGTGGCAGATCTTGCGGACAAGGAGTTGGCTATGTGTTACGCTGCTATCTCGGTTCCTAACAAGGGCTCCATCTACAATTGTACTTGCTTGTCTCTTAGCGAGCAAGGCAAGATCTACACCAACAAGGTGCAGCAGGAGGGGGTGCATACCGCTGTTATTACCCTCCGTACACCACCATCTCAAGGCGCCATGACGGATACTACCTTAGGGAACATCTCACCATCCGGGAAGGACAACCGCCATGGATGGATTAATTAGCTGCATTAGCGTTAGTCATCAACTCCCACTCATCAAATCTTATGGTCCATGATGTGGAGGATACAATCCCACAAGATCCGAGTGCAGATACCGAGATTGTCCCCGTGACCATTAACGTTGATTACAACATGCTCGGTGTGGTGGAGGCTACACGATTTATTGTGGATGGTTTGGCCACGGATTCTCGGAAGTCGGAAGGTACCACGACTATCATTGAAAATCTTACTGCAAGGGAGGAGGCCATCATTGCCGCCTTCATCAACAAAAGTACCTTGGAGGATGCCTCGGACCATGTCAGCACCTTGATCATCTTCGCCTTCATCATGGGTGCCTTGCATCCGATCAACTCGACCCTCCCGACGAAAATGTCTATGGACCACTTGCCCCTATGTAAGCCTAGTGCATCAATTACATGGTTCTTTGTTGTTGTCTCTCTTGTTGTTTCACTCCTGCCGCTTATCGCCAATACCACCAAAGTTGCAACATGGGAAATCTTCAGGAGTTGTAGCCTTACATTGGCTATATTGGCGACTCAACCCCGAGCAGGCGGCTCAAGTCCATGTGCTTCTCCTGGGACAGTAATTGTCTCCTCAGCCACAGGAGGTGGCACCAAAGGAGCAGACATGTTACGCATGGGCGTGTGGCATCACATCGACAAAGCCATGAGTCAACCCATGACTATTGCTTGCGCATCACTCGGGATAGCAGATCCTACAACGGCAAATGATTTGTTCTACCATGGTGGCAATCTACAACGGCAACCGTTCGACAACCATTGGCACTTCCACGGTGACACCATCTATGCGGATGACATAACCATCGGTAAGCATACCGTATCTACTACATGGTTGTCTATTGCCTTACTACTCCTGCCAGTATTCTTCCTTGTCATCATCAACCATCGCGCCCGGGAGGCCACCAGGACTTCATGGCCGACATGGACCATTCCATTGAGAGGAGCCGACTCGAGAGGGGACATCCCTCATAGGACAGGGGGTTCTAATGAAGATGCTGCTATATGTGACGGTGCAGATGACGTGGACTGCTTTCCCCTTCTCAATCACCAATGGCACCCGTGGGTACTTTCACGTCTCCGCTCTCGTTGGTGTGAGCTCTATGATCTTCGGTGTAGACCTTGCTCGGATAGTCCACAAGGCTACTATTATTAATCCATCCGACAGCCTATAACGGCAGCCATGTGATTGTCCCTGTTTTTCGTGGGCTGCTCTAGTTCTAATCAGCACAAGCAACCCAAAGAAGCAGACTACAACAACAACCAGGCGTAAGCATCCCATCCATAATCATTGGTTGTTTGTTGCTTATTATCTTGTGCTCTTATCCCGGCCCCGGATCGCATCCAACCATAAGAGCCACAAGTGCAAGAACTTGTTCTGCATCAAGATCTTGGATGAGCCGATCTACATCAACAACAACGGCTCACGGATGGCTATTAGCGGCACCGGGGACTCTCTTTGCGCTTTGGCCTCCTCGGTAACATAAAGATCCGTGACGACGTCCTTATCGAGTTGTGGTTCCTCACCAATGGTATCTCCTTCGGTGAGCTAGCAACGGCTTGGTAGCCTCTAGGACGGCCTCATCTTCGTCAACGTACGCAACATTGAGGTTGTGGATGTACGCTTCGTTGACCTTGCCGGCCACAACCTCTTCCATGTCCGTCAGGCGGTTCTTCGAGTACCCGATGGACCGGTCGCACCACCGCTAGCTGCAGAATTTGGCATCTTCTTCGGGCACTTCATCGACATGGCATCGACGCACCTACAACCCCACGACACCTTTGTCATGGCTCTTGGCGTTTTTTTCCTGCCATCGGAGCAAGGCGAGAGGATCTGCAACGGGCAATCTTGCAATGAGCCACACCACCCCTTCGTCTAGTTATTACTTTTTACCTTCATTATTTTATGTGACGTAGCTTACGTACCATAACGCCGTCTCGTAGACGACGAGAACCAAGAGCAGGAGCCCGAGGACCCCGACTACGAGGAAGACTTCGAGGACGCGTTAGGAGGCAAGCTCTATCAATTCCTTGATCATAATTGATCCTACTACTCTGCTTATTCTCGCACCTATTTAGGAAGCTACTCTTAATATGCATTATCCTTGCAAATATTTTGCTAGAGCCCAATTGTTGTATGGTACTGTTCAAATCACTATAGATATGAACAATATACCCTTAATTACCATTAGAACACTAGAATCAACCAAGATGTATCGTTAACTATGTTAATGATATAATATTATCATGCTTAAGAACTCATTACTATCTATCATCATACACCTTGTTTATGAAAATGTGTTTGGTGGTGTGTGTTGATGGGTGGATGATTAGACCAACCGTATTAAGGTGAAGTTGGGTGGAAAATGTTACCGGCCGTGGGCGAAACTCCTAGTACTGGTGTAGACTACTTGATGATTAGGTGCTATCCATTTGCGATGGACGAGTGTTTGCCATGCCATATTAGGACCGGTTCTTCGGAGCCCAAATTGGTGATTTAGTGTACAACCACAGTAACTTGTTATGAGCAGGACTGTGCACCAAACCTTGGGTTACGCAGTAAGAAGTTCCACCGGGTGTAGTAGATGACGGATGTCTAGGGATCGTTTATTTGGCGAAGTCCAGTACTTGGCACATATATGGTGGACGAGTATGCTTGTGACATACGCGTCGTATCCTTGGGCATTCGGGGTGGACTTGTGAGCGTGCCTAGGTTCGGTGGCATCGTTATGTGTTCCGTAGCTAAGAACATATAGCTTGTGGGTAAAGTGTACCAACCTCTGTAGACTGTATAAAACTATCCGGATATCCTTTGTCACGGTATATTGACATGCCAAACCTTCAGCTCTCGTTGATTAGCCACAAATATTAATACCTTGATGTGTGAGCGGGCATCCTTGTGCCTGTGTGTTTTGGAAATGGTGTTGGCCCGATGTGCCAGAGCTGCTATGACCTTCGGTCGGAAGGGTCATCTAAAAAGAATGGGAACTGTCGGGATTGATGAATATCTCCCCTAGGTGCGACCAACTAAAATTATAAAATTGCTTTCCCTCTTCAAGAACCTCTACGCTTCGTAGTAAGCCCCGCATCCGCACTTTCTGCTAAAACTCGACCCTACCTTGACCACAACTAAAATTTTTACTTTATTTGATTTGTTGTGTTATACATTTGCCGTTAGTGCCATCGGTGATGTCACAGCAGTGGCGTCGTAGGGGCCTATCGAAACCCCGTGTTCCTATGATGGTGCTGCATGGCGGGCGAGATCGAACGGTGTTGTCACGGTGGTCCGTCGCAATGGAAGCTATCATGGCTGCCGCACGGGGAGCACTTGAGCGCCACCGGCGAGCTGTCTCCATCTCTAGGCATGAACTCGCCGCAACCGTCGCTGGTGTCGCTCCCATCGCCGTCGACCGGTTCTTGCACACCTTGTTGACCAAACTCCCGTCGATGAGGGGTTCGGTTCCCCGCTAGGGTAGATTGGATCATAACCCCCATTGGAACCGCTTCAATTTTGGATCGAACCGATTCGATGTCATATTCCAGTAGCTAAAAAAAACAGAGTATGGACTGGGGAGTAGAGAAAACGAAACCTGGCTGAGAATCGAACCTACGTCGTCGAGAGAGCAGCGGAGGGCTCCGTGCAAATTAATTGGCTAGTGTTTTCTCGTAAAATCGCACATATACAAAACAAAATTTTCTTTTCTTTTTCTCGATTTCAATAAAAACGAGGGGCTTTCTGCAACAAAAAAAGGTTGTGTTTACTGTTCACTCGGGGACGAAGGATCGATTTCATAAAAACACAAGGGAATTTTTAGAAGTAACGAACGATTGGATTGATCGGACTGCTACAAAATTTTAGGGCCCGTTCGTTTTCGGCCTTTAGAGGCCTCTAATCCACTCGTAGCCTCTAAATTGTAGAGGCCCATCTCCGAACGGGGCTCTAAAGCCCGAGAACACATGTCCGGAGTCCGGAGGGTGTAAAGCGCCCCGGTTGCCGGCTCTCGTCGCAACCCTATCCACTCGCGCGTCCGGCCGACTCCTTCCTCCCACTCGCCGCCGCCGCTCCGGCTAGGTCAACCCGCCGTGTCGCCCGCCGCCGTCCACGCCCGCCGCCCTTTGTTGGCCCGTCGGGGAGGCCGCAACTCGTCCTTGGCGTCCGTGGAAGAAGAAGTCATCGGCGGCGGAGGCGGTCCCCATCGCTTGAGAGCGTCGGATCCTCCAACATGGATGGCACCAACGGTGGCGGATTCGGCCCGCGCGCCGGCTACGGCGGCGGCGGTAGCGTGTACGGCGCGCGGCGGTGGCTACGGCGCGGGCGGGAGCCCGTACGCCGCGGGTGGCGGCTACGACGCGGGCGGCATGTACGGCGTCGGCGGCAGCGGCTACGGATCCGGCGCGTGCGAATCGGATTCGGCGCCGGCGGCATCGACGGCACCGGGCCCGCCAGCGGCTGCGGCGGCGGGTACGGGGAGACGGTACACGGGACTTCTTGTCCGTCCCGGATCCGTTCTCTCCGTGCACGCCGTGTCCCGGGCGGAAAGAAGGCGGCAAGACGGGGAAAGGAGCGGCGCATCCCGCCTCGGACTTGGACGGGCTGGACCCGAACGCCGGAGCCGGCGGCCTCCCTCGACTTGGATCTTTCCAGGGGTTCTTCGAAGACGGCGGGCATGGTGGGAGTGGCGGCTCGGGAGGTAGCGGTGGCCTTCCTCCGCGCCCGTCGCCCGGCGGATCCGGCCGTCGCCCCGACAAAGCTCCGGTTCGTGGAGGAGGAAGGCCGGGCAAGCGCGTAGCAAGGACAACCGGAGGTGGAGGTGGCGCTGCTCCGCGGTCGGCTGGTCCAACCCGCCGTGGCGGCGGCGGGTCCGGACGCAACGTAGTAGAGGTGGCCGACAACGGCGGCGACGAGTCCGATGGCTCGAGGTAATTTTGCGCCTCCCCTGTCCTCGTTAGTCTTGCATCGTCCGTAATATGTTCATGCCTAATAGTGTAAGCGATTTGGACATTGTAGAACATGGATAGAGCTAATTGGAATACGCAGAATACTAAAATCCCGTGCGACATCCTAGTGGAGCAAAAGGACATGGGTAACTACATCGCCGGTGAAATGAAGCACCGTGCTTACGCCCTAGTTGCGGATGCTTTTGCCAAGAGAGCCCGTCTACGGCACAAAACGGCCCGGCTCCGGAACAGGATCACTGCACTCAAAAAAATTTTCAATGTCATCAAAAAATCCGAGGGCGGACAGGGCTTGGATGCAGAGCCGATGGGTGGCCACTTGCAACCGAGAAATGGTGGGACAGAGAACTCGACGTAAGTGCCACAGCTGCGTCGTAACCTCGTTGCAATTGCATTATATGTTATTGTTCTAAACACTGTGTATCCTGCAGGACAAGAAAATTCCTAGCGAGAGCAAACACCGAGGCACGGCCCTCCCCTTACGAGGACCAATTGTGGATACTCTTCGACGGAGTCACTCGTTGATGGATCAACAGCATATGTGCCGGGTGAGGATGCTGGTGACGGCGCGAACGATGGTGGTGATGACGAAGCCGGTGATGGCGAGGATGACCGGGACGGCGGGGACGATGCTTATGGCGAGGAGGACCCCGATGAGCAGCCGTTCTTTGAGTGGGGCTACCGGGACTGTCCCAAGAGCTCGGGGATGAGCTCGGGAAGGAGCTCGGGCAGCCGTAAGAGAGGAGGCAGCACAAGCACCACGGGAGCCTCCCCTACGAAGAAGACCAAGAGCCCAATGGTGAATGTATTCAGGGCAATTCAGCAGGACAACGCTCGGTTCCGGAGGGAGAAGCTGGCCCTAAAGCAGGAGACTCACAAGACAAAGCTGCAAGCTAAGCAGGAGGAGAGGGAACAGCGGCACAAGGCCATGCAATTGGCACGAGAATCCGGAGTTGAACCAGCCAGCGATGAGTACTTTGCCCTGTCATCGATGATGAAGGATGAGGTCACTCGAGATTTCTTCTTGGGTTGTGACACACCACAGCAGCGTCTGCAATTCATCAGGAAATACATGAGTGAGAGGAACAAGGACTAGATGATGCTGCTGCAACGATGAACCAGCCAGCGATGGAGTAGATGATGCTGTTGGGCGATGCATTTGTTTCCTGTTGCATTTATTTTTTCATTGCGAGTAATTTGTTTGACGTGTTACTTCCATAATGCAGCCACAGTTGCTGCTGAACTTGATTGCTTTTTATGTGTACTCTACTATTGTGTAATATGTTTGTGGTGCTGTTTGCTGTTTCCATACACTCGTTTATTATCAGTTTCGTAACTCTTGTTTGTACTCTTTCTTGTCTTTGACTGATCTGTCATACATTTCTGTATTACTAACTTGTTTAACCTTGTTTTGTCAGGATACGATGCTGAGATCAACAAGTGACGAATCAGATGACGAAGAGTGGACTCACCAACTTCCAGTCCTCATGTATGGTATGGTCCACGACATGCAGCACTATGGTAAGACCGCACGAATTAGGGGGCCGGAGACTCCAGATCAATTTGTAGAAAGAAATGTTAGGGATCCGTTTACTCGCCTCACCATGTTCCGCATGCGTGCAGAATTGTTTGACTACCTTCATTTCACACTTGTGCATTCATATGGTCTAGAATCTAGTTCAAAGAGTTCTAGTAGAGAGGCATTAGGGATGTTTCTTTGGATGGTCGGTTCTCCTCAACCTACACGTCAAGCCATGTCGATTTTTGGCAGGTCCCTAGACACGGTTAGTAGAAATTTTTCCAAAGTTCTAAAGGCAGTCAGTAGGTTTTCTCGTAGACATCTTAAAGCCAAAAGATCCTGAATTTAGGACCATACACCCAACATTGCTGCAACCTAGATTGAAGGGCTTATTCAACAATTGCATCGGTGCAATTGATGGCACCCACATTGAAGTAACTGTAGATCAACAATTGGCCGTGCAATATAGGAACCGCAAGGGAAAAACATCACAAAATGTTATGGCAGCATGTGACTTCGACATGCGCTTCATCTTTGTTCTAGCTGGCTGGCCAGGATCGGTCCATGACATGCGCGTCTTCAATGATGCCATGACCGAGATACAGCCACAAGTTTCCACATCCACCTCCGAGTAAGCACTATTTCATATGCATTGTCACATTTCATACACTGCAACTTTAAGTTGTAATGACTAACCCTTCCAATTTGTGTGTGAATGCAGATAAGTACTATCTTGTCGACTCCGGCTACCCAAATCAACTAGGGTACCTTGCACCATTCAAGGGAACCAAGTACCATATTCCGGAGTTTCGCCGAGGAACAAGGGCAAGAGGTAGGAAAGAAACATTCAACTATGTTCATTCAGGCCTTAGGAATGTTGTGGAGAGGTCATTTGGCTTGCTGAAGCAGAAATTTGGGATGATGTCATCGGTCCCAAGTTATAGCATTGAAAAGCAAACCAGAATTATAACAGCATGTATGGCACTGCATAATTTTGTTAGACAAAACGATGAGGAGGATGAGCACTTCATCGAGGCTATGCAACAAGAGCCCATGATTTCCGATTCGGCAGATGATGGAAGCATGGATGGTGATGCTTACGACGTTCCAGGTGATGAAACCATGAATGATTTTCGAGAACGGATAGCATATGAGCTATACCAGAATTGAACTTGAGTGCTTGTGTCAATTTAATTACTGTTATGCATGAACTTGATTTGTAAGTCTTGGAAGATGTATGCAATTGTTGTTTGTACCAGAATTGAACTTGAGTGCTTGTGCCAATTTAATTACTGTTATGCATGAACTTGATTTGTAAGTCTTGGAAGATGTATGCAATTGTTGTTTGTACCAGAATTGAACTTGAGTGCTTGTGCCAATTTAATTACTGTTATGCATGAACTTGATTTGTAAGTATTGGAAGATGTATGCAATTGTTGTTTGAACTTGATTTGTAAAACATGGTATCTTCATTCCTCATTGTGGCTAAAATGCCAATTCCTTGCTATTTAGATGCATGAAACGAACAGGTATCTAAATTTTAGATATCTAAAGTTTAGACATCTGAATTGGGGCCTCTAAATTTTAGAGCCTCTAATGGAAACGAACGGGGCCTTAGTGACGGTGGAACTTGTGTAGGAGCGACGAGACGATGCCGTCGCCTGGGTTGACTACTGTAGCGTGGACAGGGAGGCAGCTTTTATCCCATGGGCTATCGATGACCGCAGAAATGTTTGTGGGACCTGCGTGGATGCTTTCAAGCTGCAGCTGCTTTCTTTTGCTTAATCTCCTAAGCGTTACCCGTTAATTATATAATAATATATGTTACTGTTTGCGTGTGTATTCTTTTCGACTCTTTAGATCGAGGGGAATTTTTTTTTGGTGAAACTTTAGATCGATTTCTAGGAAATTCTATAATTGTTTCATAAATTTTATACTGATTCTTAAACTATGTCATATTCCGTTCAAGACTCTGTCAACACTTATCATTTATACTCCATCCGTACTAAATTGGTGTCGATATTGATTTTTTTGTAATGTTTGATCATTTATTTTATTTAAAAAATTCTTCAAATACAAAAAATTATATGTTATATTTCAAATTTCTTTAGTGAAAAATACATTCCAATAAAACATATGATATCTTTTAAAATAAAACAAATAGTTAAACATAAGAAAAGGTCAACAGCGATAACATTTTAATAAAGAAGTAGTATGTGTTTTCCTACTGGGATCCTCTTATCATCTCTGTGCTGTATGGTCCAACGCATATCAACACAGAATTCACCGCAATTCGGGTTCGAACACGAAGGCAGCACCGTGTACGTACGTGTACACCACCAGTCAGACACTGGGCAATAATGTTGACAGCTTCTTATTAAATTCGCGCCAAGCACACCGGTATACCGTAAGGATTTGATCGTACATGCATGCGTACACATGCCTACTTTCCTGTGATGGTACGTACCTCTCTGCTGGCTACTACCACGTACGTAGACTATACATACATAATGGGCAAACGTACCATCACAGGACAGTGCTAAGTACACTAGGACTACAATGATTTGATGAGGAGTATAATCGTTTTTGCAAGGTTCTCCAAAGGACCCAACATCCTCCACGTGTCTTCCGTACTGGGACCACGACGTTTGTACCTCACGCCAAACTCCAGCCTCGCTGCCCAGCGCCTCTGTCTCTGTCTCCGGCGACGTCGCCACTGTCGGTGGTGTCATGCCGCCGGAACCTGTGCTGCCGGTAAAAATCTTTGGTAGTGATGCCCTCGTCGCCAACCCCACTCACCGTCCGCGGCTCCGACGGCGCCGCTGTCTTGCCGCACCGTCGTACCACCTCCGACCGTCGGGTCACAAGTGCCTCCCCAACAGCCTCCTTCCATGTCCGTAGCACGAAGATTTTTCCCATCCTTGACAAATCAAACCCTAAACTCCGGCTAGCTCCATCGTCGATGGTTGTCACTTCTATCTTCGTACTCCCTCCGTCTAATATATTTGGCATTCTCTCTCTAGGCACGGAGATTATAAAAAGAGAAAGAATAAAGTAGGTGCGTACTGAAACAAGGACGAAAGAGATAAAGATAGATATAGAGGTGTATTACGAAGAGATAAATGTGTCTAGAAAGTGAGAATGTCAAATATTTTGAGAAAATAGATGAGCCTATAATGTCAAATATTATGGGACGAGGGAGGATGTTTTTTCCTCTCTGTTTGTAACTGTTGGAGGTGGAAGACGACTCTTCGTAAGGTGGATGATGACTCTCCATATGTGGGTCGGGCCACAGCTGGTCACGACTAGTGGCAGTGTTTCCGTTCTCTAAAATAGTACTACTATCTCCATTCAAAAATGTAAGTATTTGTTAACTTTCAGACATCACGTTTGACCACTTGTCTTTCTAAATTTTTTTATTAAAATATTATGTGTTTTATTATGATTTATTTTATTATTAGATATATTTTAAGTATTAATTGATTTTTTATTTCTATAAATATTTCAAATAAAACAATTAATCAAACGGAACTACATAAAGTAAATAAATTCTTATATTTTCAAGCGGAGGAGTATTCAATATTTTTTAAATTTCTGAACGAGGGAGGTGGTAACTCTTCATTTGAACATTATTTATAGTGCCGTGACCACTGTACCAAACTACCAACCTTCTTCCGTGAGCTGTGCACCCTACGTACGACACACGCACTTGCTATAGGGCCAGAGGTAGTATGTCCACTGCGATGCACTTGGATCTGTCCAACTCCCGCTTTTCCCATTATGTCACAGGGAGCAGCAGCCTAACACCCATCCGTCCCTCTCGCCATTGCCGGCTGTGCCAACCTCCATGTGCCTGTGCATGCATGGATTAGCTAGCTGTCCCGCAACTACGAACTTTTTCTTTATGATGAACTCAACATGAGCATGCATGCATGCATATTTCGGTGCAAAACTAACAATGCAAGCTGTGTGCGGTTGAGATTCAGAAAAAATATAGACAACCATATATTGCATCGCCACCAAACAATATAATAGCAACCAATAGTGTTTGGATCCTCTAGTTGACTAAAGTTTAGCCAACTAAAGTTTAGTCATCCAACTAAAGTTTAGGAGATGTATATTTGGATTCATGATTATAGTCTTGACTAATAAAAAAGTGGACATGTCTAACCCTCAATAAATGCTTCTTTATAATCTCCCGTAAACTGAATAACTTTGATATAGGAGCCCGTAGGAAAGACATGACTCATGAAGTTAGGAAGCAAGTGTATCAAGCTTTGTTGGCAAGAAGCAAAAATGGGAAACTCGGGAGGTATGACACTAGAGAGGTTGCTGCACAATTTGATGTTTCAATGCGTAGTGTTCAGATTTTATGAAAGAATGGAAGGGTCGATGTGGCCGTAAAAGGAATTCCTGTTGATGTTGCTAGTAAAAGGAAGGGTCGATGCGGCCGTAAGTCTATCCCAATTGATTTGGAATGCTTGCGCAATATTGAGTTGTCAAAGGGATCAACCATAGAAGATGTAGCAAAACATTTAGGCATTAGCATTAGCAAGGTTCAGCGTTACTTGAAACAGGGCTAATTAAGCGTCACTGTAGCAACATCAAACCATACTTAACCGAAGCAAATAAGGAATCTAGGTTGCAATGGTGTGTTGATATGCTAGATCCGGATAGCTTGGAAGATGATCCAAAGTTTAAGAGCTTATTCGACCATGTTTACATCGATGAGAAGTGGTTCTTTCTCTCTAAAAAAAATCAAAGAACTATTACTTGCTTCCCGATGAGGATGAGCCACACCGGACTTGCAAGAACAAGAATTATATCGCTAGACTCATGTTCTTGTGTGTGAGCGCCCGTCCATGGTTTGAGAGTTGTATCTTCGATGGATAAATTGGTTGCTTTCCTCTAGTTACTTATGAACAAGCTAGGAGAAGAAGTGTCAACCGACCGTCCGGAGCATGGGAAGTGAAACCCATCATTTCAACTACAAGGGATGTAATTCGTGAGTTCATTATTGACAAAGTGTTGCCGGCCATTCGTGCAAAGTGGCCAAGGAACCGAATCAACAAACCAATATACATTGTGCAAGACAATGCACCATCACATGTGGCTCATGATGATCCAATGTTTTATGAGACTGCTAAGATAGATGGTTTTGACATTCGAATTAACTCGTCAACCCCCTAATTCTCCAGACTTCAACGTTTTAGACTTGGGTTTCTTCCGAGCAATACAATCCATTCAGCACAAGTAGGCAACGAAGACGGTGCAAGAACTTGTTCCAGCCGTGCAAGAGGTAAAGTTTTTGTACATCAATTTTGTCAAAACATTTACAAATTCCATAGATACTCAATGTTACTAGAATTACTTTTGCAACAGGCATTTCAAGATTATTGTCCACACAAAGCAAATAGAATCTACATAACAGTTCAAAATGTAATGAAATAAGCAATAAAGGAGGGAGGTTCAAACAACTTCAAGCTGCCACACATGCGAAAAGGAAAATTAGAGAGGGAAGGACGCCTTCCATTGCAAATTTCTTGTGATGTCTCGGTGATAGAGGATGCAAAAGCAATGCTTCCTGCAGTATGATTACATTTGTAATAGCAGTAGTACTACTTGTTTCATCTAGTAAAACTATTGCATGATCTATGAATTGTTGACATGACCTCCTACCATCAATGAATTGTTTAGGAGGTGGATCCAAACACCCTCTAAATATTGACATGTTTTATCGGTACTTATTATTTCTCTCTTGGTCTTCTACTTTCTGTTTGGTTTCAACCTCCATGTATCACGTAAGTTACCGATGTCCAATATGATCTGTAATCCGATCTTGTCTGTAATCAGCCAGCCGATGTCCCGATCCAATCTACGTAAGTTACCGATTCGATACAACGACTCCTGCTGCCATAATGGGCCATGATGATCGAGTTAATTAGACAACCGATGTCTCCTGAGATGGCCAGAATCGAGTTACTGATGTCACCAGCGCGTGAGCTCACCCCACCAGGCCGCCACCGTGCGCCAAAGATCGAGAGCGAGCTTGGGTGAGGAAAACACAGGGGAGGGCCGCCATGGGAACGGATCAGCAGCTCCGGCATGGGTGATGATGAGAAGTTGGGATAAACTATTTTCACTGGATTGGAAAAAAGAAGTCAAATTTTCTTGCAATGAGTCTAATTTGTTTCCAAATCCAACTTGATCAAAATAATATCAAATCAAAATAGTCAATGTTTTCAAATGAGATGCTAATATTTTATTTAAAAAAACAACAGACATAATACCTAACCTATGCCTCCATTTTAAGCTCAGAAGATTTATTCGGAAAGAGAGAGTTTAAGTACGCTCGTAACGAAGCATAGACACTTTTGCTAGTAGTATATTTTTATAAGAGAACTAGATTTACAACAAAAATTAACCTCGCGACTTCGTTTCTCCAACCATTGATTTACTAGTATATTCTTGCTGTCTCGTATCCGCAGGACTCTTAGCCCTTCCGTTGGCAGATCCGACGCTGAGCTATTGCCGTGACGACCGCGTTTCCTCGGCACAGCTCATATGATTGTTGTCGACTTGTTTTATTTTATACACGATTAGTGCAATTTTTAATACAGTTCAGGGTCAGCCGTCCTCTACCTCAAACGAGTTTGATCCAGATTATTCTACCCCAAACCGGACATCTACTGCACTTTCGTATTCGCTCCTGTTCTTCTTCCCATTCACCCTCGGTGTGACTGGCTTTCTTCAGTTCCAGTAGTTTTCATCTTGCATCCTCCCTTGCGTCAGCAACCATTGATTCTCGGCTTCTCACCGATCTCGACTGCAGTCTCCTCACCAAAGTGCACCAGCATGTCGAAATACTGAAGATCGTCCACTGTACAAAGGATGTTCCAGTTATTATTAGCATTGCGCATGGCCATCTGCCTGGTTTCAAGCTTTTCCATCTTATATTCTGAAACTAATTAATTTGGTTTCCTAACCACAAATATTTTGTTACACAAACATATTTGAGGCTATTATCTCATAATTACTTCGAGCAAACATATATTATTCTCTAGGTTATCAAGTAGTACTAGTATTTTTTTTCATTTAACTGTAGATATTTACTGCTATAAAAGATAGTACATAGATCTCATGTGACCTCACCTTCTTTGGGAGGATATAATTAATAGTACTATATAGGAACAATGTGAAACCATAGTTCAATTTCCTCGTACTAGAAGAAGAAAAAAGAAGTACTCCCTAGTATATATGCATCCTTTGGAGAGCAGGGCCACCCGAGCTAATTTAATGGAGGTGAACTTGCACGGGAAAAACGGTTGTTTGCCGAGTGTCGGATGCACTCGGCAAACACCAAAAACCATTCGGCACAACGTTTACCGAGTGCCACACTCGGCAAAGGGCTATCGGCATACTTTTTATCGACAAAAGGCCCTTTGTCGAGTGCTTTCCATCGGGCACTCGGTAAAGGCTGTGCCGAGTGCCACGATCAGCAGCACTTGATAAATATTATGGGGGAATAAAAAAACACGATGCCACCAACGGTGGCCAACCGATCACGCCGCGACCCATCACCTCCGCGACACTCGCTCAAGGCCGGGGAGCCATTGCCATGCCGTGCTGGATGCTCGGGCCCGGACTGCCGCCTCCTCCACCTGGATCCGCGTTGCCGTACCCCCGGAGAGACCTTGCCGGCAGCCTCCTCCACCCGGACCTATGCCGCCGCGCCCTCCCTTGTCTCTGCATCATCATGTCCCGGGGCCGCCGTCGCGTAGAGGCGGCTGCTTTCGCCCGAGCTTCGAGCTTTGAGCCTGCGCGCCGCGGCTCCCCGGGCCCCTCATCGGGGCTCCTAGCCGATTGGGCCGCCTCTCGACGCCTCTGCCCCCACCGCGCTACCCTCGCTCAGCTACCTCCGCCGTCACCATGCACGCCATCGGGCTGCCACCGCCAGCTGCCCGCACCGCACTGTCCTCGTCCGGATCCGCACTCAATGCTACCGCTATCGTCGCTCCGGCCTCCGTGCTCGCGCGGCCGCTATCGCCGCTCGGAAAGGGAGTTAGGAGAGAGAATGCGGATCTATCGGGAGGAAAGAGATATGGGAGGGAGAGGGGAGAGGTGAGGATAAGATAAGGCCATGGTACCCATGTGTGTTGCGTTTTGGGCCCATAAATTTGCATCGTGCGCCGCCGATACAAACCATCTCGCTCTGTTTTGCCGAGTGCCTAACTTCTAGCACTCGATAAATGTTCTGTTTGCCGAGTGCCCGCCTTCTTCTTCTGTTTGTCGAGTGCAGGCACCTTCGCCACTTGGCAAACATTAAATTTGTAATTAAAAATATAATTAGAAAATTAACTCTAATAATAAACAGATTTTGGCGTGAGAATATTTATATGATCCATTACCTATAAAAAAATAATTTAAAGTCGAAATAAAACTCATCCATCAATTTGACTCCTAATTTTAATGACTTGTTCTCAACTCTATGTTGCTTCTTCATAGATTCTACGTTTTAAAAACAATGTATGTGATAAATTTTATGAAATCCTCTTTACTTTTTATCGTAGCTTCTACGTGTGATACCATGACAGCATAATAAGTATTATGAGTTTCTGACATTATTTGATTTTTCTTGAATTTAAAAACCATTCGGACATACGTTAGCGGTCATATTTCTGAAAACATATATGTCAAATTTCTTTTTCTTTCATGGGTAAGATCCTAAATTGGGCTAAATAACATGATTATAAATTTTATACTCATTTCATTTTATTATTTGAATCACGTGTAGTTTAAAATTTGATTTTATTCAAAAAAATTGCTTGAAATGTAATTAATTAAGTAAATATAGCAAATGAATACCAAAAAACTTCAAATTTTAACATGGACTTACACATGTTGTATGTGATGAGTAGAACAAGTTTCAAGATGAGAAAAGGAAAAAAATTACTTCTTTGCCGAGTGCAAAAAATTACATTCGACAAACAAGCTTCTTTGTCGAGTGTAAACAAATACACTCGACAAATGGACTATATCCTCCGAAACAAGCAAGTTTGCCGAGTGCCAAAAAGAAACACTTGGCAAAGAACCATTTGCTGAGTGAAGTTTCTTGACACTTGGTAAACAAGCGAGTCTCGTTGAGTTTATTGGTTTGCCGAATGTTTTTACTTAGACACTCGGCTTGTCCAAATAAAGACACTCGACAAACAATTGAATATTCCACATGTTTGGATTTTCTAGTAGTGTTGGTCGGAGGCCGTTCTGACTTTCTGAGCACTTCTTTCTTCTCGGTAGCCTTAGGCTGACTTCAACAAGGTAATGCAATTTGGAGAGGCAAAATCATGTTTGCATCGTGCGTACAGTGAAGAAGAGGGAGGCAAAAAGTGATGTCTCCAACAGACAATGCTTTTCGCAACTTCTCCCACATCGTCGCTCCCCTACCACCCGCTGCTCTGCTGGAACTCCGCAAGGCTCCGCCCTGCTCGCACGCCGCCAGCTGCTCCCTAGCGCCGGTTCCGCCCACCGCCGGAGAGGCTCGCCACGCGCGTCCCCGGAGGAGCTTTCCCAGCCTAAGGCGCTCGCCCCGCGTGCCGGCCAACACGTGCTCACCACGCCTGCGCGCTTATCCTACGTGCCACCGGCCAATCAGCTCGCACGCCGCCGAAGGAGCTCGCCCCTCCTCGGCGCTCGTCCCGGGCTTCGTCGGAGGAGCTAGCCCCGCCTAGGCGCGTCACTCACCTCGCGCGACGCCGGAGGAACTCGCCCCGCCTCGGCGCTCATCCCGTGTGCTGCCGGAGGAGCTCGCCCCGCCTCGGCCCTCGTCCCGTGCGCCGCCTCACGCGAGCTCGCTAGCGAGCTCAACTAGCCCCACGTCGAGCCTTTGCGCTTGCCCGCACGAGCTTGAGACCCGGCTGCCGGGAACTCGAGCAGTCGCCGCTCGCATGTGCGTCCGCGGCCCTTCCTCTCCGCGCGCGTCACCTCCCCGCAAGCCGACGCCCCGTGCCCGCCGGCAGCCTCGCCTCCCGCGCGCGCCGCGGCCTCCCCACGAGTCGCCGCCCCGTGCGCGCTCTCGGCCCTGCCTCTCGCGCGCCCCGACGGCCTCCTCTCGCCGCGTCCGGTGGCAGCCAGCCGACGCCCTCCACGTCCCGCCGCCACGAGTTGCGTCCAACCATCGAGGAGATGCATCAAATGCTCCTGGTCCGCCGCGTGCCGCTACCCAACCTGCGCCACCCTCCCCGTGCTGCGCCTCCATGACCTCACCGTCTTCCGCAAGCGTTCGCAAGATGTCCTCCTCTGCTGCCCAGCGCCATGCATGGGCCCAGCTGACGGATGCATTCGAGGAGAGAGAGAGTTCATTTTTACAGCCTCTCTCCTCCAATGCAAATATGCCTCACCTTTTATCTCATCTGTTAGAGATGGATATATTGTGAACAGTGTCATCCAAGGAGGCATTTCTGCATTTGCATGCCCTTTTATATGAGCTCTTGAAGTCAGTCTTAGAGCTCCATCTCTCTCTCTGTAGATATAGCAACCAGTCCTTTCCAGAGATCAGCACTGTCCCTAATCAGGGTAAACATCAGATTTTCCGCGGCCAGTATCTGCAGGCACATGGACCGTAAACAACTTCCTCAATGTTGGAAGAAAAAGGAAAAAAGCACGCATGCTTAACAAGCCCGTTGAGAGCGGAGCACTACCACCAAGGCACCGAATGTCGTGAACATTTCCACGCACTTTCCAGTCTGCCCGTCAGCTCCTGAATTACATCAAATGAGTGCTTATGCTTTGTCTAGACAGTCAGAGATTAGCAGCAAGCAGTCTATCTCCTTGGGGTAAACCGGAGGTGATCTGCAGAAGCACATGCGCATGCGCCGCGTCGCTGATGGCCGACCAAGCCGAGGACGAACCCGTGACATGTTTAATGAGCTGCTCTCCTTTCTCCCCGTCTCATCTGCCAGTTTGTCCCCATTGTAGCTTTCAATGCAGGGGAGCTACAGTACCTGGCATTAGGAGCTATTCTGAACCATTGGATCAAGGTTTAACGGATGACTCGAATCGCTACAGTATTCACAAAACAATGATGGAATTGGATAAAAATTACACCAAATACTGTTGCTACAGTTTCTGTTGCAGACTACGGCAGAGAGCATCCTTCCTCCTCACGGATTACTGTAGCATCCTCTGCATTATCTGAAGCAATGCAGAGGATATGCACCCGTGTTGCTGCAGGCTGCAGCAGTGCAGTAACCGTCTTTACTCGTCGCCTCATCCGTCCACCAACCATGCAGCGTGCCCCTTTATTGCGCCACCGCCGTGGCGAAATTTCCCCACCACCACATGGCCCCTTCAACGCGCAGGTCGCCGTCGATTAATGCTCCCTCACTGCACTGCAAGGCTGCTGTGGCTATATAACGCGCTGAGCTTTCTGAACCAAGACACTGCACCCGGCCAGCCTCGACCTCGAGCCAGCTAGTAGAAGCTTCCTTCCGAGGAGGGAGCAGCAGGAGCTTGCGGGAGGTAGGAAGCAGCGAGCTAGGCCATGGGGAGGAGCAAGGGAGCCGCAGCGCTCGCGCTGCTGCTCTGCCTGAGCAGCGCGGCGGTGGGCGCGTGGGCGCGTCCGGTCGCGGCCAAGGACGCCGCCGCCGCCGAGGAGAAGTTCCTGTGGCTGAAGAAGCATTTTGGCAAGGGGCTCGGGCTCGGCGGCGGGTACGGGAAGGGCGGCGGCCTCGGCGGGGGAGGCGGCCTCGGTGGCGGGTTCGGCAAGGGCGGCGGCCTCGGTGCTGGGTTCGGGAAAGGCGGCGGGCTCGGCGGAGGCATCGGCCACGGCATTGGTGGTGGGATTGGGAAAGGTGGAGGCCTTGGAGGTGGGCTTGGCGGTGGGTACGGCAAGGGTGGCGGGCTTGGAGGTGGAATCGGCCATGGCATCGGCGGCGGGCTCGGCGGCGGCTACAGCAAGGGCGGCGGTCTTGGCGGTGGCATCGGCCCGAGCATCGGTGGCGGCATCGGCAAGGGCGGTGGCCTTGGAGGCGGCGTCGGCCATGGCATCGGCGGTGGCTATGGAAAAGGCGGCGGTCTTGGTGGCGGCATCGGTCCTGGCCTCGGCGGTGGCTACGGCAAGGGCGCCGGTCTTGGCGGTGGCATCGGTGGCGGCTACGGCAAGGGCGGCGGCCTTGGAGGCGGCATCGGCCATGGCATCGGCGCTGGCTATGGAAAAGGCGGCGGCCTTGGTGGCGGCATCGGTCCTGGCCTCGGTGGCGGCTATGGCAAGGGCGGCGGACTCGGAGGCGGCTTCGGTAATGGAGGCGGCCTAGGTGGAGGCTTCGGCAAGGGTGGTGGACTCGGCGGCGGCTACGGGAAGGGCGGTGGCCTTGGCGGAGGCTTCGGCAAGGGCGGCGGGCTTGGTGGTGGGTTCGGCAATGGCGGCGGCCTTGGAGGAGGAGGAGGCGGCGGATTCGGCAAGGGCGGCGGATTTGGCTTTGGTTTCGGTAAGGGCGGCGGCGGCGGCATTGGCGGTGGCCACTGATGACCTTGTTGCGAGTGAGTGTTCTTCAGTTCAGCGCGCATGAGCTACATACTTATTTGCCATCCTATATATACTACTGGTTCCCACGATCGAGATCGTCATATAACTAGTGAAATTCGCTGTGTCGTGTTTGGTTTCTGAGAGACTGTTTCCGTTGTTGTTCGTGACCGTGTACTTTGTCACAAATTTATTTGGTGATAGTGATATATATGATCACTCACATTATGAGATGTCGGCTTCTTCTGGGCCAAGACAATGAAATGCTGTTCCTTGAAATGATTAGATACATAAATGAAGCTAAACATGCGTGTTTTAATGAATGAGTACGCTTGCCAGGATGCACTGCAGCTAATTGATGCCGGCAGACCTGATGATGGTTGCTCGGCGGCATTATTGTGCAGTTAGTCTTGTGGTCAGAGTTGCCAACTTTGTCGTCCCTGACTCCCTGTGTTTCTCAGTATTGTTTCTTGCTTTCAGTTGTGATGGATCGCATTTCCACTTTAGAGGCAAACCTTTTCTGTGGACATTTTTGTCAAGCATGGATGACACTATTGGTTAAGCATCTAAAATGAATTATTTGTTCCAACTCTATCATTTGCTTGCTTTTCTTGTGCCGGTGTATTACGGTTTACTTAGCTTATAGCTAGACTCTTTATGTATAGAAAATAACCTGAATACACATACCCGTTTTGGCAAAAGAACCATATGCAGATATTTTTGCTACATGACTATACACAGATTATCACTATACAAACTAACTCCGTACAACGAGACTAAACATATGAAAACGAATTCTGTGATTTTTGGAAAATTTGACAAAACAACTAAATTAATGTATATATGAAGTACAAAAAACTAGATATTCCATTATGTGTAAGAGCTAGATATTACTTCCGGTTCAGAAACTAAAGTCATCCTGCAATGTTTGGTTAGTTTTGGACAAATTTGCCCCCGCATGCATTATCGCATCACTAGCTCCCTATACTTGACATGCCTTAGGGGCTGTTCGTTTCGTGGGGGCTTAAGAGGCTAAAGGGCTAAAGTTTAGTCTCAAGTAAACGAACATGTGGGCTAAAAGAGGTTAAAATTTAGCCCTTGAAACTAAAAGGTGGGATAAAAGATAAACTATACTTTAGCCTCAAAAGAGACACTAAACTTTTGCCTCAAAACTTTAGCATGGTAAGGAAAACGAACAGACCCTTAGACTCTGACGAAACAAAGCTAAGTAGGACGAGCTCCAGGAGCCAAATTAAGCTACACAGCCATGCGAAATCCAGGAGAAAAACAAAACGCTGCCTACAATTGAACTCTGTGCCTCACGGCCAAGCCACTACGGTTGAGACAGGTTGTTATTAGTAACTGACTCCAAACCTTATTTAATAAGGGTATAAACATGGAAAATTGATCCAATTAATTGCATATTGGTTTACTAAATCATGTCCTAAATGACCTTATTTTCAAAAACAAGAAGAATAGTTGATTTGGTGCAAATGATAATGGTTCAATAGAAAATTCAACAGAATAACATTGAATCATACTAAAACACATAGCGGCAACTTGATACATGACAGTACAGATCACATATGTATCCAATATGATAATCAACGATAAAGAATTCACTCAGAACTGCGAAAATGAAAGATTTGGCCCATGCAACATAGTAAATTTTATTAGATTGAAAAAATATCATAAGCATGTGACAACGTTTGATACAGTACAAAAAATCAGAGTACAAAAATGAAAAGAAACATGCAATAGGATAACAAAAAATGAGGTTTTTCGATAACATTAAAGATTAGGAACAATTTGCTGTAAAAATCAAAAGTAGGAACCAATAACTTGTATCACGTTTTGTGGCACGGCGATTTTCCTCACAAATGTTGCCTATTTCCTTATATACCTAGTCAGGAATAACTAAAAACAAATAAAGATGTACAACTTTGCAGTTATTTTTAACCATATATCCAAGTACCACATAAGAAAATAACATTTTGACAAGACCATAAAAAATCAATGCAGTTAGAGGTTATATATATATATCCTTCTTAAGACGATGCTAAGGATGTTCTGCAACAACAGAAAACAACACAATCCTAGATGCCGTCAAATGGAGATGACAAAAAAAAACGGAACAATTGTGTTTCTACCCCTGGTTCCAACCCCAATTGTGATTTTACCCCTTATTTTACAACTTTGTAATTTTACCCTTGCGATTTCAAAACGAAGGCAAAGTTTACCCCTACCAGGAGGAAAAGCGCAATATATTTTTATTGCGATTTTATCCTGGCAGGGGTAAACTTTGCCTTCTTTTGAAATTGCAGGGGTAAAATCACAAAGTTAAAAAACGAGGGGTAAAACCACAATTGGGCAGTTGAAGAAAGGAGGTATAAGGGAATTTGATCCATGTTAAAGATATTGTGTCAACATAGGGGAAAACCAAGCTAATAAGTAAATAGAGTGGACTCAAATGACATGTGAACATTTTCTCGAAAAAAAGCATATATACATGCATGAGCTATTTTCGATGCACAAATATGCCACCAGCCCACCGATGTAACAAGCTTCTGAATTAACTGTAAAGGCACAACAGCCGTTTGATTTGACTAGCTATAAGAGATACAGGATAATGGCTGGCACTACCATTCAAAACAGGGCTGGCTCATTGATTTGGAAGCCCTAGGATAAACTTGATTTGTGGGCCCTGATCTACTAAAACCTATTTTTTTGTGGGATGCTAGGAACATAATATCATCTATTATTCGCATTGAAGTTAGTGAGAAACAATGGCGTTAACTGTTATGGGATCATATGAGGAACAAAGCTAGAGAGAGATGCAACAATATAAAGAGCAGTAAGTACTTCAATAATGTGGACTAGGATCTCGTTACATCAACGAGAATAACATGCAAAGTGATGGCAATATTGCAGTGGTGGCAACTTGAAAATTGCAGCTGAAGAAAGAAAACTTGGCGCATCTTAAACATGATCTGTCAACAAAGCGGAGGACCTAGCTACTACGTAGATGGAGTGGAATGAAATGACATGTGCATGCACACGAGCTACAGTTTCATGCATTGAGGATAGATAAGTTCAGTCCACAAACCATTTTTCACATGTGAGCCTAGTGTCTCAAAAGAACATATGTGTCACCAATATTCTTGCATAACAAGCTTGCATGAGTTCATTGCATAGGCAGAACCACATTTGATAGTAGTAGCTATAAGAGATAGTGGATAATGCCGCTCTACTGTATAAACCATGAAGAACAGGTACGTTATTGATTATTTTAAGGCAGCTGGTACTACTGATGATTTGTTATGCACTCCAACCCAGCATCCTACTAACAACAACAACAAAGTCAACATCCTACTAAATATGTCTCTCACTCATCAAAGTCAGCAAGAAAATCAGGAGTGGAACTCTTGATGTTACAATGCATATAATAAGCATAAGAAAAAATAGTCAAGTAGACTAAGAGAAATCATAATAATCACAAGTAGAGTTAATAATCTCTCAACGCAGATGCTGCAAATCTGACACTGGCATTGGGATATTCAGCTATAACTTGGTCCATACAATGTAGCAGTTCGGAAGACTAACAAAACATTATAGCATGAGACCACAATGATTTTTGACATGCTACAGATCATGACTAACAAAGCTAGAGACAGATGCAGCAAGATAAACGACAGTGAAGTATTTCAATAAAGTAGACAGGGATGTGATCTCGTTACATCAAATAGAATACTAGCTAGTTGATAACATGACATCGCACATGAGGATTTTCCTCACAGATGCCACATATTTCGTCATATACCTTGCCAGCAGCAACTTTGACAACCATCTCCGTAAGCCCTGGTGCGCACCGGAACAGTTGTTTGAGGAAATCAACATCCTCACCTCCTCCTAAGAACTGAACAGACACAGATCTAAGATAAGCCAAAGAAACATTCTCATTCTTCCAGTTCATAGGCTGTCGACAGGGGCAGCTCGGTGGGCATAGTATGTCCTTCTGTAAACAAATATTGGAGCACAAATGAATTGGGCGATAACAAACAGTCATATATATAACTGTAGGAGGCTGCCTAGATTGTTTTTGTTTTGTCTGTGGGGGATAAAAAGAGCAGTTACCTCTCTCCCCTTGATGGCCAGCACTAGTTCTTCTATAACCGGCTGAATCCCAAGCAGATGCAACAGCAGGGGCCCAAAAGCATGGCCTTCTGGTTCAACACGCAGCACCAAAGTAGAGAAGTCGGCCGCTGAAAATCGTGCTATCTGTTGAAGAAAACTCCTGTCGGGAACTGAAGAATCACCCTCCTGCATATATGAAAATCACGCAGCCAGAAGTGAACAGCCAATCTCAAATCATGCAAAAATCAATGAAGCCTTCAACCATTTGCAAAACAAATACACGAAGCAAGGTCGAAGGAGACGCACGCACCTGACAAGGCGGAACTACATACAGATGTAGCTGGCGTTTGCATTGTAAGCGGTTGCCATCGTTCCGGGGGTATCGGAAGTATCTCATCTCCCCTAGGCGCAGCATAGGAAGCCCAGCATTCTGTAGCTTACCTGTGTAATTGCACATCTGTCTCTCGGCCTTTGGCGCGGATAATGACACATGGAGCTCACCGTCGTCAACGATTGCTAGGTCCACCTTCTTGAGCTCGGGGGTGTTGATGTCGATACGGCGGAGACCACCGAGGCAATGGAGCTGGAGGTGCACGACTGA
Organism: Chloris gayana; assembly: GCA_031894775.1. Taxonomy (NCBI): domain Eukaryota; kingdom Viridiplantae; phylum Streptophyta; class Magnoliopsida; order Poales; family Poaceae; genus Chloris; species Chloris gayana. The sequence continues at coordinate 676,931 of JAUNZO010005170.1, forward strand.
GACTACGAGCTCCTCAAGCGTCGTGGAGTGAATAGTCACCACCTCTAGATCCAGTCCGCCGCAGATGTGGAGAATGCGCAGGCGCGGGCACTTGGGGATCAGGGCGACAAACGCGTCGCAGAACGAGCCGTTCACCACCAGGCTCTCGAGCATGGAGAACTCGCCGGCCCGTGGCGGCGCAAAGAGAACGAGATCCAGTTTGAGGATGAGGGATCTGGTGCGGTCGAAGCACGGCAGCTCCATAGAAACAACCTCGACGGCGGCAGCTTCCTCAGCCGATATCTCAAGGATTGCGAAGAACGCCTCCGGCGCCAGCCGTGCGGCGGCCTGGAGAAGCGAGGAGCAGCGCCCCAGGGCCGCCAACGACTTGGGATCCAACTTGATGTTTAGGCGGTCCAGCTTGGGGCGGGTGACCTTCGCGAGCGCGGCCTCCACCGCATCGGGCTCCATGTCCTTGAAGCTGTGCTCGGGGAGGCAGGTCCAGAGGCCGGACCACCGGCTGGAGAGGACGCCGGTGCGCGCGGCTTCGCGAGCGCATCCGAGACGGACGAGCACCTTGAGCAGCACGTCGTCGGGCAGGTTGCTGATGCGGTCCGCCTCACCGTCCTCCGGGAGCACATCATCTCCTGCCGCCTCCGGCAACGGTGGCGCCATTGCTTGGGATCTGGAAGCTTCCCTGCGAAGCAAGCGAGTGGGGAAGAGGGCCACTCGCAGGGTGTCTGGCTTTAACTACGCTCCTCCAGCCCCCATATTCCCTCTTCATTCATTTTGAATTTTGATTTGAATTGGAATGGATGCCATACACTGCCGGCGCGCCGGTGCTCCTGACATGTAATAATGAATTGTTAGGTGTCTATAAAAATCCTTATCAATAAATAAGTATCAGTTGACGGAAGCCTCAAAATAGTCTTGTCACGGTCTTCCAATTGAAATGTAGTAGCAGAGATAATATCAGTCTCCAATAATTTGCTATACTTCTCAGTAACAAGATTTTGTAAAACATCAAGTTGGTCTGCAGCATGACAAATATATAGGTATTTGAGTGCATACATTTTCTTCATGACAAATTTACAGGTATTTGAGTGCATATATTTTCTTAAGTAACTTGTACTCCCTCCGTTCCTATACGTAAACATTCCTAGAATCCCGAGATAGAAATAGTAAAGAGAGGAAATGTCATATATACCCCTCATTTTACAAGTACCTCATAAATTCTTCACCCACGCACCAACCCATCAATTTTTGTCTTATTTATAGAAATACTTACATTTTGAAACAAAATTTGAATCCTTAGAATGCTTATATAAAGAAACGTAGTGAGTATTATGCAGCAAGCCCCTATTCATAAATCTTTCTAGTTGACATTACTAAAGTGTATACATTAGAAATCACCCTCCTACGCTTGAGGACTCTTTTGGAATAGAGGAATTTTGCATTATTTTTTTAGGATTCAATTCCTACAACTAATTCTAACTACCAGGTCCCTTAGAACATCGGATAGAATCCTATCTATCCTTTTGAGATTCCTATGGAATTCTATCCTCTAAAGAAATTAGCAAGGGAAAAATAAGCAAGAGAAATAATTTATTGAAATTATCTAACTCCAGTCCTTTTTTTCATTCCTGTGTTAACATTTTGGAGTCACGTATTTCTAATAACACACTTGAGTTGAGGTTTGACTTTGACCCACACGAAGTCGTAAAGTGAACTGCGGCTGTTCGTTTCCTGCCCTCTAAAATTTAGCACTGTCGTATCAAAGAGAATCTTAGTATTTATGAATATTTCGATCAATTTAATGACAAAACTCTATTGACAGATTGGTGCTAATTTTCGAGATGAATCTAATGAGCTTAATTAATTTAGGTTTTACTAAAGTGATGCTACAGTAACCATCTTCTAATCATGACTTAATTAACCTCATTAGATTCGTCTCATAAATTAATCTAGGGGCCTGTAATTTATTTTATAATAAAACTTTATTTAGTACTTTTAAATAGTAAGATTCTTTTTGACGTGACAGCTATAAAATTTAGACCCCTCAAAACGAACACACCCATTGTAGTAAACCTTAACCCGGCCAAATATTGTTGCATAAGCTTGTATGATTTAACTTTATACGCACAACCTAGGAGATACAGAATAATAGCTGGCTAGGTATAAGCATAAAGAGCAAGTCCAGATGCTCGGTTTAGAACTGATGATTGTTGATATACTCCAACCCCAACCCACCATCCTCCTGGACTAAATTTGAGATGATACGAAGAAACCCATACTACTTCAGCATAATGTAGATGCAAAGCAATTACTAGTGAAACCTTCCTCTGACAAAGCATATGGATAAACCAACCCCTTTTTTCTGTCCAGGGGACAGAGTAAGAGAAAGCATGATAATCATAGATGCATAACTGTCTCACAACTACTGCAAATATACACTTGACATGAGGCATTGCTAAATTTTGTCCATGCCACTTGGCAATTCATCGGACTACATCCATGGTGGGACATAATTCCTAAGAAAAAGATCCAACTCTGAACTAATACTTGTTCCATCATAAGGAAGCACCCGCTAATTACTGAAATCACATTTGACCTGAGGATTCTCGACACAGATGCTGCACATTCCCTCATGTTTCCTGGTATCCAATGGCAGGCTCATTCTCTTGAGCGCTGGTGCGCATCGGAAAAGTAGTTTCAATAAATCAACTCCCTCGTCTCCTGCGATGTCGAAAGAGAGATGAACCTCCTCAAGATAAGATAAGAGATATAGTTTCATTTCTCCAGTTGATAGGTTGTCGACAGGTACAATTCTGTGAGCACAATTCGTCATCCTCCTCTGAGACCTGTGTACAAATGAATTATTTGAAAACTGGAGTCATCACAACATAAGGAGTTGGAATCTTTGTGAGTAGAACAAATTGAGAGGTTACCTTGGTTTCATCTATGCGCACCCTAAGGCTTTGTAAAGCAGGTTGAATCTGTAGCAGATGCAACATCAATGGTCCAAAAGCATGCCCATCTGTTCTGACATCCAGCTCCAAAACGGAGAAATCAGTCACCCCACGCCGCAGTATCTCCTGTGCAAAGCTCTGTTCTGGTACCAAATCTTTCTGCAGAAAAAAATATACGAAAATTATGTCCAACGGCAACTCTTTAGAATCCACTGCTATGGTGGGAATTCTGAAAGCAAGCTGAGAAGACGCACCAGTGTAGCATCTACCTCCAGCCGTAGGGTGCCAAGGCCATTGGCGAGGCGGTAGCTCAGCTTGTAGAGGGCCAGAAAGTGGAGCCCAACATCCATGAATTCCACATTTGTTATCTGCAGGTGGTGTCTCTCCACCTGCGGAGAATGACATATAGAAATCTCCGTCAATGTCAAACTCCAGTTTTGCCACCTTGAGCTCTGGGGTATCGATGTTGATGCTAAAGGTAAAAGAGAGGCCCAAGTACAAGTATTTGTTGTCCACCACCAGCTCCTCAAGAGTTGCCGAGTCAATTGTAGCATTCTCAGGCCATGAGCAGGGAAAGAATCGGAGAACACGCAGGCGTGGACAGTTGGGAAGCAGGGATGGGAAGATGTTGCACTTGGTGGCGAGCTCAAGGATCTCCAGCCTGGTGAACTCACCAGCCGCTGGCAGTGTAAGTGGTAACTCATACACTCTAAGGGTGAGAGCGCTGGTACGGTCAAAGCATGGCATCTCAATGGACTCGACACCCTTGAGTTCATTATAACGCCGCTTCCGGGTTCTGAAGGACAGCATGACCGAAAGCACCTCCGGAGCTAGCCCCGCGGCGGCGCGCAGAAGAGAGGAGCCACGTCCCACGGCCGCTCTCGACTTGAACTCAACCTCAATGTCAAGACGGTCCAGCGTGGGGCGGGTGACCTTGGCGAGCGCAGCCTCGACTACCTCGGGCTCCATGTCCTTGAAGGTGTACTCCGAGAGGCGGGTCCAGAGGCCGGACCACCGGCTGGAGAGGATGCCGGTGCGCGCAGCTTTGCGAGCACATCCGACACGGGAGAGCAGCTGCAGGAGAACATCGTCGGGGAGGGCACTGATGAGGTCCACCCCATCGTCTCGCCCAACGCAGAGCAGCAGGCGAGCGAGCACCCGACGGAGCATGCCTTGCTCTGACCTCCTGTAGCAGCAAAAGCAAACGAGGGTCATTCCAAATTTCCAATCAGCCATCTAGCCTTGTCCAGAAACAAATCACAAAATGTTGCATCCCAATCTATGCTCAAATTTGAGTAGTAAACAATTTCTGCATTCTATCTTTGATCAATAATTTAGCCATGGGAACAAACTGTAGCATCAATAATTTTCCTGTAGAAACAAACTGTTGCATCACAAGTAAGTACATTCACCAGACCAAAATCTATGTTCTCAGTCGATTAGCAAGGGCACAAAGTTCTGACCAAATCTCATTCTGATACTATTCCCCAAGCAATAATCGTTATTATGCTACAAGCTACAGCTACTAAAACTGAACCACTTCTGTATTCCATCTTCCATGCATCAAGAATATTGGCAATAGAAATTTGAAAACAGAAGCACCAGCACGCTATTCTACAGGTGTGAATGAGCATGGATCAGAGAGAGAGAGAACATGACGGCTTCAGCTCACCTTTCACGGGCGAGGAGAAGAGCATAAAACAGAGGCGCGGGCGTTGCTGGGCCGGAGGTCCCTGAAGCTGTGCAAAGGTTTTGTTCACTGGAATGAAAGTTGAGTATGATAAATACAGTAGCTACTACTAGTAAAGTAGACATAGTCAGGTTATCAAAAAAAAAAAGTAGACATAGTCAGAACTCGTGGTGCGCGAGTTTTCAGGGAACAGATGCTATAGGATCCACCTGTGAGTGAGGTCTCATGAAATCTTAAGCATACATCGAGTGCAGAACTTCTAAAAAAATCATGCTGTAATTCTAGTTTTTGTAATTACATCTTGGCCATTGAAAATTTAACTTGTTGCTTACAAGTTACTTGTGTCATCCATTCAATTATTGTTGCCACTGCCACTAAATTCCGTTACCTAGACAGATATGTTAATTTGTTTGTGCATTAACTATAGCCCTTGTTAGACCGACCAATGGGTGCCAATTTAAACCCAAGTAATCTCTCTTTACACTCCCATGTAGAACTTAATATGTTTTAGCTTGTGGTTTTTAATATTATTTCAAACAGAGACGCACATGATGTAATATTTATATCATTTTTTTGTTAGCACTATTCAAAAGAAATTTATACAGCACCATTTTTTAATTAATCCGTGCAAAACTCTTCCATTCTTATTTTTCTTTGCTAGTCATGAACATGTATATGTGATTATCTCTGTCCAGGGCATTATTAATTTTCTATAGTAGTTAAATATGGTTATGTGTTAATCTAGGGTTTTTGTTATTGGTGCACCGACATGGATTTTATGGCTAAGGCCCGAGATGCGGGTCACTTGGCATGTAATGATATAAACGAACCATATTAAAACGATTATGTGTAGTTTAGGGGGACGTCCATTTTTTTTAAAAAAATGAGCCGTAGAAAGAAACTGTAGCATCACAAGTACACTAGACCAAAATCTATGTTCTCATCCGATTGGCAAGGGGGCAAAGTACTGACCAAATCTCATTCTGATACTATTCCCTAAGCAATAATCATTAATATGCTACAGGTTACAGCTACCAAAACTGAACCACTTCCGTATTACATCTTCCATCAGTAATATTGGGAAAAGAAATTCAAAAAAAAAAAGCACCAGCATGCTATTCTACAGGTACGAATGAGCATGGATCAGAGAGAGAACATGACGGCTTCAGCTCACCTTTGACTGGCGAGGAGAAGAGCAGAGGCGCGCGGGCGTCGCTGGGCCGGAGGTTCCTGCAGCTGCCAGGTCGCCGGAAACGAATAGCTCTGCGGCTAGATGCAAGAAGAACGGATGCGCCAAATGACATGAGGGAGCCACGGATTAGAAGAAACAGAGAAATCGAACCCCTAATTGCCTCTGGAATGTGTGCCGTGGCCGGGGAAAGGTGCACGGCGTCGCCGGAGATTTGGAAGAACGGCTATGTCGAGGGGAATGGAGAGCAGTAGAGAGCGCGGAGAAGAGGGGCGCTGGCATGGAGGAGGCGGTGAATCACTGGCGTGCTGCAGCCAGCAGAGAAGCGGAAGTGGAGCAGCTTGGAATGGAAAGAAAAGAAAATAAGAAAATGTACATATTGGTCCTGTTCATTTTCTGTTCTCTAAAATTTAGCACTGTTATATAGAAGAGAATCATACTATTTATGAATATTTCGACTAATTTAATGACAAAACCCTATTGATAGATTGGTGCTAATTTTTGAAATGAGCTTAATTAATTTATGTTTTGCTAAAGTGATGCTACAAGTAACCGCCTTGTAACCTCATTAGATTCGTCTCATAAATTAGTCTAAAGGCTTGTAATTTATTTTATAATTAAACTTTATTTAGTACTCATAAATAGTACTACCTCTGTCCCATAAAAGTGCCGTTGTTGACTTTTCAGATTTCACGTTTGACCGCTTGTCTTATTCAAAAATTTTATAAGAATACATAAATAAATATATTATTATTAAAGTGTCACTAATGATAATTAAGTTAGAAAAAAATATATAGCATTTATAAAATTTTGTGAATAAGACGAACAATCAAAGAACAATGTCTAAAATCTAAAACGACACTTTTAATGTGACGGAGGAGTAAGATTCTTTTTGATGTGACAGCTATAAATTTTATAATCAGAAAACGAACACACAAAAAAGAAAAAAACAATAAATAGCCTTAGAGCCTCCGCAGTGGGACGTTAGAGCGGCTACACTACTTGGCTCTACGGTGCCACGCATGCCTGTGACGGTTCTGCCGAACGGTGTCAGATGGAGTTGATGCTGGCAGCAGCGTCTATGTATACCGAAGGCTAAAGCTGCTTGTAGCTCACCTCGACTGTACCTGACGCGCTTTGTGGGCCTCGCCACCCTCTCATCATGTAGTGGAGAGGATGAGGATGAGAGAAAAGTAGTATTTTTCTTATGCGGTGCTCACATGTCTTGAACAGTGTGTTGGAGCTAGCTGCAGTTTTGTGACTAGCTTTATTAGTCTTTATGTGGGACCCACACTCATTTATACTCCCTCCATTTCTATATGTAAGCATTTGAGGGATTTAAATATTGTTCTATAATGTAAGCATTCCTAGAGATAAGACAAAACTTGATGGGTTGATGGGTGGGTGAAGAATTGATGAGGTAGTGTAAAATGAAGGGTATACATATCCTTTTTACTCTTGACTATTTTTTTCTTGGGATTCTAGGAATGCTTATATATAGGAATGGAGGGAGTACTAAAAACCAGTATGGACGCCCTTATAGACACTACTATAGTATAGGACTATAGGCAGCAGGCTGTAGACACTAGCTAGTAGTGTACTAGTCAGAATCAAACCCGCGTGATCGTGGCGCGCTCAACTCGGCGCCTTGGGAACAGATGAAGTAATGCCCAGCTGTGACCTGTGAGAAAGGTTTCATCATATCTCAAGCATTCGAGTGCAGGACTTTTAAAAAATCCGTGTTGTGTTAATTAAATTGTACTACAGTACTAGTAGTATCAACTAAATTGTTCATCACAAAAAGAAACTAAATTGTATAAGATACATAAAATAAATCCCAAGTTCTGATTCCAGTTTCTTCTATTTTGAGAGGTTAAGGATGCGTTTGGTACAAGTTCGATTCAACTACAAATAGAAACATTTCAGATTCTCTCTTGAAAACGTTTCTCATGAATCATCCTCAATTTTCTGAAAACGTTTTCTAGAGATTACGGATTTGAATTCATGAAGAAAAATTACTTGAGTGATTCATGAAACGGGTGAAACACCATTTTTGGTGATTCCCTCTAGTAGTGTAAAAATGTGAAATGTTTCGTGTGATTCAAGCTGAAACGTTTCACAATTTTTATGCGTTTAGTAGAGATTCTAGTGATTATAATAAGAAGTTGAAATGTTCCAACTAGCCAAACACACCCTAAGCTTCGCTAAAATACTGCTAGGGCTATTACAGGGCACCTGAAAGCTATTGTATTGTGGAACTGTTGCTGACGTCTTTGCAATAAAATGAGAGTATTTCTTTAATTCAATTGCTTTGAAACATGCAAGGAAATACTTTTTCTATTAACACTTGCAATAACATTTCTGATGGATAACTTCCCGCAGACCTCTGTAATATGCTAACATAAATTTCCTAACCTAAGTAGCTCTATCCAGAAAGCTAAATTGTCCTTAATGAAAAGAAATATAAATTCGATCGTGCGCAGTCTCACATTCTTTTTGATGCAACAGGAGGGGCAAAAGCCCCAATTGATTATAATTGATATACAAAGAGGGTACAGATCGGTTAAGGAACAAAGGAAACAAAAAAAAAAAAAAAGTAAAATTACAAGATGGAATCTAGCATTATCGGGATTTGTGGAAATATTTACCGTGTTGTTTACAAGTTCCTTGTGTTCCATCCATTCCTCCCACTAAATTTGGTTACCTAGACTGATAGTACCTTGTGTTCCATCCATTCCTCCCCCAGTCATATAATTTGAAACGGAAGAGTAGCAGCTAGCATCTTATTCCAAATAGAGATGAACATCATGTGAAATAACATTAGAAATCACAAACATAAACATATTCAGTTGTGCATCAGAGTAGAAGAGACTAGTGTGATGAAAATCAGCACCCATTGGTCGGTAGCATAAGGGGCTAAAGGTACTCTCTCCATTCCTATATGTAAGCATTTTAGGGATTCAAATTTTGTTTCATTATATAAGCATTCCTACATATAAGACAAAATATGATGGGTTGGTTGGTGGGTGGAGAATTGATGAGGTAGTGTAAAATGAGGGGTATATATGTCTTCTACTCTCTTGACTATTTTTGTCTTGAGATTGTAAGAATGCTTATATATAGGAATGGAGGGAGTACTATGGCTAATGCACAAACCAATATACTATCTGGGTGTGTTCGTTTCTGGGGTCTAAATTTTAGAGTTGTCACATCAAAAAGAATCTTATTATTTAACTCATTAAATAAAGTTTAATTATAAAACAAATTACAGGTCCCTAGACTAATTTACGAGACGAATCTAATGATGTTAATTAAGTCGTGATTAGAAGACGGTTACTGTAGCATCACTTTAATAAAATATAGATTAATTAAACTCATTAGATTCATCTCGAAAATTAGTACCAATCTGTCAATAGGGTTTTGTCATTAAATTGATCGAAATATTCATAAATAATAAGATTCTCTTTGATGTGACAGTGCTAAATTTTAGAGGGAAGGAAACGAACGGGCCTGTGTCGCTTTTGCATTTGAGAAAAGTGTTCATAACAAGATTGTACGGGGAGTTGGCCGTCAAGCATCGATGCTAATGAACCGTGAAGGACAAGGAAAGAGAAGGCCTGGCCAGCAGCTGCATGCGTCGTCTAACAGTGCGCCTCGGGAACCGACGACACGGCCGTCCAGCTTCACCTCCTACTACGACGGTTTTCTACTCTACTGTGTAAACTCGTATGCAATTGATCGAGCGGCGCTGCGTGCATCCACGAACCACGTGCTGTCACCTTTTGGCAGCCGAATGCGCTCGCAATCCATGATCTCTCTCCTGCCTTCTGTAGACCCTGTTCGTTTACTGCCCTCTAAAATTTAACACTGTCACATCAAAGAGAATCTTACTATTTAAAAATATTTCGATCAATTTAATGACAAAACCCTATTAATAGATTGATGCTAATTTTTGAGATGAATCTAATGAGCTTAATTAATTTATATTTTATTAAAGTGATGCTACAGTAACCGTCTTCTAATCATGACTTAATTAACCTTATTAGATTCGTCTCGTAAATTAGTCTAGAGACCTGTAATTTATTTTATAATTAAACTTTATTTAGTACCCTTAAATAATAAGATTCTTTTTGATGTGACAACTATATATTTTAGACCCCAGAAAATGAACACACCCGTAGAGGTGCGCGCAGGGCTACTGCTAGTCTGCTGCAGGGTCCTTTTCTACCGTCGCTGCTATTGTGTGTAGTCCAATCAAAACACAGTGGATGCCCATGGTGGCACGGTTTCTCAGCACGAAAGCGGACCCAACGCCCGGCGTTGGCGAAATCGAATCTTGCCTCTGCGCGCCTAGATAGGCTGAAGAGGGATCGGGGGATGAGGATCCTCCGCAGTAATGCATCATGCATTATCAGCTATCGACATGTGGGTCCGGACCCATATGTCGATGAGGGTGTATTACTCGTAGAGGATCCGAACGCGAGATCGGAGTCCTCCGAATTGCTTCAATCAATTCGGAGGATGCCCTTTTGTGCATTAACTAAGATCCGAGCCGTTCTTATTCGAATCAAGGGGTAGAATAGCGCTTGCAACTGTTCCTTCTCGAGCTTCCCGATCCCTTGGTCGATTCATCTCCATCGACTCGAGGAAGAGACTCAACCTCGTTGGGCCATTGCGAAGACTTGCAGCCGCCCACCTCGCCATTTGTGGTTGCCCGGACAACCGTGGTCGAGTCTTAAACTCGGCACTAGTACTACCCGGTCCCTCACGAGCGTGGAATTCGATGGTGCAACACACGTAACACGCAGGAACACACGATTTTAGACAGGTTCAGGCCCCTCGAATCGAGAGTAATACCCTACGTCCTGTATGTTATGTATTGCCTTTAGCGATTTGCTAATTGCGAAGTCTCGGATCCTTTTCGGGGGTCATCTGCTCCGCCTTATATGTCCGGGGAGCTAGGGTTACAATCGAGTCCTAGCCGAATGCATGAATTATGGGATTCTATCTCTAACTTTCTTTATTGATCCAGAGTCCTAATCGGACTACAAATTATTCTATAACTTGCTTCTCACGTCATTGTATACCGGTCTTAGTATCCGTCTTGTTTCTATACCGGTCTATAGGTTCTTCTATTATTCCAGATCGGTCGCAGACCGATCCGTTGCCTATCGCCCTTATCCGTATCTTCTCCGATTTGCTACCATGTCTTTGCGTATCCATTTCTTCATCATCTGTATACCCATAAGGCAAGTATACGACAACAGTTGTCAACTTGTTGCCAGCGTTGTCGCACCGCTCGTCGTCTCGCAAGAGCCGTCGCGCGTGCCTTTTGCCGTAGCTCATCGTCTGTCCGCCCCGCATCACGCATCAGCCGCAATGTCTGAATCGAGCAAATGCGGGCATCCCGCAGCCGGGTGCCGCACGCCGCCGCTTGCAGACCGGCAAGAAAGCAATCGAGTCGTGCGAACGGGTGAATCACAGGAAAGAACAAAGATGCTGCATCCTCAACTTAATTCTAAGAAGCTAAATCACGCTCACGCCCCGACGAGGACGTTGGATCCGCTGCTGAATCGACAAGGATCCGTTGCTGAATGGAGCCCACGCCCTGCCGAGAACGTTGAGCGTGCTGCGTGGTGTCGGCCTCGCCATGGAGAGCAGTGAGCCCGGCATCAAAGCAACTATATCTGACCTCGACATGGGAGTAGCGAGCCCGGCATCGAAGAGGAAAGAGACTTTTTTTTGAAACTAAGAGGAAAGAGACTTGGTTGGGAGGTAGAAGAAATGATGTGGGCCTGCTGGTACTACTAAATAGTTGTAAGAAATGAAGACCCTTCATTGCAAAATGGACGGTCGAGGTCTTGGTTAATGCACCAAAGATCTTCTCTGAATTGATTGAACTAATTCAGAGGACCCCGACCCGCTGAAGAGGGAGATGCCACAAAGTAGATGGAGGATGAGGAGAAGCTTCTCAAGAAAGTTAGGCCCCGTTTGGTTTCTGGAAGGGATTCACATAGTAGAAGCTAAATTCAGCCCAAAATCCTGTTTGGAGACAGCTATCAAGCTACTTTTCTAGCCCACATAGGCCCAGTTTGGCTGCTTTCTTATTTTTATTTTATTCTGTAATTATTCTTTTACAAGTAACGAGTCTATAATTTTAGGATGAACTATCATACTAAATGCAACAAAAATAGATTTTTTTTCTTCCAGCATACTAGTGCAATGTATATGATACCGTATCATACAAAATAAGTTCATTGTTCATAGCCTCACATTCTCTCTACTCTACTAACATATAAGGGAAAATCCATTCAATGTCATCACCAAAAACTCCAATCCCTTCTAAGCCACCGAATAAATCCACTACCAGTGTACGCCATCATAGCTAAAACTTCTTCTCGCTTACGCCATTGTCGTTCCTTTCTCTATCACCCCACAATTTTCAGGCTCTCCTTTCCTGTCTCTCATGAAGGTCGCGCCTTTACTGGTCTAGGTGCCATCGTCGACCTCCCATCCGCGGCCGTCACCGCAACTCATTATCCAGCCATCGATTCGTCACTGCCGCCGCCCTCGTCAGCCCCGGGCTACACACTACCAGAAAAAGGTCCTATAGCGGCGATGTACGAATTCGTGTAGCGGCAAGAGAAAAAGAGATCCGTCGCTACAGTTTTTGATGATATTTAGCGGCGGATAACGTTATAAACCGCATTTACAAATCAATTTTTAATGGCGGACCATGTTATGAGCCGCCCCTACAAATAAAAGCAATTTTTAAAAGTGGTTCACAATGTGACCCGCCGTTACTTATTTTTCAGCCCTACCCACAATACACGGACCATATAAAATTAACAAACCCTACCTTCTCCACCACTTCTCCCCACCCTAGCCGTCGGCAATCTCTCTCTCTCTCTCTCTCTCTCTCTCTCTCTCTCTCTCTCTCTCTCTCTCTCTCTCTCTCTCTCTCTCTCATCCGGATCCACGCACGTCCGGCCTCGCCCGACGGTCAGCACCGCCCCTCCCCGACGGTCGCGTGTGGTTGCCGCCTGACGGCCGGCACCGCCCCGTCCCCGACGAGCCGCGTGTGGCCCTACACGGTGGCCGGCGTCGACGGCCGGCACGGCCCCTCCCGGCGGCCGGCGCCCCGCCCGACGGTAGGCACCGCTCCCTCACCGGCGACCGGCACCGCCTTCTTGTAACACCCAAAATTTTAAAACATAAATCAAATTAAAAAATAACGTTAAATTTAATTTTTTAGGATTTTATTTGGTGCTCCATAATTTTCTTTTTTTTCAAAAACAAACTTCATTAATACACTAGGGGGAAAATAAATTTTGTGAATTACAAAAAGAACCTTTAGGAGTGCATGTTGTGTCTCGTTGCCTTGATTTCAATTAAGTAATTTTAAAACCAAATTCAAATTCGAATTCATTCAAAATCCAAACACATAAAACGACCAAAACAAAATAAAAAGAGAATTTTTCTCTGTTGGGCCTCCCTTTCCCCCTTTCCCCTTCCCGACCCACACCCTTACCTTATCCGGCCCAGCCCACGACCCCGGCCTCCACCTCCGTCATCTTCCCGTGCGACGCGGCAGCGCCGCCGCGCGTCACCCACCCGACACCCCACCGCCCGGCCCATCTCCCGGCTACCGCCGGCCGCACCGTATCCGCGCGCGTGCCGCCAACACCGCTCGCACCCCGAAGCCGCCGCCCTCCCCGTCAACTTTATCTCCTCACACGGCACGCCGCATCCGGATAGCCACCCAACCGCGGTCCCCTCCTCCACCGTGCTCGTCCAAGCGACCAGCAAGGCCGCCGGCATGCGCCGACCCGACCCCGGGTGCCTTTCGCCCCGTTAGAGTCACGCGAATCCCTGCTAACCCTAGGCCCACCCCGTCACGAGCACCCCCTCGCCGTCGGTCCCCTCCTCCCCCTCCGCCTTGGCCGCCACGACTCGCCGAACCTATAAAAGGAAAGGCGGCGAGCTCACCTCCACACCTTAACACCCGCCTCACCGCCACCACCCCTCCTCGCCTCGCGTGCCACCGACCGCTCTGCGCCACGCGCAGCATCGCTGTAACACCCCAAAATTTCAAAACATAAATCAAATTCAAAATTCACATCAAATTTAATTTTTTAGGATTTTGTTTTATCGATCCACAAATTTTCAAAAACAAAGCCCATTAAATTATTACACCGGATGGAAAGTAAATTTCCAAGAATTATAAAAACGAATCCCGATAACTGCTTGTTGAATTAGTCCTTGAATTTTTTGTGTGATTCTCCATGTTTAAAACACCAGATCTTCCCAAGCTCCAAATTCATATCAATTTTCAACCACCAAAATCCAGGAGAAAAAGAAAAAAAAGGAAATTTCCCCTTCCCGGGCCTCCCTCTCCACCTCTTTTCTCCTCTCCCGGCCCAACCCAGCTCCTTCCCCCCGGCCCGGCCCAGCGCCCGGGCCCCATGCTACGTCGTCTTCCCTTTCCAACCCTGCCGCGACGCCGCGCGTCACCCGCCCGGCACTCCGCCACCTGGCCCCTACCTCCGCCAGCCGCACCCGCGCATCGAAACCGCCGCCCATCTCTTGGCCACAAGTGCCGACCTGACCATCTTATCACCTCGTCCGTCGAGCCACGCACCGGATCCGCTATCCGTACCCGACCCCGTCCATCGTCGCTCTCCGCCCACCGGCCGACATAGTCGTTGTTTAGCGCGCGCACCACCGTGGCCTCACCCCCTCCGCTCACCTACCCAAGCCGTGGCCATGGCCACATCCCCTCCCCCGACCTATAAAAAGCCTCCGTCCCACCTCGGCTCGCCGCACCACACCCGGTACCCCGTTGGGACTAAGAAAATCACCCCGGCCTTTCTCCTTTTCCCCTCGCTCTTCTCCCCCACTAGCCGCCGCCCACTTCCATCCTCCCCCTCCGTCGTCCGGCCACCGTAGGCCTCCCGCGACCCGGACCGATGTGCCGCCCATCCCCGCCGAGGCACGGCGCATCTTTCCCGACCCTTTCCTCACTCGATTCCGCCCCAACCCGCACAACTCCATGGCTCGTCGCCACCGCGCACCCCTCCGACGAGGAGGCTCGTCCTCACCCGACACCGTCACAAACCACCACCTACACCACCAGCTCGCCACGGCCCGCCAAGCCCCGTCGTGCTCTCCACTCTCCCTCCCAATCACCACAACGGCAGCCCGCAAGGATCCCGACAAGCCCACACCGCGCACCGCTACTCCGGCCGCCACCCGCCGCCGTGGTTCACCCCCAAATTGCCCCCACGGTTCAATCGGAGCCCCACGACCATGATTAGATCAAGCGTACCGATTCGCTCTCGATTTAACCTCGGCCGTCCATCACCGATCCAGCGGCCGACGGGCACTCCCCTTGATAAACCGGTGAGCCACGCCCATAGACCCGGTCCATAGCCCCTATGGACCGAGTCCACAACTTTTTCTATACAAAAATAAATCCATCCTAGAAAATCCCAGCCGAGTGTAAAGTGCAAATAAGCTCCTGGTCTTTTTCTATATTATGTTTAAGTCCCTAGAAATTTATAGAAAGACCCTTAACCTTTTTGAAAATTACATTTCAAGTCCTCGACGTTTTACATAAAAGCCCTCCGTACTTTTATGTATTTACAAACTGGTCCCTGTGACCTTAAAAGTATTTACATAAAGATCCCTAAAACTTCCGATCTTCATAACTTTTGATCCGGAACTCCGATTCGGGCGATTCTCGCGCTCACGCGTTCGTCCCGACATGAGGAACCTTTTGCCATCCACCATAACTTCATCCCATCATAATAATTCCCCTCCTTATCCCCCTTAACCCCCTATCTCCACCAGTCCGAACCCCGATTTCAAAGATTCTTTCACCGTTAAACTCCTGAATCCTAGCATATCCAAACCTAATCCCCATAATCTCGATCTTGTCCTCATAAACCCTGACCTAACCCTGCCATATATTGGTATACGCTAAAACTTCTGATCTAATGGAGTTTTAAGTTGGAGCTTGATTGCTTTCTTATTTATTTTCTTTTTCGTATTAGCTTCACGTATGATAGAGGCGGAGAATATGAAAGGAGCCCCAAGCTGGAGACGATGCCCGACAGCCCAAGTCTCGAAGACGAATTCCGACGCCAAGCCAAGTAACGACGTGGGGCACGACTACTAAGTATATAGTGTTGCCGGGCAAGCGCGAACTATCCTTTGATCATATTTATCCTATGAAAAGTAGTATAGAACCAATTTAGAGCCTACTCTATATTGCATGCTCTCTTGAGTACCAATGTTTTGCTTGGAATGAAATATTACCTAATTGCTTACTCGGTAATTTCGTTGTTGTTACCAAGACCCCGCCTTGATTACCTTACCGTGCCTCCTCATAAACTCCACTTATACCGACATTAGATGCCTAATCTACGGTTATAGCTATGCTTAGAAGCGCTTAGAAAATGTGTTACAATGCGTTTGGCGGTGTGTATTCATGGGTGGGTGATTAGACCAACCGTGTTGAGGTGAAGTTGGGTGGGGAATGTTATCGGCCGTGGGTGAAACTCCTAGTACTAGTGTAGAGTACTTGATGATTAGGTGTTGTCCATTTGCGATGGACGAGTGTTTGCCCTGCCATATAAGGACCGGTTCTTCGGACCCCAAATTGGTGATTTAGTGTACAACCACAAAAGGAGTTATGGGCGGGACGGTGCACCAAACCTCAGAGTTACGCAGCAAGAAGTTCCCCTGGGTGTAGTAGATGACGAGAGGTCCAGGGATTGTTTATTTGGTGAAGTCCAAGTACTTGGCACATATTTGGTGGACAATATGCTTGTGTCATATGCGTCGGATCCCTGGGCATTCGGGGTGGACTTGTGTGCGTGCCTAGTTGCGGTGGCAGCGTTATGTGCTTACTTACAAAGAGCGCATAGCTTGCGGGTAAAGTGTACCAACCTCCGTAGAGTGTATAAAACTATCCGGATGTCCGTTGTCACGGTAAATTGACACGCCAAATCTTGAGCTCTCGTTAATTAGCCACAAATATTAATACCTTGATGTGTGAGTGGACAGCCTTGTGCCCGTGAGTTTTGGAAAGGTGTTTGGTGTGGATATTGGAGATCCATCCATGTTAAAACTTCAGGAACTGGCGAGAAGGGATTTATACTCTCCCTAGGGCCTACCAACTAAAATATTGACAGGTCCATCTGTCCTTGATATCTATTCTTAGTGAGCCCCGTATTGCTTAGCTGCTAGCGTAAATATCAAACTCTTGCCAACATCCTTGCTACAACCTCCATGCATAATTATACCCTTTGAGTAGTGTTGGAGCTTGCTTGAGTACCTTATGTACTCGCGGTTTGTTCATTGTGGTTTTTAGTGAATAAACTTCGGAAGAGATAGAGATGGTTAAGTTTTGTCGTATGCTCAAGTTGCTTGTGGATGATTGAAGTGATCAAATGTTGTCCCTTCTCCGCTGCATACTCTGGATTGTCACATAGCATTATTTGGTAAGTTCTCCATATATACTCGTATTTAGTACTTGTATGGATTTGAGACTATCTCGTTGTGCGTACCAACTACCGACCCAGGGCTTGGTAAAGGATGCACGAGTACTTCTCCGAGGGAGGGGTGTCACAGCTGCCGCCGCAGCTCTCCCCCCCAGCGCCAACTACCACCACCGCCTCGACCGGCCAAGCATCACCACCACACGCGGTAGTGCATCCCGGTGTGCGCGTGCGACCCCAAGCGCCTCCCCTTCGGCGCGCACCGGCAGCCGCACCAGCGCCACCGTCTCACCCCGCCTCCGGCCGCCAAGCTCGTCCTCACCTAGCGCCGTCGCAAGCCACCACCCCACCCACCAGCTCCACCGCAGCCCGCCAAGCCTCGTCATGCCCTCGCCCCTCATCCGGCCATTCCGAGCCACCCAAATCCCCAATTCCGGCAGCCCTTGGCCGCACGCCTCTGCTTCGGCCATCACCGCCGCCACGATTCATCCCCGACTAACCCCGGTCGTCCATTCGGAGATCCACGGGTCAGATTAGATCGTAGGATACCCCTTCGCTTCATAAAGTCTTCGCCCTCCATTTCACATCCAACGGCTTAGATCTCCCGATCTTTATAATCCCATGCACCAAGCCCATGGACCCGGTCCGCCGGACCGTGGACTTAGTCCACAGACTTTTCCAATACAAAAATAATTCCTAAATTTACAGAAAATCCCTGTCCAAGGTATTTTTACATTCGAGCCCTTGAACTTTTCCAATATTATGTTTAGGTCCTTGGAAATTTACTGAAAGCCCCCAACCTTTTTGAAAATAATAATTCAAGTCCACTTGCGAGGCTAGGGTGTCCCGGTCTTCCGAAAGTTCCGATAAACAACGATTTGGCGGAGGCTTGACACAAATCGATCCGGCTTCCGAACAATACGTTCCGAACCCCGCAATCGCAGCACCATGTCTCTTCTGGTTATCAACCGTGCAAGCACGATTGACCTTGCCAAGAAGGCTAATCCTTGCCTGCGAATCGAAGAACACAAGCAAGAACAAGATAGAAGCAACCAAATTGCAAATATATGATTAAACTCACGAGTTGGGGTCTCACAAACCGACAAAACGACGAAACTGTTCTTGACAGAATAATCTAAGCAAAACCCAAACCCTAAGGAAGGGCGGCGGCTGCTTATGAGGTCCCTAGGGTCGTCCATCCTCCTCTGGATGCAGCCCTAAGTGGGCTCAACAAAATACACGGCCCAAAGGCCAAAAGACGGTGGTGCAACACCGGGACAGTTTCTGGACGTCTTAGTATTTCGGCAATTCCCGATGACTCGGGACGAATTTGGATATGATACCAGCGCCAATGGAAAGGTTGTCAAAGTATCTTTCCATCCATATAAAGAACGTCCCAAACGGACTTCGTATGCGACCAGGGCATCCGTTTTGGTGCAGGCTGTTTCTGGACTCCGAAACAGACTCAAAGTCGACTTTGTTTGGGCCTCCAACTTGACATGGACGCCCTTGCTGGCCCTCCACGCCTCCAACCTCCTCCTTAACCATATTATCATCATCTCCATGGTTCATAACAATAATTAACTCATTAGGTAGTAAAATATTCTCAAATATAAATAAAGAGATCATTAGGAACATGCTCACCCATAAATTCAATTGTCGTGCTCTAGTTTTTGTCCTTGAATTATGTATGTGTATTGGAGGAGTGTTGGTTATATCCGAGGGTGTGATGTCCTCATCATCCTCCCCTTCTTGATGAAAAGCCGTCCTCGGCGTCGTTGGCGCTTGAATGATTATTTCGAAGGATATCATTTCCTTATTGTTCTCCTCTCCTTGAAAGCAATCTGTCCTCGGTTTGACCAAAGTTGTAGAAGATATCGTAGGTGAAAACCACCAATGCTCCCCTTCTTGGAAGATAGCCTGTTTCTTGAAAACAAAACTAGAGCAACTGGATTTTACATGATTAGTGTTACTATAGCCCTCTAATTCATCATATTGTTGCCCTAACAAAGAAGATTTTTGTTTCGAACAAATATAAACTCGATGCACCATATATTGTCCTTGACAATTATAGTTTCCTATATAGTGATATGTATGTCTAGGCAACCAAGGCAATTCAGCACATAAAAATTTCTTCTCCAAACTAATTAGATCACAGAGAGTATCAAATTCAATGTAAACTAAAGTACTTAAAGAAGACAACAGTTTCAACTCATCAATTTCAGAAGCAATCGGAAGCAAGGTTATATTATTAGCACAAGTATTTTCATTCATTATTTGTTGCAAAGGTATAAATGAAGCACTAGCACACAACACATCTTTATCACAAGGACCAGCAGGAAAGTCAACTTGTGACAAAGGTAATTCAAGAGAAGGTTCCACTAGATGTTGCTCTATATTAGTATGATTGGTGGAAACATTCGGCACATCATGAGAAATCTCACAGTCCATGAGTGTAGCATTACCTTTGCTCTCAATTTCAGCATGAGTATTAGATTCATGATGAAGCGATGGTTTTGAAATATAAAATGAGGTCGTTGGCACCTCAACATTATTCACCTCATCTTCTTGTTGTACATGCTGCAAGATATTAGCTCCAAGAAAAGGCAAAGAAATATGTTCCTCATTTAACAACTCAGATTTAGATGAAAGTGTTGCAACTTGTAAAATCGCCCATTCTTCTCTAAAAGGTTCATTCTTTCTTCTCTCAAATCTTTCTAGATCAGCTTCTAAAATTTCAACAGCACTCAAAGGTTTGAGAATAATTTTAGTGCCATTATGTTTGAAAGAGTATCTATTAGTGATGGTATTGTGCACAACTTTATTTATATTAATCCAAGGTGTACCTAGTAATAAATGACATGCTTGTATAGGTACTATGTCAAAATCTGCACTATCCTTATAGTTACCAAGAAAAAAATTGATACGTGCAATTTTATTTACCTTTATCTTCTTACAAAAATTGACACCTTGGATGTAGTATGGATGTGGGTGTGGTCGTGTGGTCAAACCAAGCTTCTCGACCAACTCAGAACTTGCAATGTTGCGGCTAGTATCACCATCAATGATAACACGACAACGTCGATTCATCACAACAAAGAAAGTCTGAAAGAAATTGTTTTCTTGATTTTGCTCCGCCTTTGCCATTTGAGAACTAAGCACTCGTTGTGCAAGAGTACTCATATCATCACCTGTCATTTTGCGCAACAAAGACAAAAGCAGGAACAATCCGGTAAACGTTATCCCTATCACACTACTAGAACAGTGATGACTCTCACAAAAGCAAATGAAAGCGTCTTACCAAGCTCTTACAAGGTTCTTATTATTAGCAAAACAAAGGATTACCCGAAGAGTGTGAGCCAACAATTGTGAGGGTCAAAACCTATGATTGTTCGAAGGATATATGTAGAGTTGGGATAGGCAAAATATAGTAGCAAGGAATTACAAATTTTCAGTTCAGAATTGCAAAACTGAATAATAGTCTCAAGTATGTCAATATCACCGGCCTAAACTTGTCTCTCACCTAGTTCAAGCAAGCAAGAATCAATGACTCAACAAAGAACACAAAGGATGCAAGCAACTCTGATTTTTTTATCTTTCTTTTAGGTGCGGCTGTTTCTATTCTTTTTTTCAGCACCTCCTTGCCTTTTATTGTTTCTTTTTTTTGGGCACTCTTTGCTTCTTTCTCTTTTTTTCTTACAATAAAATGGTATAAAACTCAATGAATGGATGACTCACACAACTAAAACAACAACACTCATTGATAAGGTTCCAACTAAAGCACCCTGCCTCTAGGCTCGATACCACTTGACGTGAACTAGGGTGTCCCGATCTTCCGAAAGGTTCCGATACACAGCGATTTGGCGGAGGCTTGACACAAATCGATCCGGCTTCCGAACAACACGTTCCAAACCCCGCAATCGCAGCACCACGTCTCCTCTCGGTTATCAACCGTCGAAGCACGATTGACCTCGCCAAGAAGGCTAATCCTTGCCTGCGAATCGAAGAACACAAGCAAGAACAAGATAGAAGCAACCAAATTGCAAATATATGATTAAACTCACGAGTTGGGGTCTCACAAACCGACAAAACGATAAAACTGTTCTTGACAGAATAATCTAAGCAAAACCCAAACCCTAAGGAAGGGGTGGCGGCTGCTTATGAGGTCCTAGGATCATCCATCCTCCCCTGGACGCAGCCCTAAGTGGGCTCAACAAAATACACGGCCCAAAGGCCAAAAGACGGTGGTGCAACACCGGGACAGTTTCTGGACGTTTAGTATTTCGGCAATTCCCGATGACTCGAGACGAATTTGGATATGAGACCAGCACCAATGAGAAGGTTATCAAATTATATTTCAATCCATATAAAGAACGTCCCAAACGGACTTCGTATGCGACCAGGGCGTCCGTTTTGGTGCAGGCTGTTTCTGAACTACGAAACAGACTCGAAGTCGACTTTGTTTGGGCCTCCAACTTGACATGGACGCCCTTGCTGGTCCTCCACGCCTCCAACCTCCTCCTTAACCTTATTATCATCATCTCCATGGTTCCTAACAATAATTAACTCATTAGATAGTAAAATATTCTCAAATATAAATAAAGAGATCATTAGGAACATGCTCACCCGTAAATTCAATTGTCGTGCTCTAGTTTTTGTCCTTAAATTATGTATGTGTATTGGAGGAGTGTTGGTTATATCCGAGGGTGTGATGTCCTCATCAGTCTAGTTCTTGGCACATATATGGTGGACGGTATGCATGTGTCATACGCGTTGGATCCATGGGCATTCGTGGTGGACTTGTGGACGTGCCTAGTTGCGGCGGTAATGTTATGTGCTTACTTGCAAAGAGCGCATAGCTTGTGGGTAAAGTGTACCAACCTCTCGTAGAGTGTCTAAAACTAACCGATGTCCGTTGTCACGGTATATTGACACGCCAAATCTTGATCTCTCGTTGATTATCCACAAATATTAATACCTTGATGTGTGAGTGGGCAGCCTTCCGCCCGTGAGTTTTGGAAAGGTGTTAGGTGTGGATATTGGAGATCCATCCCTATTGTCGTAGACTTACCTTATGGGTATACATTAATCGGAAGAATGATTTATCAAGGACATGGTGGCATATTGAAGACATAAGACCAGTGGGGCAGGCCCATAGAGAGGTGTCCGACCGGTATAGGATTCCAGAAGGTTCCATAAGACCGGTATGGAAAACAAAAGTGGACAACAAGACTGGATTAATCCTTAAGGAAAGTACAAGACCGACCGAGTAGGACTCTGAATTCATAAGGAAGCTTAGAGATAAGGTTTCTAAGTATGTAGATATTGTATCCGACTAGGATTGTACATGTAACCTTGCCTCCCCGGACATATAAGGCGGGGGCAGGGACCCCTAGAAGGACAAGTTCTCATAGGTTCTCACAAGTTAGGACAAGTTCCTACACTCGACAACTCGCAATTAGCAATCTGCTAAAGACAATACATAACATACAGGACGTAGGGTATTACTCTCAATTCGAGGGGCCCGAACTCGTCTAAAATCTTGTGTTCCTGTGTGTTCCGTATGTTGCACCATCGAATTCCACGCTCGTGAGGGACCGGGTAGTACTAGTGCCGAGTTTAAGACTCGACACCTGTTAAAACTTTAGGAACCGGCGAGAAGGGCTTTATACTCTCCCTAGGGCCTACCAACTAAAATATTGACAAGTCCCTCTTTCCTTATATCTATTCTTAGTGAGCCTCGCATTGCTTAGCTGTCAGGCGTAAATATCAAACCCTTGCCTATATCTTTGCTACAACCTCCAAGCATAATTATACCCTTTGAGTAGTGTTGGAGCTTGCCGAGTACCTTATGTACTCACGGTTTGTTCATTGTTGGTTTTAGTGAATAAATTCCAGAAGAGATAGAGACGGTTAAGTTTCGTCGTATGCTCAAGTTGCCTCGTGGATGATTGAAGTGATCGGTTGTTGCCCTTTCTACTCCGGATTGTCACCTAGCATCGTTTGGTAAGTTCTTTGTATATACTCGTATTTTAGTACTGTATGGATTTGAGACTATCTGTTTGTGCGTACCAACTATTGATCCAGGGATCGGTATAGGATGCACAGTACCCCTCCCCGGGAGTGGTGTCACACTTCTCCTCCAGGCAGCCTCGCGCCCCTCCCCGGTAACCGATAGCTCGAGCCCACCACCTCCTCTCCGGTCTCTTGCGTGGATCTGGCTGCCACCAGCGCAAGCGAGATCCGGTGGCATGGGCGGCACGGGCGAGGCTGCTCCCTCTTCACGGCGGCATGGTCGGGCCTAGATGGGCTCGATGCGGGCTTTTTTTATTTTTCTGGGTTGGTGGTAGTGGCGGGTGACATTGTCACCCGCCTCTACAATAGACTTTCTAGCGGCGGTTTGATTGACCAAATGGAGATCCGCCGCCGCTTATTTTTAACTCGCGATGTCACTGTGGTGGGTTGGTTGGCCCGTCGCTATAGTGCTTTTTGGCCCGCCGCTACGAGTACCATTTTATAGTAGTGACACCTAGCGGTATCACGATTCACCAGGCTGCCACACCCTACGGTTGCCACATCTAGAGCCTACTGCACCGCACCGCACCGTAATGCCGCCACGCATGATAGTTGTCATACTAAAATCGTCATAGAATGTCGGGTTTCTTGTATTGGTTGTCGCTAGGTATGCAAGCATGGAGGGCTACGGAGGAAAGCACTTTGGTGCTTCCTCTTGTAACATGTAGCCTACCACAGGAGCTCGCCGGTGAGAGCGACTAGAAAACGATCAATTACCATCAAACGAAACCTTACGAGCTGTGAAAGATGGCAGAGTGATCAATTTCGCCATCATATATGATTTAAACAGATCAATTTTGTGAGTTTGTGGCTAAGCTTCTAAATTAGGGAAAAGGAGGAAAAGCTGCAATTGGAGCTTGTTGGTGCTAAAATTGGTCGATTGGGAGATGTGGAAGGACGTCGGACAATGCACCCACGATACCCGGGTGTGGTGTGTGGTTGGTTGGATCGCAGTTTGAAGTTTCGATGGCAAGGTCTTGGTTCACGAGCGTCGCAACACTGCAGGATGACTGCTTGGTCCCGCTTCACCACATTGGGTTGTTTCTAGCCTGGTCACCGTGCCTTGGAGTTGGCCTCTGCCAGGTTGGCGAGTTGCCGGCCCAGTGAGCTTCGGCCTCGCAACCTCGACGAGAACAACGAAGTAGATGGTACGGTCACGAGTAGCGGTGAATCGAAAACGGTGATGGCGGTCACGGGTTGGAAGTTTAAGGATGATGGCATCGACGGGATTCGACTTTTTGCGGTGATTGGCACGAGATTAGAAGATTAGCTGATGGCATACAAGAAATTTCCCCAACATATAAAGCATCATCTATAGTCACAAAAGGCATTCATGTCGACATCTTCATCACCTAGTAGATTATTAGTAGTCCTTTGTTGCGATGACGAGTCTGCGAGTATTGGCATATAGTCCTCATCACATGTCGAAATCTTGATCACTCAATGCACTTTCGCGGATAAAATTATGTAAGGCCATACAAACTAATATTATTTTGCTTTGTTTTCTCATTGGATAACTTGGTAAGTCTAATAAAATCCGCCCTTTCATCTTGAATACTCCAATAGACCTCTCAATGAAATTGCGAAGGGAGGAGTGCACATAATTGAATACCTCCCTTTTGCCTCTTGGTGCCGGACCTTGTTGGAACTCCAGCACAATATTCACTGTTGATTGACATGTGATGCATAGTACGTGAATGCAATTTTATGTTGACAACAGTATAGGTCTAGATTTTAGGCATACTATCGACGGTTGACAGTAGTATAGGTCTAGGTTCTAGGCATACTACTAACAGTTGCGTATATGTACCCAAGTAAGATTCTCACCGAAGCATCCGGAAATTGAAGATCATCCGCCTCTTCCTCCTACGGGCTCTGGCTCTAGGATGATGCTGTTGTGTCATGGACACCAACACCAAAGCTGGTGTTTTGGCGGGGCTGGATTCTGAGCTCTGCACCTTGCTTCGTCCTACGGCGGGACAACGTGGATGGAATTACCGAGCCGTTGGGGAGGGGGAGGGGGTGCGGTAGGAGGACGACATCCCGCTCCATGGCCAGTGCCAAAGCTATTGCGACGTGCAGGTCTGGAAGTCCGAGGCTCCGACGCACCAATGCCACGTACGGACATTGGCAAGTGCACCGTCTGCTCCACGACCAGAGGGATGAACAACGACAGGCTGTGCAGCATGTGCAGTGCAACTTCGGACACTCTCCCTGACCACTGCAGCAGGAGACAAGCGAAGAAAATCTAGGTCCGACATGTTGTTTGGAAAGTCATAGGCCTATGAGTTGAGGTCAAGGGCCTCAGCTAGCTCTGGTGGAGTCGCGACGAGGATAGTCAACAAGAATGCCGGAGGAGGACACCACCGTGGGGAAGCATCGGGGTTCATTGAAGAAGTCCAGGCCAAGGTTTGTTGCCACCGCGTTGTTGTCCCAGCAGGGCACGTCGTCGTCGTGATTCCCTTGCATATCCATCCGGGGCAATAGCTGCTACTGGGACGAGGCAAGACTGGACCTCTGTTGCTTGGCGTCGGGCTACAAGAGGCGCCTTGGGGATCACGAAGGAGGCGAGGCAGGGCGACCAATTGCGCAGGATTAGGGGGCTCCTGACCGTGGGGATCGATGGAGATGCGGGCACGGGGCTGGTGAGGTAGGGAGTCGAGCGTGGGAGTTGGAGGTAGAGACGGTTCGATGCACAAGGAAGGAGACGAGGTGCTGATGGTAAATCTTGTAATTTTGACCAAAAGAATGGACTAGTAGCCGATAAAAGCCCCGCCTCGCCTAGCTACCTGGATTTCCAAAATCTGTTACCCGTGATTCTAGAATCTGTGATAGAACTTTTTTTTGAAGAACGTGGAGGAGCTCACACTCCTAGAGTGCTTTATTTCCACCAAAGTGTATGACGATACAAAAAAGGAAGAAAAAAGAAAGCCAAAATGCGAAAAGGTTACATAAAAGTAAAACTAAGAATGTTGTTGTATCCCTTGTTGAATGGGCTCTACATTCCTCTTCTTGGCTCTATGTATAACCATTACCATCTCTTTAAGAAACTTCCTCTTGCAGTTCTCCACCAATGGATCAACTTGATTGAAAATCCAATTATTCCTTTCCTTCCATATGCTCCAACATATTAATATTATGACATCCATGAAAAAGGGAACTTTCAACTTTTTTCTTAGCCACATGACTGTTTGTTGTGCATTAAGCCATCTTAGGTGTAGTAATTCCAACGCTTCTTGAGCAGGCTTGTGCAAAATTGCATTTGATGAAAATGTGTCTCAGTGTTTCTTTTACGATAGAATTCGACCCGTTTGGAGGCCTAGCAGCATCCAGATTCTGTAAATCACAGGCCTTCCAAACGGGGCCTAAAATGGACCAAGCTCAAGCTATGGAGGAAGCAAAATGGATGGAGCTCAAAGCTACTCTATACCTAGAAAACAATGTGTTTTGGACAATATTTAGCAAACTACCAAGTAGTACTTAATTTTATAAAAAGTTTCCATTTCTACCCATATTAAATACAGTACTGCCTCCAACCCTTTCATAAAATCGAGACAAACTGACTGGACACTGAGTCCCCTCCCAAGGCATGCGTTCTAGGATTCAATTCTCTGAAGGCGGATGGCGTTTTTGCAGGTTCGCATTCGTTTTCTCGAATGTTTTTAATTTTTTTGCCTTTTTTACGACGTACGCGACGTGCTATGCATGACAGGATTTTTTTGGCGTGCGGCCAAAACTTTCATCTTTCTGCCTTCGCCCAACGTGGTTCATGCATGGCACATTGTTTCCTTCTCCTGTTTCGTTACGCATGTTATGGTGGCCACAAAATTTCGTTGGCGGTTGTTTCTTTCCTTTTTACTGGTTGCCAAATCGGTCAAACCTTCCCTTATTTAAACGCCACACACTAGCTGTTGTGCATGTCAACAAAAGATGACTGTGTTGGATCTGAACCAGGAGCCTTCGGTGGAAGAAGAAATGAGTAAGTGGAGCTTCCCTTATTTTCTTTGTGCTACAACAATAATCCCTGCTGTGCATGACCTCTCTTCTTTCCTTGTCACTAGTTATTGATTTGAAACTTCCATTTGACGAATTTCGTGCGATTAATAATATGGACTTGCAACATAACCTTGATGAACAATGAACCAGATGCGAATGACAACCTTTTATGTATTTTGATTAATAATTTCCTGTCATGCACAACAGGTTACATTCATCATTTGTAGGTGGTTTTGATTTGAATTTAGAACCAATTGAAGATGCGATGGATTGGACTCTATGACAAGAAGAACAAGAACTTTTGATGGACTGGATTTGTGAGAAGAACAAAATCTTGATGAGGTGATGATGGGGTGGTCTTTGGAACAAGAACAAGAAGATGTGATGGACTTGACGTTGGATCAAGATGATGAGGCTCTTGTACATCCTAAACTCTCGCTCATGTACTTGTAATTTTTCGTTCATGCACTTTTAGTTTTCTATACTTGTAAGCACACCGTAAGTAATTTTCCATACTTTTCATAGGAACTGAACTGGTAGGAGAAAATACATGACAGCTGAACTAAGAAAAATCAAGAGTTGTTAGCAAGAAGCAAAAATGTAATATTAGTGAAGCATGACACAAAGGAAGCTGCTGCACATTTTAGATTAGGCCTCTGATCTGTTCAGAATCTATGGCAGCGAGGTAAAGCTTCCGTTGCAGAAAAAAGACCGGTTGATGTTGCTAGTAGAAATAAAGGTAGATCAGGACGTGAGCCTATTCCTGTGGATGAGTGAATTTAGAACCTTTGCGCAATGTTGACCTACAAGATAGAACTACCATTGAAGAGGTGGAAAACCATCTAGGCATTAGCATAGGCAAGGTTCAGCGGAGACCTTGTTGCCAAGTTGCCGTCCGATCCGCCGACTTGGGATCCAAATCGCCGGGACGACTCTCCCCGAGTCAGTTCGTGATTCTCCTTAGGGTTTGACCGGTGACCTTGTTGGTGGAGTTGTGTTGGGTCAAATGTTGGAGAAGTTGGGGGCCCAACCCGAGGCTTGGAATGCCAGCCCCAACAAGCATGAATAATATGTGTAGTTTGATGTGCTTGACTGCTTGAGCTCTAAACCTTATAGTGAGCCTAGAAAAAATTTGTCTGTTTGTGGTCCTCTTATGGTAAAGCAAAAACGAGATTGTATCATGTAAAGTTGCCTAACGGTGAAATTGTGGTACTATTAGGGGTTCGACGCGGAATTTACTTCGTAGCACACGCACGCCCCTCTCCTGTTTTTTCCATCTCGCGGAAGGGGTCTAAACCCTTTGCTTATCCTTAATGCTAATCCAACCAAGCTTAGTGAATGTGCAGGGAATCTGGCGAAGGAGCGAGGTGATGGCGCGAAGCACCAGGGCCGGAGCATGACGTGAAGTGAGGTGCAGATCGGCGGCGAAGTCATCGAGCTAGCCACACCGGGGCCCGGGCGAAGCAAAGAGCTCTGGTGCAACCTCGCCTAGCTCTATGCTCCGGACAGGCACCGGGCAGGCCGTGGATCGCACGCGTTAGGTGTAAAGTCCGGATTGCCCCTAGGGTTGCTGCCTTCTAGTTGTATCGGGAGGGAGTTGGCCAACGACAGAATGGTCATGTAAAGTTGTGGTTCCACATGACTATAAAAGAAGACCAAGGATCACCAGCAAACACACATGTAATTTTCGAGTTAACTTCGCTATAAAGAGTTGTTCCCTCGCCACTATTTCCCATTGCATATCTAATTAGTTGTGTTCGGTGGCTAAGTGTTCCTTACCTCGACACTTAGCACACCAACCTTGGCGCCCATCGTGCGTGACAAGATTCACAAGAACCGCAACAGTAGCTCGGTCGGTTCAAGAGTCGCCGGTGGGACTGTCATGAACTACTTCGACGCACTTTGTTGCATCTCAAACGCCTACTTCGCAACAAGGTCGGAGGCCAGAACTGCTCCAAATAGAGCAGTCCCCAACTTTAGAAAATGCTGAAGATACAAGCAGAGGCCACCAAGGCAAACAAAACCCAGGCAAGTTACTAGCTATCCAGGAATAAAATGACCAAGAAGACAAGTGACAGTTCAGGAGACAAGTGCTACGCTAGCACAGGAAGTAGAGAGGCTGCAAAGAGACAACCGGACACTGGAAGAAGTAAGAGGAAAGTGGATGCAGGAAGTGGCATTAAGGGAGAAATTGCTGCAGGAAAAAGAGGTGCTGCTCGAAGAAAGGCGCAAGCACGTAGACCTCGTGAGGGAAGTAAGACGACTGCGAGGAAGGGCGAAGAGGAACAACTCCTCAAAGCAAATAACAAAAATAATCGAGAGTGACTCGGAGCAAGAACTCGACGCCAACAACAACGAAGCAGGAAACCCGAGCTTCTTGCGCGAGGTATTTCCCATCGGAAGACTCGGAGTGGTAACCATCGAAAAAGACTCACCGCTATCGGAAGGGCTGCAAAGAGCACCGTACTCCGAGCAGGTCAGGATAGGAACCATTCCCAAGTACAAGGGAGAAAGAAACCTAAGATAGTTCATCGCTCTAGCCAAGGTATTCACCTGTGCTTTGGAAGGACCAACATCTACTTGTATTTTAGCTTGTAGCCGAGGTCAATCTACATCCTGGGAAAACCTCGGAGACAAAGTAATGGCTAACTTCGGAGGATTCATGGGTGCCTCGGAAGCACTCGAAAATCTCAGGTATATATCACAACAGCCTATTGAACTGCTTTCAGACTACTACGAGAAGATTCCTCAAGCTGAAGTCTCGAGTGCCCAAAAGTAACAGAGGAGTTGGTAATAGAGTACGCTATCCAAGGAGTTTGCGCAAGTCATTTAAGCTCTAAGTTGGCAAAGAAACACCCGATGATACTGCAGTACATGTGCAACAAGTTTGAAGAGTACTGCCCATAGAAGACAGACTACAAGAGATGAACATCAAAGCAAAAGTAGATTCTCGAATCGTAGAGCAACAACTATGATAGGTAGAACAAAAAGGCAAAGCCTGAAGACAGCGTGCAAGTCGGAGGAGTCAAAAACATACAGAGCAAGAGCAGCGAGGACTGTGATCTACAAGGACAGCCAAATC
This sequence comes from Chloris gayana, assembly GCA_031894775.1. Classification (NCBI taxonomy): domain Eukaryota; kingdom Viridiplantae; phylum Streptophyta; class Magnoliopsida; order Poales; family Poaceae; genus Chloris; species Chloris gayana. Next base: position 707,415 of record JAUNZO010005170.1, read on the forward strand.
AGCATAAAGGGCTAGCGGAATGTGGCGGCAAGGGAGGCAACTCCGCCAACCGCAACCTCTAGCAACCTCTCCAAAAGCCTTACTGCATTTATTGCGAAGGCCACGTAGGGCAGAAGACCCTAGACTGTCCAAAGACAAAGGAGACAACGAGAAGGCTAGAGCTGGAAAAGAAGCAGCACGAGAAGCCAACGGAGATAAATCATACCAGAATAGGATATTGGCCACAACAACCCATCTAGTAGCCAAGTGTTCAAAACCACTACTACCCGCACCAACCATAGTACCCGATACCTTACATCGGAACAAATCATCACTTGCAACATCCGCAGATTGAAGGAACTTCAACATTGCATCACGTGAAGCAGGACAACAGAATGACTTACTTAGAGCCGCTCACGCTGCCACCACCGAAAATTGAAGAGCTAAACAAGCAAGACAACCGCACACAACCGTTGTCAACAAAATGATTCATCGGAATGATATCGGGAGGCTCTAGCATCAACTTCGAAAGCAAGAGGTAGTGAAGAGATTATTTCAAACTGGTAAACGCAGTCTACATGGAAGGACCCATCGGAAAGTTGAAGTGGTCGCATATACCAATAACATTCATGGAAGTCGACCTCGAGCTCGAAGCTACCCACACTCGGACACATTCGTGATTGAAGCTCACATTGACAAATGGAGTATTGACAAAGTCCTCGTGGACAACGAAAGTCAAGCAGATATCATCTTCCACGGTATGTTTCCGAGGATGGGATACACCGACCAAGACCTAGAACCCTCCAACGTACCACCTTATGGCTTTGGTGGAAAAAGAGTGGAACCAGCAGGAAAGATAAAGCTGCCGATATCCGTCAGCAACACAAGCAACCCAAGAACCGTGTTCATCACGTTTGATGTCTGTCAAGGCTAAACTATCCTTACCTCGCAATACTGGGAAGAGCAATAATCAACACATTCGAGGTAGTAATCCACAACGTGTACCTACACATGAAGATAAGAGAGCTAAAGGAGTGATAGCGGTAAAAGGAGACCAACAGTTGGTAAGAAACATTGAAAAGGGTTTAACTCCTGGGGTAGCCAATGTTCACAACATCGAAGTACTCACCGAGAGATATAAAAAGGAGCGAAGCAAGGTAAATCAGCAATCCCCAAGCAAAGCACGATCCGGAAGCCGGCAAGAGTAACAAGCACGGAGAAGCTGAAGCAATGAAGAAAAGCTTCGCCACCAACGTAACATGCCTTGAAGCACGGACAGTCAAAGGCAAAGAAAAACTTAGCAACAAGCAGAATCGGTGTCCTCGAAAGGCGGAGATGTCTCGAAGCATATCTAAGTCGAAGTTGTAACCCAACACCTTCGCGGGTCTTATAAGCGGAGGGGATGGCGAAGTAGTTAGTATTTACAAGTCAAATAGTAGGTACTTAGCTTTTTTGTGTTTTAAGAGAAGGCACAAAGTGTGTACTCTTTTCCTCGCAGGGGATACCCCACCCAGGGGTGCGAGGTTTATAATGAGGTGCCAAGTGTAATAGCGGCTATTAGAAATATGAAGCTACATTTTTCCCCAAAGAGCAAAGCAGAAAACAGTGAAAACGACTTCCAAAAAATAGTGGAAGTCCGAACATTCGCCAGTGAGGCAAGCCTCAATTGGTAGCCGCACTCCACCGGGCATAAGCAATACATCCCGGAGTGCTGGCTAGCTAAACGATTTCACTCCATCGAGCATAAGCAATACATCCTGGAGTGCTGGCTAGCTAAGAGATTTCACTCCACCGAGCATAAGCAATACACCCCGGAGCCTTGGCTAGCTAAGCGATTTCACTCCGTCGGGCATAAGCAACACACCTCGGAGTGCTAGCTAGCTAAACGATTTCACTCCGCTGGGAATAAGCAATAAACCGTGGAGTGCTTATTTAAACAAAACGAAACGCCTAAGAGCCACAAAGGGCTCGCGTTTTTCGTTCTAAAGGTTTTCACTTCACCTCCAACGACTAAGAGGGGAGAGTGGCGTTTTGTTAAAACAAAATGAAACACCGAAGAGCCAAAAGGGGCTCGCGTTCTTCGTTCAAAACATTTTCACTTCGCCCGAGTGATCGAAGGGGAGTGGCGTTTTATTTAAACAAAATGAAACGCCTAAGAGCCGCAAACGTTTTTACTTTGTCCCAACGACAGAGAGGGGGAGTGGCATTTTATTAAAACAAAACAAAACAAAACGCCGAAGACCACAAAGGGGCTTGTGTTCTTCGTTCCAAACGTTTTCACTTCACCCCAGCCGATCGAAAGAGAGGAGTGGTGTTTTATTAAAAAAAACAAAATATCTAAGAGCTGCAAAGGGGCTCGCGTTCTTCGTTCCAAACATTTTCACCTCGCCCCAAGCTACCGAGAGGGGAAGTAGCATTTTCTTTAAATAAAATGAAATGCCGAAGAGCCGCAAAGAGGCTCGCGTTTTTCTTTCCAAACATTTTCACTTCGCCCCCAACGACCACGAGCGGAGAATAGCATTCACTTCAAACAAAACAAAATACCTAGGAGCCACTAAAGGGTTCCCGTTCCGTTTTCAACCCGTTAGAAGAATAGCCCAACAAAGAACAACATTTTTCTTCTACGAGCAAAATAATACTCAAGCGAAGTTAAGTTAGCATACGCTCACCTCGCACTTCGCTGCAAGGAAAAAATCGTTCAAGCGGAAAAGAAAAAATGTTTCTCGTTTCATAGTAAAATATATAGCAAAAATACACCGTCGGTGTGTGAGTACACCTCCAAATGGGGGCCTGTCAAGGCTCCCTTAGGATAGGTTCGGGGAAGAACGGATTTGCTCGCGCGTTAGCGTAGATGATTCAAGCGTGTAAGAACACGGAGGAGTTATCCAGGTTCGGGCCGCAACGTGTGCGTAATACCCTACGTCCTGCTGGTGTGTATATTCGGATGTTCTCTCCCTTTACACTCGGAGTCTTTCCTCCTTTTATAGGGTAAGGAGAAGAGCACCGTACAAGTACCCGGGGTACCCGGACACCCGGTGGGGGTCCGGTCCTTCCCGAGATACCCCGACACGATCCCGACTAAATCCGTTGCGGTCTCTTCTCCTTGGTTCGTGTTCCGCATCTCTTCCACCCCATTGGTCGAGAGCCCTCCCGGCACCGTAGCCGCGCGGCTTCCCGAGACGCGGCGCACGGGGAAGACGCGCGCACGTCCCGTCGGGCTGCGGCGTCGCCACGAGCACTCGAGTGCCGCATTAACTCCGGGTGGTTGGGGCGTCGGAGGAAACTACCGCGAAGCTTCGTTTCTCCCCCGACGCTCCCGCTCCTCCGGCTTTCGCGGGACTCGTGGACTTCGTGGCTTCGTGGGCTTCCCCGCCCTGCGGCCTTCGTCTTCGTTCGTGGGCCGAAAGCAGCCCACGCGCGGTTAGGGGGACCCCGATCCCCCTACACCGACAGGAGCCCCGGCCCCGGCCGCCGACCCGCGGGGTCGGATCGGGGATTGGGGCCACCCGTCGCTGCCGGTGCCGTTTGGGTTGCTCCGGGCGTGGCCGTCAAAGGAGCGGAGCCGCTTGGGCTGCCGGGGCACGACTGCCCCGAGGCGTCGCGTCGCTTCGGTTCGCGTGCGGTGGGCCCGCCCGGCGTCCGCGCTCAAGTAGGGGGATGGCCGGTTACCCACGAGCACGTCTTCCACTTCGCCCTTCGCCTTCCGTCTTCTCAACTTCTTTCTTGCTGCCGCGCTCCCTTCGCCTTCCTCTCCGCCGATCCGCGCCGCCGCTTTCGTCGCCGTCGTCGCCGCCGTCAAGATGGCCCGCGGAAGGTCCTCCCCCGCCGCAGTAGTTCGCGCGCGTGCTCGCCGTCGGCGGATGCACCGCCAACGGTGCGGTTGCCCGACGCTAGGGTCGACATGTCGCGGCTTTCGCCCTTCCCGCCGGTGGACGGTGATAGGGCCGTTCGCGTTGGGGGCCCTTGCCGCCGTCGACCGGAGGACCGGAGATCCTCCACTTCGTATCCTTCGTCGTCGCCGGCGCCGTTCCCCCGCCTTCTCCGACTTCTTCCCGGAGGTGCTCCGGGCGTACGGGATCCGCCTCGGCGCACCTCACGCCGAATGCGGTCGCGGCGCCGGCCGTGTTCGCCCATCTATGCGAGGGATTCGTGGGGGTGCAGCCGTGCTTCCCCATATTCCAACGCTATTTCAAGATGACGCTTACCAACGCCTCGGAGGTGATCGGATGCGTCCGGCCGACCGCCCGACCCGACAGCGGGTACATAGAGTACTCGCCCAGCAGCAAGGTGGAGGCGTGGAAGAGGGCCCGGTTCGTGGTGCCGTACGAGAAGGACCTCCGTCGCCTCCGCGTCCCGCCGGTCCCGGCCCAACATTTGGCTGTCCGGGACGCCGTGCCCCGCCTTCCCGAGGGCATGATGCCGGTGGTCAACCGGATCGCGGCGCTCGCCGCGGCCGGCCTCGACTTCGCGCGGGGTGGTGCACGACTTCCTCGAGCGCAACATCGCGCCACTTCGCCGGAGATCGGTCCCGTCGTGGTTGTATCGGGACTTCAACTTCGCCGGCCGCACTTGCACGGGGGCAGGCTCGGACCTGCCCGAGGCCGCGAGCGGTTCGCCTACTCCACGCCGACCGGGAAGAAGTGGCCCGCCTCCTTCGCGTACCCGGAAGGTGCCGAGCCCCTTCATCGGCCGGCGAACAAGCGCGCCGTCCTCGACGAGCATGCCCCGACCGGGGCCGCTCGGGTTTCTTGACACGGTCCCGACTCCCACTCCTGGTCTCCGGTACCCGGAGTCGCGCCTTCCTCCGACCCGGGTGCGACGGCCGCCCACGGGGGTGCCTCCGAAGCTCCGGGTGGTAGCCCCGGCGCCGCGAGGCCTGCTCCGAGCGCGCGGGACAAAGGCAAGGGAAAAGGTCTCCGTCGCCCCCTCCTCCGACTCCTCCGGCCCGCCTGCCTTCCACGGAAGCGGGCCCGGCAGGCTCGCCGGCGCCGGTGATGGGGGCCGCTCCACGAGAGAAGTCCCCGCAGCCGCACCGGCGTAAGCGACCGGGTGGACGCGTGACGGGTAGGAAGCTTTCCTCTCTTTTTACTTAAGCTGCGTGCCCGGTGTGCTGCACGTCGTCTCACCGTAGGCCGATGGTTGCGAAATGTGTTCCGATTTGCTTTGTTTGCGGGATCGTCCGGATCGAACCGGACCCGGACCTGGTCCCTTTGAACCCCAAGGCGGCCGGTGCGGCTCCGGCGGCCGGAGCGGAGGACGGCGCGGGAGGGGCAACGGGTGCCCCCGAAGAGGTGGCCGCGGGTGCCCCCGAGGAAGAGGTCGCGAGACGGTCCCGCGGAGGTGGCCGCAGTGCCGCCGGAGAGGGGGCCGCGGGCACTCCCGAGGAGGTGGCTGCGGGTGTCACCGAAGAGGAGGCCGCGGGTGCCCCCGCCGGTGCCCCCGCCGGAGAGGAGGCCGCGGGTGCCTCTCGCCGGAGCCGACCTTGGCCGGGTGTCACCTCCTCCGGCCGGGGACGTGCCGGGTGCTTTCCCAATCGGCGCCGCCGGCGTCCACCACGGTCTTCCACTCCACGGCCGGGTGCCGGCGCCGCCAGCCCTATAGTGCTCGGAGGGGAATGACTCCCCTCCGCGCGTTCGGTCGGAGCCGGGGACGGTGGTCGGCGGAGACACTTCGTCGACCGCTGCCGCCGGTAGGGGCCGTGGGCGCGCCGGACGCGGCCGGAGCGGGTCACCATCGGGTCGCTCGGGCGGCATGGGTCGCCACAAGATTGGCGATGTGCTCGGGGAGGCCATCCGGTCGCTTCTTGCCATGAAGGCGGCCGTGGAGGAGGCGGATGCGTCCTTGGGGACCGGGAGGCTGCGCCGGCCGAGCGCGAGGCGGAGGTGGCGGAGGCCCGGTGGGCCCCGGAGACGGCCGTGAAGCCGGCCCGGCAGCGATATCGGCGCCGCATGGAGGAAGTCCAGCATGAGCTGGACCAAGCTGCCGGCATCGGCGATCGGGCCGCCGAGAAGCTGCGTGACGCAAAGGCCCGCGAGGCTGAAAGCATGAACCGCCTCCGTGGCGTCCTGGAGCAGGAGCGTGCTGTGCAGCTCCGCGGCGCGCAGTTGGAAGAGGCGGAGGCCCACGTGGACCTCCGCGAGGCGGCCGTGACCCGTCGCGAGGCGACCGCGGCGGCTCGCGAGGAGGAGCCGAAGGAGCATGCCGGCACGCTTGCCCTTCGGGAGGCTGCGCCGGGCGAGCGGGAGCGGGCCGTCGGAGCGGCCGAGGCGAAGGTGCAGCGCGTCGCTGACTCCTTGGCCTCCCGGGAGGCGGCGCTTAGGGGACGCGAGGGCGCCCTTGCTACCCGGGAGGAGCAGGTCCGGCTTCGTGAGAACGAGGCCGCCGTCCGTAAGGAAGGCTTGGAGACGGAGGCGACCCGTCTCGCTCGGGCCGAGGAGCAGGTCCGCGGCATCGTCGACGGGTTGGCGCACCGCATCCGCGAGGAGACTCTCGCAGGGGCCCGAAGGCCTTCGCCGTCGAGCTTAAAGCGATGTAGAAGAGCCGGCGAGTCGAGCGGTTGGAGGCCCGGTTGAAGAAGTCGGGTCGCGGCTCTTCCGCCGCAGCCGATGGCGATGACCTCCGGCGGCAGCTCGCGGAGGCGCGGTCCCGCCTGAGGAATCCGAGCTTCGGCGCGTTGAGCCGAGCGAGCGGGCGACGAGCTGGCCTCGGCGGCGCGAACGCAGGCGGAGATCGCCGCCGAGGTGCACCGGGCGGTTTCATCGGCACTATTCGAGGCGGGTCCGCCTCGTCTTCCCGAGCCCCTTGACCGCGGCGTGGCTGGGTACGCCTTCGCCATACGGGGGTGGTTGACTCCCGAGCAGCCCGAACACCCGGGTGGCGGAGGTCCTGGAGGAGGAGGGGCGGCAAACCATAGCCGCGGCCCCGGAGGAGGTGCTCGGCGAACGCGCCGGTGCTGGTGCCCGGGTTCCCGCTCCTAGCCGTGGTGAACGGCGACGTCCCTGCGGGTGAGCACGCCGCGGCCAAGGCGCAGGCACGCGCCGTCGCCCGTGCCTTTGCCGAAAGCTTCAAGCGGGGCTGAGTGCCCGCTTCCTCCACCTGCGCGTGGCTTGCTCGGCGCCTGTGCCTTTTTGTTTGTAATGAACCTGTTCTCCGTGCAAGTTAGAAACTTAAGTTCAAACTTATCGGTGTTAATGAAAAGCTTAAACTGGTTGTTCCTTCTGTTCCGTGCGATTGTCCGCGTGCGTCGTGTAGTCGTAGGCCGTTTGGTAATTCGTAGTTGCGCTTAGAGCGCGATTCGCGGCGCCCGAGCCTCAACTAGACAAAACGCCTTCCGGCTTGCGACTAAGTCATTGACCTTCCTTGCCCGTCGGAGGAAAGCAAGGTCTTAAACATGCACGACAGCGATCCTGCGAGAAGTAGGAAAAGAAGCGACCGGGCGCTGTTTTTCATTTAAAACATGTCGATACAAGTGCCGTGGCGATCGTGGCCGTGGCGATGAAACTTCCGGTACTACCCGGGACCATTGGCTACAGAATATTCTAAGGGTAGAATTTCTTTAGGTGCTCAATGTTCCAAGCGCTTGGTTCCGGGTACCCGTCCTCCGACTCCGGACGAACGGATCCCGGGCGGGTGACGGCAGATGACGAGGAAGGGCCCTTCCCACATGGGAGTTAGCTTATCCTTGCCTTCACGCGTCCGAGCCCGTCGGAGGACAAGGTCTCCCGTTTGCAACTCCCGGGTCGCACGCGCCGCCGGTGGTAGCGGCGCAAGCCCCGGAGGTACCTCGCGCTTCGCAGTAGTACTCGCCGTCTTGCCTCCTCGAGGAGGTCAATGTCGTCGTGCCGCCGGGTGCTTTGGTCAGGTTCGTCGAATGTGGCGACTCGGGGGCTATTGAACCGGATCTCGTCGAATGCGGCGACTCCGGGTCGCTTCCCGTTGCGCAAGATGGTTTCCAGCCGGTGCCGTAGTTACCACCCGGACGGGATGGCCTTGAAAGTAGTGCCGTAACTTCCGGGATGCGATAAGTACTGTGTAGAGCATCTTCCGGTACCGTGGGTACCGTGTCTTGGCATCCCGCAGAACTTCGCCGATGAAGTACACCGGGCGTTGAATGCGCCGGGTGCGAGGTTCGGATTCCGGAAGGTCGCTCTCGCTCGTCGCGGGAGACGGGGCCGGAGCCCCCGGTGGTGCGGTGGTGACGTAGTGCCGTCGTCGAGGGTAGCCGGAGCGGATCCCGCCCCGCCCATAATGTGAGACGTGGTCGGAGCCGGAGCCCCGGGTGGGGTGGGATCAACGCGTCCATCCTCGTCTTCCCGGTCGTGGTCCCCGCTTCGCCCAAATCATACGACGAGGTCGGAGCCGGAGCCCCGGGTGAAGCCGGGGAGCCACGCCGTCCGCAGGAGTCGTTGCGTTGGGGACCGACCCGGGTGCCCCACCCGGGCAGGCCGGAGCGGCCGCGTCGCGCACCATGTCGTGAGTGAGGGCGTCCGTAGCCCCGGGTCCGCTGGCCCGCCGCCCTCGAGCCGTCAAGGCACCCGCGTTTGCTGGTTCGCCGAGAACCGCGAGGCGCCCGCTCCAGCCCGCTCGACCACCAGGGCCGCACCGACCACTTGCGGGTTGGCCGTTATGTACGGGAGCAGTGGTTCACCAGGTTCCGGGCGACTAGAACGGGCGCAGAGGACCGGTAGCGCTTGAGGTCTTGCAAGGCTTCATTGGCTTCCCGAGTCCACTCGAATTTGTCCGTCCTCTTCATCGGCTTGAACAGCGGGAGAGCACGTTCGCCTAGGCATGAAATGAATCGGCCAAGGGCCGCCATGCTCCCGGCTAGGCGTTGCACGTCCTTGAGCCGCCTTGGGGGCGGATTTTTTCGATGGCCCGGATTTTCTCGGGGTTTGCTTCGATCCCACGGTGCGAGACCAGGAAGCCGAGTAGCTTCCCTGCCGGTACGTCGAAGACGCACTTCTCCGGGTTGAGCTTCACCCGGTTGCGGCGCAGATTGGAGAAGGTCTCCTCTAAGTCGAACAGGAGAGACGGTGCCTTGCGGCTCTTAATGACCAAGTCGTCGACATACGCCTCCACGTTCCTCCCGATTTGCGAGTCCAGGGTTAAGCGCATGGCTCGTTGGAACGTGGGGCCTGCGTTTTGAGACCGAAAGGCATGCTTACGTAGCAAAAGCTCCCCGCGGGAGTCATAAAAGCAGTCTTCTCCTCATCCTCCTTAGCCATACATATTTGGTGGTACCCGGAGTACGCATCCAACATGCAAAGCAGGTCGCAGCCTACGGTGGAGTCTACTACGGAATCTATCCGGGCAGCGGAAACGGGTCCTTCGGGCAAGCCTTGTTCAGGTCGGTGTAGTCCACACACATCCGCATCTTGCCGTTACTCTTGGGCACGACCAGTGGGTTGGCGAGCCACGTCGGGTGCGTGACTTCCCGTATGAACTTGGCCTCCAGCAGCCTCTTGACTTCGGCCCGGATGAAGTCCTCGCGCTCGGGGGCTTGGCGCCTCGCCCGCCGCTTCACGGGTCTTGCGGCGGGGTCGACCTTGAGTTGGTGCTCAATCACCCTCTCGGGTATGCCCGGCATGTCCGAAGGATGCCGGGCAAAGATGTCGCTGTTTGCTTGGAGGAAGGTGATGAGCGCGAGTTCCTATTTCGGGTCGAGGTCACCACCGATGGTGGTGGTCTTGACCTCCGAGCCCCCGAGTGAGATCTTCTTGGTAGACACCTCTCCAGGAGCCGAAAGCTTTGCCCGCTTGGGGCCGAATTGCGCAGCGGGCTTCTCCGGGGTGTCGCGCGCTCTCTTCGTGCCGGTGTCCTCCTCTACCGCCATTTTGGCCGCCAAGATGTCCTCGAGGCAAGCCATCGCCTTGACAAGCATCCGCCCTCTCCACGATGACACCCTTCGGGCTCCGGCATCTTCAGCCGTGAGGAATGCGTGATGCGGGATAGCCATGAACCGGTTGATGCCGGGTCTCCCAATGATGGCGTTGTAGGGGAGGCCGATGTCCGCGACGTCGAAGGGGAGCTTCTCCGTGCGGAAATTGTCCCGGTGCCGAAGGTGACCGGGAGCTCAATCCTACCCAAGGGGCGGGAGCTACCCGGAGCACGCCGACGAAAGGGCGCGAGGGCTGCAGCTCGGCCCGCGCCCACCGGCAGAGTCGTAGACTTTCGGGGTGATGAGGTTGAGGCTCGCGCCTCCGTCGATGAGGGTGGGCCCCACCTTCTTGTTGCGGATGGTGGGCGACACGACCGGAGGGATCTTCCCCTTGGTGTTGTCCGGGCCCACCATGTCGCTCTTGTTGAAGGTGATGGGAACGTCCGCCCACTTCAGCAGGGGAGCCGCGGCCTTGCCGTCGGTGATTGCGAGGACCTCGCGGCGAAAACGCTTGGCCTCGCCTTTGGACGCGAAGCTCGAGGAGCCCCCGCTGATCACGGCGATGGAGTCGTCCGCGCTTTGGTACGCCTCGACTTCCTCCTTCTCCTTCTCGGCCTTCTCGGCCGCCCGCCGCTCGTCGCGCCGTTTGATGCTCGCCCGGATGTAGCGGCACTCCGACCGGTCGTGGTCGTTGGTGCGGTGGAAGTAGCACGCGAAGGACCCCGGGGATTTAGCCGGCGACTTGCCGCACCCGCGGGAGGTGGGCGTCGCGCCCCCCGGGGGACGGACCTCCAGCCCGCGGCCACTTCTTCCGCCTTACGCTTGCGCGCGAGGTTCTTCTTCTCGCTTCTTGGAGAGGGTGCCTCCGGACTTGGGAGAGGAGGTACCCGGGTTGGACTTTGCCGGCGGGTCGTGCCACGCTTGGGCTTCTCGGCGACGGGCGCATCCGTCGGCCAATTGGAAGAGGTCCGTGACCGTCTCCGGCCGGTGTACGCCCGGTCCGCCCAGGATATCCTTGTCTCGGACACCGTGGCGTAAGGCGGAGAGCACCCGGGAGGGGTCGATGCGCGGGATGGTGTTGCGGACTTGACCGAAGCGCTGCATGAACGCTCGCAGCCGTCTCGCCCGGCTTCGGACGATGCGGTCCAGGTCGATCCGGCTTCCCGGACGCTTCGCCGTTCCTTGGAAGTTGGCCATGAACTCCCGGCACGAGCTCTTCCAGAGCCGATAGACTCCGGCGCCGGGTTCATGAACCATGACCGAGCCGAGTCCTTGAGGGCCAGGTGGAAGTAGTTGGCCATGATGTCCTCCGAGCCACCAGCGGCTTTGACGGCGGTGGAGTAGATCCGTAAGAACTCGTCGGGGAGCAGAGTGCCGTCGCACCTTCTCGGAAGGTCCGGCGGAACTTGCCGGGCCACGTGACGTCGCGCGTGCGCTTTGAGAGGGCCGCGCAGCCCCCGAGGAACGAGGGGTCGAGCTCCTTTCTCTTGCGCTTGGGGTGGCGCTCGGGGACGTCTCCGCTTCGGAGCCGTCGTGGCCGTGGGCGGAGGTGCGCTCACGCTCGCGTCCCCGCTCGCGCGAGCGCTCGATGCCGACGCGTGCGTCCTCCCTCGCGGCGGCGTCCGTTGAGGTCGTTGCGCAGGTCGCGGTGCCCCCGCGCCCGCGGGTAGTGGACGGAGAGCGAGCCGCCGGCGGGCGCGCGTCCTTGGCGCGGTTGGCGCGGCGGTTGTTGTCGGTCGGTGGCTGCTGCAGCCGGCGTGACGGTCCCGCCTCGGCGCTTGGCTCCGCGCCGTATCCAGGAGCTTGCCTACTCCGGTGAGCCACTCCCTTGCTTGCTCTCCCCCGCCGGTCCCGCCGGCGGGTTGTTGAGCATGGTCTTCACGGCGGTCGTGGGGTCGTCCCCCTTCTTCCCTGGAAGAGGCGACGCGCAGCTGGCACGCTCGGACGCAGGCGGCGTGACGGCTTGGGCGTGGCGGTCGGCGCCGCGCTGGTCCTCTCGCTGCATGTTCGGCCGCCGAGGCGCCGGGACGATTGTCGTGGCGGAGCGGCCCACGCGATGACGGTCGCGGCGACGGCGCCCGTGGACGCCTCGGTTGGAGACGCTATCCTCCGTCCGCGGCGTGTCCGAGGATCTCTCGCATGGCGCGAAGTGAGGTTTCGCAGCCGCGAAGCGAAATCTACGCGTCTTCCCCTACCCGGCGCGCCAAATGTCGGTGTGTGAGTACACCTCCAAATGGGGGCCTGTCAAGGCTCCCTTAGGATAGGTTCGGGGAAGAACGGATTTGCTCGCGCATTAGCGTAGATGATTCAAGCGTGTAAGAACACGGGGAGTTATCCATGTTCGGGCCGCAACGTGTGCGTAATACCCTACGTCCTTCCGGTGTGTATATTCGGATGTTCTCTCCCTTTACACCGGAGTCTCTCCTCCTTTTATAGGGTAAGGAGAAGAGCACCGTACAAGTACCCGGGGGTACCCGGACACCCGGTGGGGGTCCGGTCCTTCCCGAGATACCCCGACACGATCCCGACTAAATCCGTTGCGGTCTCTTCTCCTTGGTTCGTGTTCCGCATCTCTTCCACCCCATTGGTCGAGAGCCCTCCCGGCACCGTAGCCGCGCGGCTTCCCGAGACGCGGCGCACGGGGAAGACGCACGCACGTCCCGTCGGGCTGCGGCGTCGCCACGAGCACTCGAGTGCCGCATTAACTCCGGGTGGTTGGGGCGTCGGAGGAAACTACCGCGAAGCTTCGTTCTCCCCCGACGCTCCCGCTCCTCCGGCTTTCGCGGGACTCGTGGACTTCGTGGCTTCGTGGGCTTCCCCGCCCTGCGGCCTTCGTCTTCGTTCGTGGGCCGAAAGCAGCCCACGCGCGGTTAGGGGGACCCCCGATCCCCCTACACCGACATACACCATACACAAAGGCGCACCGCTAACGAAACAACGAGCAAACGAAAAACAAACAAACAAGATTACATCGCTTAACCCCAGCGTCTTCACCGAAGCAAAGCGAAGCCGAGTGCTTTTACACATCATAGGCCAAAAGACCCATTGAACAATAGCGCAAGCACAACCACAGGACGGCCACCGGGACGGCGAAGTGCATTGAGACCTCCAGCTCTTCTTCCCTCGAGCCGAGGCGAAGGGCCGAAGAGAAACCCAAGCCGTGGACCTCGCTCGTACGGCAAAGCGCGACACCGCACAACGAAGTCGATTGGGGAAGCGCAATCAAACCGAGTGGGAGCGACAAGCTCACGTGAAACCACGAGCCCTAGAAGGCCAACTTAGCGACACACATGGCTAGCGGCCAAGAACGCAAAGACTGCGAAGCATGTAAGAGCACCCCACGACAATGTAGCAATCCAGGGAATCCAATGCGATCCAATAATTAAGTGACACGTAAACATCAGCCTTATCCGCAAAGTTACACATTATTGGCAAAACGACCAACTAGGATAAAAAAAGTACCATTTAAAAAATCTCGACCACCGCATCGATATTGTCCCCCTCGTACCTCTAAGCACGCGGCCGACGATGTAGAGGGACGCTCCCGGAAAAACTTCGTCAACTTGCACTTGCCCATAGCGTAGCGCTAACAACATTCCCAAAGTCGACGAAGTAGTCATGAGGATGCAAAACGCGATACCGCTCGTAGCAACCTCGGGTAACCCTAAGATAACTCCGCTGCTAAACAAGAGGCACAACATTGAGAGCGAAGCTGGGCTTGGACTCATCTGCCGCGGAAGCCCTTCCCTGCGAAGCGAATCAGCAAACAAAGAATCATAAGAATCTCATTCCCTTTTTATAACGATGCCCGACTCTAAAAATGTGGGCTTTACAATATCCTACTCATCCCGCTCAAAAACCTCAGGGTAATCACCCGAGCCAATGGCACGAGCTCGAGAGGGCTGTCCCGCGAGGCAACCCCTCGCGACATCGCCAAAAACTTCTAATTGCCTAAGACCAACTTGAGGGGGAGGGCGAGGTACCACCCTAGGAGCAACCTCGCGAGCAGGAGAAGCACCAACAACGGTGCTGGATTCAGGAGCCTCACGCCTGTCACACACCTTGCGCACCACCGTTATGGGAATGTGAGGATTGGGAGAGTGTACTTCGCTCACGAGCAGGAGAAGCACCAACAACGACGCTGGATTCTAGAGCCTCATGCCTGTCACACACCTTGCGCACCACCGTTATGGGAACGTGAGGACCGGGAGAGTGTAGTTCGCTCCCCGCTAAAGAACTCTCAGCCTCACCACGGTCGGCATCCATGGCCTCGAAGTAACCCGGATAAACGTTGGAACTCGAGACAACATTGTCACTTTGCACTAAACAAGCGGGAGGGCCTAGAATTTGGATCAACCCTAACTCATCACTATCGGATTCCTGCGCAGGCCGCTCACGCCAAACCGCCCAACCAAAGGACCTAACTAGACAACCTCCTGGTCGGAGTGGGAATCCGTGAGCGAAGACAATCTTTCTTGGTTGTGACGCGGTGTAGGGCCACGACATCGCCGTGCACCGGACGCTCCATCGGTTTCCTGGCGCTGCCCCACCTCGCTCTACTCCTCAGCGATCAGCACCTTGAGCCTCGAGGGCCTGCGAAGCAAAATTATATGTAAAACCCAATAAAAAGTAACAAAATGCACACGAAACACTAAATCAAAGACACTCACCACATTGAGACGAGCCACGGCCTCCACGTGAGCCTCTTCGCGGACGTGAGCAATCCAAGTACTCCGACAAAATCTTACGGGTGGCCTCCTGAACCTCTGCGCTCATCCCATCGCAACAGTCCTGACCGATAGAAACTTTCACAGAGTTTGCCAGGTCTCCGACGTGCTGGCACTCATGCCCCTCGAGAAGATTCAACGCAGCCTTAGCAGTAAAAGGGACACGTACTGCAGCTCTTGTTGATCTCACCAGGCATAGCAGGAAGTTGAGCCTCCATCCAATCGAAGAAGCAAGCCTCTGAGCTGACGCCTTGCGCAACTTCGAAAGGGGGACGTGAGCGCCAACTTCGCCCAGCGAGGTGCTGGGAAAAGCGCTGACCTCCGCCCCCTTCTTAGCGAAGAACTGCTCGCGCCGCGCGAGGGTGGACGACAACGACCCCATTTCTAGCTTCGTGGTTTTCAATTTCTCCTCCACGACCTCGAGCCCTTTGAGCGAAGCGGCCAACGCTTTCTTGTCACTCGTGGCGGTCGCTTTGAGTTGCCTCACTTCGAGATCCAGCCAAGCGTTCGCCTCCTTAGCTGCGGGAAGCTCTCTAGCTGCCTCAATTAATTGCGAGGCGCGGCCGGACAGCATCGCAACCACATCCTGGCTCTTGCGAAGAGCAGCCTACAACTCCGCGACTAAATAGTCGTCCGACAGGCCAGACAAAGCTGTGCCGAACGGCGGAGCAGCAGGAACAGCTTGCTTCCCAGCGGCAGTGGTAAGGGCAGCGGAGTAAGGAACAACAGCTGGAGAAAAGAAAAGAAAAAATAAGCCAAGACACGAAAAGGATGAACAACTAAAGCAAAAGCAAGAATAGCCATTAACCTCGCTCCAGATTAGCAGCATCGAAACAAGCAGGGTGGACACGAACGCCGGACTTCTCTGTGAGGCAAAAGCAAGTAAGAAATAAGCAACCCCAGTTATATCTCTCTCCGAAGCCGTGGTTGGCTCCCTAATATCCGAATCAGAACCACCTCGCCCCCCAACACGACGCTTCTTCACAGCCTTCCCTAACATCCGAATCAGAACCACCTCACCTCCCAATACGAGGCTTCTTCACAGCCTTCCTCTTCGAAGGAACGAACGGCTCTGACCGCGGATCGTGCATCAGCACAGATCGAGGCCGAGGAGTGCTAGGGCGCATCGTAGAAGGCCGCGAAGCATCCGGGGCAGCAGTGCCAGCATCGGGAGAAGAACCCGAATCAACATTCAAGGGCAGAAGCCCTTTTGCCAGCGGGACTTTGACGGCCTAGCTCCGCCACCCGACCCACGTTTCCTCTTCTTGGCGGGAGTAGCAGCGGAGTCAGCGAGCACCTCGTCACCCTCGCCCTCTAGCGAAGCAGCCCGGGGCGACTAGGGAGTTCCCGCGGAACGAAGGACCCGTTAAAGCGGCCCTTCGTAACTGTGCCGAGGAAAACTTGTTCATGTTCCTTGATCGAATAGCCACCACAGTAAAGCACTGCCCGCTGTTTAAAGTTCCTAACGAATGACCTCGCCTTTTTCTTTTTATGGGCGAGGTCAATCTTCGGGCAACAGATATGCGGATATGCCTGTCAGTCCCCTCAACCTCGAAGTTGACCATTTCCTGCTCGTCATTTCTGAAGCCAAAACTGTCCTTGAGAGGACGAAATCCAGCAGCGCAAAATTCTTCAAACAGATCCTGACTGCTGGCGTAGAAGTAGGCATTAGAATAGACATTTTCACCGGCTTCATGACCTCGCCTCTCGAAGTGTGGCATCCTGATGGGGTTGGAAGGAACAAGACGAGAAGCGAAAGGGTACACAGTCTTGACCTCGCCAGCTTCTGTCACACCGGTGCCACAGGAACCTTGGCATAAAACCAGTAGCAGGACCAGCTCTGGCTCCATTTATTCATGCTGCGGTGCATGACACCCTTGTTCTCATTAGACCGTAGAGCGAAACTATACGACGCATAATTGCAGTCATGTTGCATGCCATCTACCCTGATCCAACGCGTTTGATTGTGCAACGCGAAGTGGCGGACGAAGACTTCAATGTCAGGATCCCTGCCATAGTTAACCATGGCCAAGATAAATCTGCTCAGGTGATTGTGCAGCGTGAAGTCGTCGAGCCAGCCTGATCGGGGCTCAGGAGATGCAAAGAGCTCTAGCACGACTGCACGACCTCACCTCGCTCTGCGCTCCAGAAGGCACCAGGCAGGCCGTGGATCGCGCACGTTAGGCGTAAAGTCTGGTTTGCCCCTAGGGTTGCCGTCTTCTAGTTGTACCGGGGGCAGTTGGCCAAGGACATAATGGTCATGTGAAGTTGTGGTTCCCCATGACTGTAAAAGAAGACCAAAGGTCACATGCAAACATACATGTAATTACCGAGTTAACTTCACTATCAAGAGTTGTTGCCTCGTCACTATTTCGCTTTACATATCTAATTAGTTGTGTTCGGTGGGCTAAGCGTTCCTTACCTCGACGCTTAGCACACCAACAGGTACAAGACCAAGGAGCGAGGGTGTATATTACAAAACTCAATCAGTTCAGTTATTCCTTTTTCTCTTTTTGGCCTTGCTTGCTTGGATTACTCCAAATTGTACAGGAGTATGAAAAGTGTGTACATGAGACGCCAGGATGTAGTAAGTTGCATATGAGTTCTTGGCATTCATAATATTTGATGAAATTATTCAATGACATGTGTGATATTTAAATACACAGTAGTTCTATGTTCCATTAAATCATTTTTAGCTAATGGCAATCTGTAGCGCTCTAGAATCCACCAACACCCTGAGACATTACAAAAACTACATATTCAACCGCCGAAGAGGAAAAGAAGAAATTTTGTCAGCACCTCCTTTGTAAATACAAGCGTCACAGAAGCATAACCACATAAATAGATATTATTAACGAATATACACTATCATTATTAATGTATCCTAGCAAAACCATAAGAGTGAATCTCAAACAAAACTTTAACATCTACACGATTTTTTGCATCAATCTCAGGACCAAACAACTAGAAATTAATTATTGAGATTAAAGATTAAAATTTCTAAGTGAAGTGCAAGACTGCAGCTAATTCCTCCTCCTCTTCTAGGAATCATTAAGCACCTGGAGAGAGTAGAGCAAGGGTGAGATAAAACTCTCCGCAAGCAAATTTGTTTTGTCATGCTAAACCACAAGTTCAATTAACCAATCTGTTTAAAAAAATCAACGTAAAAAAGTAATACTTCAATATAAACCACAATAATAATAATTGCATAAGAAAACACCTTCAAGATCATATAAGATCACCTCACATCCACAATAACATCTATATGTCAGTAACTTCAATGAATGCATATGAATGCAATGCCGTGTCCACTTTTACATCGTACCCCTCCTCGGGCAACGTACGATGTGTACGGGTATAGAACACAACCATAGGATTGTGATAAACTTTAGTGCAAATGAAATGATTATGCTCATGATATGCTTTATATGTCTCATAGTAAGAGAAAATACCACAACTTCAACTTCATTTATCATAGAGATATGATAATAAGCCTCAAGTGAATAAATAAGCAACAAGACATAAATAAGTCTCATTTATCACCAACATTCATATTATGATTATGATTAAGTGGTAAGGTTCTGAATATTAAGGTGTATGTGATAAAAATAACAAGATAAAACGGTAGCAGCCACCGCTAAATTCACTGGCCTCACAACCGAAGAAGATCAAATTCTACCGACGACCCAAAGCACTATCACCTGTATTGGAACAATACACTCAGTACAAAAATTCAATATATTATTTATAAACAATATCCAAATGGTTCCTACGCCCGAAACCATTAACCGGCAAAAAGAGCAAAACACTTCATATTAGCGAACTGTAACGTCTCGCATCCAAAGTTTGCATACCGCCCGACCCTTCCGCAGGGAAGACACGCACATTCATACATAGCACTATTCTTACATTTTGGGCCTTGCTTCATGTAAAAGGGTTAACCTGTTTGTGCTATAGTTGGAACGCGGTTATATACTGACCCTCACCCACCTGAACTTCTAATGTGGGACTAACCTTGGGCCACTTGTGTCCAGTCCACAACTACTACAGGCTTCTAACGGGTTGGAGTGTTATATGAACATGATGTCTTGTATATTTTCTCCATTATTTCTAAAGAAAAAGCTTATTGATAAACATTACTAGACATGTATTGAAAATGCCGTATTTAGATGAACCCTTGCATGATTGTTAAGTTACTGTATACTAACCAGTTGCACCCAAAAGACTAAACTAGTGGATAAAGGTGTGCAATTCACTTACGATTGAAGGAGGGAGCCTTTAATTTTACCATCTGATTTTCATGTTATTGATAATGTTAAACTTAGTGATACATATGCAACATATAGGTCTGAACCTATAGAATTTTCAATTACGGTTCAGATTGGTAAAGGAATAAACAAAAAATAACTGTAGTGACAGTATAGCCGAATTATCTGTTCATGATTGTGCATGTGTTGAAATAATAAGAGATCACCATGGCACAAGTAGTATTGCAACTGCGCATAAGAAATTTTAGGAATGCTGTTTGTGAAATAGTATCAAGTGGACCACAACAAATGATTCATTTTTGGAGAAATTTGTTGTAGCAGAATATAAAATGATGGTTTTGGGTACAACACAATGCAAAAATCAAAATTAGGTGGAGCACACTACAAAGTTATGGATGTTAGCTGCAACAGACTAATGGAGAGGGAAGCAATATTTTCAAAAAATTTATCTACGTGCACAAAATACTTTACAAGTTGAAACTTTGCATAAAAATACATTGTGACATTCTCTATCTATGTGATCTTTTTCAGAGTTTTATTCAACTATTTATATAGCTTAACTTACAAAATAAATATTCTTTTCAATAAAATGGTAGTTAAATATTAGACAAAAATTATGGCAAAAATTACATAGATAGAGAATGTAATAATATATCTTTATGCAAAGTTTTAGCTTGGAACGTACTTTAAGCATGCAGATATGAAATTTGAAAACATTATTTCCCTCTGCTTTAGTGTGCTCAGCTAATATCCACAAGTTTGTAGTGTGTCACCTAATTTCTACTTTTACGGTGTATTAAACCTGAAATCATGTTTTTGGAGTGTGCCACAGCCAAATTTCCCTTCATTTTTTTTTCTGAAACTAAGAGAGAGAACCATAATTGCCTAAAGCAAAGTCGTATATGGAACCTATGATTACTAGTGGGCAGATAGTTAAAATTTCAAAGCAAAACCTTGGTGTAGGATAAATGCCCCTCGGCAAGCTCATGTTGGACCGCGAGAACCTCGCGCGGCGTGTGCACGAGTTGGAGCAGGAGCGCACTGCTCTGCAGGCCACCCGCACCACCCGCAGCGCTGAGCTCACTACTCGCACCGCCGAGCTTGCTGCACGCACCGCCGAGCTCGCCGAGCGCACTACCGAGGTGGACACCCTCCGTACGTAGCTCGAGTATAGCGAGGCGGAGCGTTGGAACCTCCACGAGCAGCTCCACGACGCCAACCTCGCCTTTGAGGACGATGGAGCAGCCGCTCTGCAGGCCACGCTGAATGAGCGTGAGGCACAACTTACCGCGCGAATGAGGAGAACTACATCCCCTGCGGTCAGGTGGATGCCCTTCTTGAGGAGAATGACGAGTTGGAGGTCACTCTCTTGGAGGCACAGGGTGTTAGGGATGTTCCGGAGGGCAACCTCCACAACGCCTAGGCGACCATTGTGCAGAACAATGCCGCCATAGAGCACCTCCAGGCCGCCAACAACGCCCTGCACGCCATCCTTAATGGCGGACCACCCTAGCCACTTGAGATCATCCCACCCGAGGAGGACGTGGAGAGGAGTGATGGTGATGATGCTTCCGACGTTGAGGACGGAGCACCACCCTCTCCCATGAGGCGTGACAACCACTACTACGGCGATGACGACGAGTAGTTGTCACGACCGGTAGTCGTAGCTCTATGTGTTGTAGGATTTGTAATCTCGTGAGGCATGTAACCGTGTGTGGAAAAACAATCCGCGTGTTGTTAATTAAGCTCTCCGAGGTTTGTGTGTGTTTATGGATCACATGTGTTGTAACCTAAGACCGTGTTGTATCGGATTTGTGGTTTCCCGTGTATCAAAAATTTCTATCATATTGCTAGCTATGTTTGAATCTATGGAATATGTGTGTTGCCGTTGCATTATTCTTATTTCATCACTATTTCTTTCGTACATGCAATCTGGAATTTTTGACCCCTTATGTCCAATGTCATGTTTTCTTGCCATTTTAGCTCCAAAACTAATGAGCTAACGTGAGAAAATTTTTTATATGTGACAGATGGTGAATACCCGTCGTGGTGAAGCCTCCGGCAGTGGTCAAGGTGCGAGGAAGAGCAGCTACCTAACCCTCCACCTCTCACGCCGTTGGAGCAACTCGTGGCAAACCAAAACGAGATGTTCCGCTTGTTCTTTACAAGTCAAGCTAATCAAGGACAAGGCCAAGGACCGCCACCCCAAGGGTCGAGAAATTCCACCTATGCCGACTTTTGGGCGAGTCAACCGCCAAAGTTTGGTGAAGCTACTACCGATCCTTTGGAGGTGGACAACTTCCTCCGCGTCATTGAGTCGAAGTTTGCTCTCCTTAATTGCTCGTCGGAGCAAAAGGTTCTCTTTGCAGCTCAACAACTCCGTGGTTCTGCTAGTGCATGGTGGGCAAGTTTCACCGCCGCTCTTCCCGCCGGTACTCAAGTGAATTGGCCGGACTTTTGCACCGTATTTCGCGCGCATCACATTCCCGCCGGTCTCATGAAGCGCAAGTTGCAAGAATTCCTCAATTTGAAGCAATGTACCAGAACCGTGCAAGAGTATGCACGGAAGTTCAACTATTTGGCTCAATATGCATCCTATCATGCCGACATGGATGACAAGAAACAGGATTGCTTTCATTCGGGGCTAAGCCCAAAGTTGCAAGATCGCTTGGCTCAAGTTACTACCGGCACGTTCAATGACTTGATGAGTGCCACAATTGTGCAAGAAGATGCTCTCCGTGCTCACCAAGAAGACAATAAGAGGAAGCGTGCCGTAGGAAATCCATCCGGCTCCGCTCCGCCTAAGTACAAGTTGGCCATCACTTCCCCGTCCGGACAGAAGTTTCGGGCCACATTGCCGCCGACGGGGGATCACGCCAATTTGTGCCATAGCAACACCACCATTCTCACGGTGGAAATCAGCAGCACCACAATTCATTCCGCCCTCCGTAGAAGCAATACCAAGGTGCTAGACCCGTCCCAGGTCCGTGCTTTAATTGTGGATGTCCGGGTCACTTTGCAAAGGATTGCCGTGTTCCGACACGTAACCCGGCAAACAACAACAACAACAATGGTTCCGGAAGTGGCAACAACAATCAAAACTGCAATGGGAATAATGGAAATGGGAACCTCAACCAATCATCCACTTCGAATGCTAAGAATGGCCGAGTCAACTATACCACGGCCGAAGAGATTCAAGCGGGAGAACCGGTACTTTCGGGTATGTTTTCGGTCAATAACCACTCCACTTTGGTTCTTTTTGATTCCGGTGCAACTCATGATTTCATTAGTCAAGCATGTGCAAAAACCCTACAACTCACTCCCACCGTTTTGGATATTCCCTACATCATCACATCACCCGGTGGAAAAATAAAAACAAACCTTGAGTTGACGCAAGTACCACTAAACCTAGAGAGAAAAGTATACCCCTCCTCTCTCATAATTTTAGGAGGGCAAGGAATAGACATAATCCTAGGTATGAGATGGATGAAACTCCATAAGGACGTTTTGCACATCGATTCCCGAGAAGTTCACCTAAACTCACCACTCCATGGTCCATCTATTCTCCGATTACCCCATCCAAAATTTTCCACCTCAAAAATCTACCATCTTGAGGGAAAAAGGATTGAGGATATTCCCGTGGTATGTGAGTTTCCCGATGTGTTTCCGGATGACTTACCGGGCATGCCACTCGATCGGGATGTTGAGTTTAAAATTGAGCTCCAACCCAGTACGAGACCAATTTCCCTAGACCGTACAAGATGGCTCGCAATGAGCTAGCGGTGTTAAAAGAGCAATTAAGTGAGCTTATCGATAAAGGATATATTCGCCCTAGTTCATCTCCGTGGGGATGCCCCGCTCTCTTTGTGAAGAAGAAAGACAAGACGCTACGTCTATGTGTGGATTATCGCCCTCTCAATACGGTGACTATCAAGAATAAATACCCGCTCCCTCGTATTGATATTCTCTTTGATCAACTAGTTGGTGCTAAGGTCTTCTCTAAGATTGATCTCCGATCCGGTTACCATCAAACCAAAATCCGAGCCGAAGATATTCCAAAAACTACATTCTCTACGCGGTATGGTCTCTTTGAATATCTTGTCATGTCTTTTGGGTTTACAAATGCTCCGGCTCATTTCATGTACTTGATGAATTCGGTTTTTATGCCCGAGTTGGATAAGTTTGTCGTGGTCTTCATTGACGGTATACTTATTTATTCGAAGTCCGAAGAAGAACATGCCGAACACCTCCGCATTGTTCTCCAACGGCTTCGTGATCATCAATTATATGCCAAATTTAGCAAATGTGAATTTTAGTTGAAGCAAGTTCCTTTCTTGGGTCATATCATATCCGCGGAAGGTGTAGCCGTTGACCCGAGTAAAGTTGAAGAAGTTCTTACTTGGAAGTCCCCAACCAAGATCGGTGAGATAAATCTGAAGTTTTATCGGTAGATGAGATTATATGATAGTTTACATTGAGAAAGATTGCACTAGAGTTCAAAACAAATACACTTATTACTTCTACAACATAAAGACACGTTTAGTCCAACTAAAATGAAGGCTAGATAAATATTTTGGTATGGTACTACTTGTGTAAAGGAATATCATTTTTAATATTTGCCTTCATGTAATCATATTATAATTTTCTATACTAGCGGGAGCAAGTGCATGTACAAGTAGCGAATATGGTCAAATATATATTCAACTGCAAATTTGCTGACAATCTAATTTTAACTATTGGCATGCTTGGTTGGCTACAAAAGTATTAGCATGACAATATTTTTTACAAAAAAATAGTAATTCTAAAAGGTAGGCTACTTTTTGGATTCCAAACACACAAGTGCCAAAATTTGTAGTCTTACTCGCATTTTTAGCATGGTAAATTTAATAACCAACCAAACAGGCTCAATATGCCACCATGTTTACCGGCCCCCTAACCAAAATCCCTCGCTCCGCCATTGCGCTCGGGAAGGTTCCCTCCGTCCGGCTTCCTCTTTCACGACAGCTCTACAATGGCAAGAGCCTCTCTACCCTCTTCCTCTTATTTTTCTTGCCTCTATGAAGTAAAACCAATACCGTATGAGGGACAATTAAATGTCGAACAGCTTGACGAGCAGCGCAGCCGTGGCCGTGGCCGTCAACAGCAGCGCAGAGCGAGCGGGGACCCCGATGAGGCGTGGCAGGAGGAGCTCGCTGCCGCCCGAGGCCGAGCAGCGAGCGCTTCGGTCGGTGTATGCCGGCATCGGGGACGTGATACGCGGTAAGTGATTGCGCCTTTCGTCCCCGATGACCTCGCCGCGGTTCTCGCCGAACGTTGTCGCACTCGCAATGTTCGGCCGACAGCCGGAGCCAGCCCGGTTGCGCCAATCCGAGACTCCTAGCCGACCTGCATCCCGTAGGCCAAGCCAGCCCGCGAGCCGGGAAGAGCCGCAAGCCGAGCCGGCCTATGAAGTCGAGCCAAGCCTCCTGGGCCGGATCGGGCCGATTCCCGGTTCCCGGCCCGTTAACCTTTAACCTTTTTCTTTTTCCTTTTAAGCTGCCCGGCACGCGGGTCCCATGCGGCTGAGGCTGACTAGTGGAGCCACCGATTGTGGGCCCCGGGTCTAAACGTTGACCATTTTTTATGCATTTTAGTCAAAACTCAATAGTTCGTGGCAGGTAAAATCTCAAATGGTTGGCGGGTAAAATCGCAAATGGTTGGCACTCACGATATGACCATATGTTTGTTCGGGGAGGGTAAAATCTAGGGTTTAAACATTTTCTATTTCAACTCGCCTCCCCGCCTCCTCCCCGCCTTCCACCGCCTCCCCGCCTCCTCGCCTCACCGCGCCCATCGCCTCCCCGCCTCCCCGCCTCCACCGCCGGCGGTTTCCCTGCCTCGCCCATTGCCTCCCCGCGCAAGTCCGGCGGTCTCCCCTACCTCTCCCACTCGTCTTCCTGCGCAAGTCCGGCGCCTAGAAGATGGGCACACGAGGCTGGCCACCAAGCGGCCCGCAAAAAGCGTAAAGAAGATGATGATCGGACAGGCGTAAGGAAGAAGCGGCGGCGCAAATAAGATGATTCCTCCGAGTATGAAGATGATTCGGAGGATGAAGTTGTGATCGAGGATGAAGTTGAGGACGATGATGAAGATGGGGACGAGGGTGAAGATGAGGCCCGGGTATCTCCCAAAAAGCCCAAAAGCCTTGCTGCTGCACGAACTCAAGAGATTCCGCCCGGGCTCCATGGATTTTACCAGCCTGGGCTTAGAGATATTACCGACCTGCTCGGGCTTAGAGATTTTACTAGCCTGGACTTAGAGATTTTACCCGCCTGCATGGGCATAGAGATTTTACTAGTCTAGACTTGGAGATTTTACCTGCCTGCTCGGGCTTAAAGATTTTACCAGCCTGGGCTTAGAGATTTTACCAGCCTTCCCGGGCTTAGAGATTTTACTAGCCTGGACTTAGAGATTTTACCCGCTCGCTCGGGCTTAGAGATTTTACTAGCCTAGACTTAGAGATTTTACGTGCCTACCCGGGCTTAAAGATTTTACCAGCCTGGGCTTAGAGATTTTACCAGCCTAGGCTTTGAGATTTTACCAGCTTGGACTTAGAGATTTTACTCGCATCGAGCTTAGAGATTTTACCGCTCGCTCGGACTTAAAGATTTTACCAGCCTGGTCTTAGAGATTTTACCAGCTCGGGCTTAGAGATTTTACCAGCCTTCCCGGGCTTAGAGATCTTACCTGTCTAGGCTTAGAGATTTTACCGACTCGGGCTTAGAGATCTTACCTGCTCGCCTGGGCTTAGAGATTTTACCAGCCTGGGCTTAAAGATTTTACCTGCTCGGGCTTAGAAATTTTACCGGCTTTGCTTGCTGCTGCAGCTGCAAGCTTGTCCCCGATGAAATTTGATTTCTAGAGCATTGGTCCTTGACAATTTTCTCATAAACTAGATATATTCATTATGCTACCTTGTTTTATTGTTTGGGGTTTTGGTTTCTAGAGCATTGCGGTTTTGGTGCCTTCCTTGACATGAAAGTTACAAAGCTTTATTCCCTTGAGACGATCATGGTTCCGACGGACAAGTCCGACGTGAGCTCGATGATGAATCATTCACACTTGTTCTTTCGGAAGACAAACAAATAAAGATCACACCTGAGTTTGTGAAACGTACCTTTGCTATCCCTGCTGGAGAGAAATCGATAGAGGAAACGAGCAAGAACAGCGACGAGTACAAAAAATTTTGGAAGGTGCTGAAAGATCATGGATATAATGTAGTGAGGAAGGCTAATTGTAGAGGTAAACTTCAATAGAACAAAACACTCCTCGTGGATGAGTTAATGAAGTACATAGGAGCTGTTAAAGATAAGCATGAGGCAGCCCGTGCTTTCTTCAACGATTCTGCTGTGCAAGCTTCTTGTACCAACTCGGAGAAATGTGCCCACTCCGCAGCACGTGAGGATATGCTCTTACATTGATGAAACGAAAGACTATAATTGGTGCAGATTTGTTTGTCGAGTATCTGAAAAGTAAGATCACTGCATGGCAAAAAAGGAAAAAAACCCATCAAAAATCGAGGGGTGCTTACTTCTGCTCTTGGTAAGTGAGGATCTTTAAAACAATTTTCTTTTACGAAAATGATAAAAATTGTGCTTTGATCGATTGTGTTGCTTAACGGATATCTTTGCTTGAAATTCTTGAGCCACAACTTGTGCTGGAAGATTTATCGGTTGATGCACTCATCAATCGCTATGATGACAATACAATTGAAAAGCTGGTAAAGGATATGAAGGGCAAAATGAATGTCCCACAAGCGGTATGCGTGACATGCTTCTACTACGGTCATTTTCTACTATACAGAGCATTAAAATGATTTTGTCTTTACATTGGTGGCATTTCAGGTTGCCAAGTACTAGTCCAAGAAACCAGCACCCGGAAAGCTAAAGGTTAGTGATAGCACTTAAGCCTAATGCTGGTATCTTACTTTATGCAATTTGCTTTTGCCTTGAGTTGCCTTGGCAACCACTACTTTGTATCCCGGACTTGATTTGCAATTCAACCAAGCTCTTTACCACCTAAATGTGTTCCATCGGGCAACAATTAGGACAAATCCCAATTGCCCCTGCCTGGGCTTAGAGATTTTACCAGCCTAGGCTTTGAGATTTTACCAGCACTGGGCTTAGAGATTTTACCAGCCTGGTCTTAGAGATTTTACCCGCCTACCTAGGCTTAGAGATTTTACCTGCTCGCCTGAGCTTAGAGATTTTACCAACCTGTCTGGGCTTAGAGATTTTACCTGCTCGGGCTTAGAGATTTTATCAGCCTGCGCTTAGAGATTTTTTAGTTTATAAATCCATTAAGATCAATGCTATCAGTCATGTTTTATTCACTTGGCTTTCGGGTTCCACAAGAAACAGGAAAAAGAAAGATAATTGAAATTCCATCTCGTGCAACATTTTCTCAAGGAAAGTGGGGTTGACAAGGATGAGGAGGGTATCCTTTTAAAAGAAATGAACAACTGTCAAGCCGAGTTCATGGAAAAGTTAAAGGAACTCCGGATCAAAAATAATGATAATTTAAAGAAAATTGTTGCGGAACATTCATACTTGTCTAAACTGTATAATGAGATCAAACACAGGGCTGAAATTGAAGACGAGGAAAATAAAAGCGCAGATGAGGAAAACTTGTGTCATGCAAATAGATGAAATCAAGATGATGGAGGATGATTTTGTTCATATTTTCGCACCGGGTGATCTCATGCACGGTGAAGTCATCGAAGCTCTCGAGGCTCATATGGAACAAATCATGGGATTGCCAGATTATGCTTTCAATGGGTGTCTGTAGTAAGTGGCATTTAGCAATGTTACTACTGCATTCAATGAATTTATGTTTAACAAATTCACCATACTTTTTTTCTAGGAACAATTGCTAAGGAAGAATAAAAGACGTGGTTTTCTCGGACTTTGACCCACAGAAAACGGTTTGTACCTTTTCCAATTTTATTTAATTCAAAATCTTCGGTTCCGGGGTGGTAAAATCTTCAGTTTTAGGTTGGTGAAATCAAATACGAGGGCTGGTAAATTGTTGAGTTCTAGGTTGGTAAAATCAATTGTGGATTCTTGCTGAATGCCAGATTTATGTTCCTTTTTGGTTGTTTCTTTTTCTGCAGATTTATGTCCTTGGTTGTGTTAGAAGCAGATTTAGGAATTATATCTCTACTTGATTCCTATTATGATTGTAAGGACTGCGCAGCACGTCATGAACAGCTACTCAGATATTTTCAGCATCAAATGCCTTGCAAAGAAAGTATATGATACTGTTTGGTTAAACCCTAAGCTGCCTCTACTGATCCATTGCACTCTTGCAGATAAATGCACCGAAAGACCATCTTGGTTCACAAGGCGTTGAATTTCAGGATATTTCAACACGTGCAGTTCAGAAGCAAAAAAACCTGTAAATTTCTGGCTATTTCCTAATGTTCTTATTTTTTGCAACACCGAAAGACTTATCTAGTACCTCAATTCGTGCTCACGTTCTTATTTTTGCAGTGCTGATGGTGGTTTTCATATGATTCTGTACATAATGCGATACAAGGATCAAACCTTCAGGAACATTAGTGAGGTTAGTCCAGCCTTTTCTGCTTGTAGATTAGATTGTTGTTGCCGTTGATTGTGCTTATTGTTGATAAGGACGAAGTCCTCATGTGCCGCAAACATATTGCAAGGTTCCTCCTTGACCATGAAGACAACAAGTTCAAGCGAGCATTTGAAGGTGCAAGAAGGAAAAAAGCAACGAAAGAAGAAATCAACCAAGGACAAGGGGACCATGGATTCGGGCAATTCAGATGGGGGCAAGGTCACGGGGACCGAGGATGCGAAGGATGCGGGCAAGGACAAGGAGACCGAGGATGCGGAGGATGCAGACAATTCAGATGCGGGCAAGCACAAGGGGACCGAGGATGCGGGCAATTCATCCAATGAGGGCAGGAGGAAAGACAAGGGGACCAAGGATTCGGGCATTTCAGATGAGGACAAGAGGCAACTATTGGAGAAAGCAACCAATTCGGATGACGCCAATGTCATGGCGACCAAGGATAGCAAATCCGATGAGAACAGGGTACAAGCACTAGGCAAATCTGATGGGGGGAAAGGTACCAAGGTCTATACGAAAACCGGTCAAAAGGGCTTGGAAGGAAGAGGTGTACATAGGGCATTACAGGCTTCGAGTGAGAAAAACCATGAAATTCATGAAAGGCTCATCGGGAGACCGGTTAACCTCCCCTTTCAAGAAACCTACAAATACTTAGAGTTGGACCCAGAATCTGGGTGATAAGGATTCGCGATTGCAACTCTACAGAGAGATAATTGACAATGAAGAATTGAAGGGGTCCATTCTTTGTTTTATTTTTAATTCAGTAGATTTGATTTTACCAACCTAGAACCGACGATTTTACCAGCCAGGGAACTAGAGATTTTTCCTGCCTGCCTGGGCTTAGAGATTTTGCCAGCCTGGGCTTTGATGTGGGCTAGGGTCCCGATCTTCCGAAAGGTTCCGATAAACAGCGATTTGGCGGAGGCTTGACACAAATCGATCCGGCTTCCGGACAACACGTTCCGAACCCCGCAATCGCAGCACCACGTCTCCTCTGGTTATCAACCGTGCAAGCACGATTGACCTCGCCAAGAAGGCTAATCCTTGCCTGCGAATCGAAGAACACAAGCAAGAACAAGATAGAAGTAACCAAATTGCAAATATATGATTAAACTCACGAGTTGGGGTCTCACAAACCGATAAAACGGCGAAACTATTCTTGACAGAATAATCTAAGCAAAACCCAAACCCTAAGGAAGGGGCGGCGGCTGCTTATGAGGTCCCTAGGGTCGTCCATCCTCCCTTGGACGCAGCCCTAAGTGGGCTTAACAAAATACACGGCCCAAAGGCCAAAAGACGGTGGTGCAACACCGTGACAGTTTCTGGACGTCTTAGTATTTCGGCAATTCCTGACGACTCGGGATGAATTTGGATATGAGACCAGCGCCAATGGAAAGGTTATCAAATTATCTTTCCATCCATATAAAGAACGTCCCAAACGAACTTCGTATGCGACCAGGGCGTCCGTTTTGGTGCAGGCTGTTTCTGGACTCCGAAATAGACTCAAAGTCGACTTTGTTTGGGCCTCCAACTTGACATGGACGTCCTTGCTGGCCCTCCACGCCTCTAACATCCTCCTTAACTATATTATCATCATCTCCATGGTTCCTAACAATAATTAACTCATTAGGTAGTAATATATTCTCAAATATAAATAAAGAGATCATTAAGAACTTGCTCACCCGTAAATTCAATTGTCGTGCTCTAGTTTTTGTCATTGAATTATGTATGTGTATTGGAGGAGTGTTGGTTATATCTGTGGGTGTGATGTCCTCATCAGGCTTAGTGATTTTACCTGCCTGGGCTTAGAAATTTTACCGGCTTTGCTTGCTGCTGCAGCTGCAAGCTTGTCCCCGATGAAATTTGTTTGCTAGAGCATTGGTCCTTGACAATTTTCTCATAAACTAGATATATTCATTATGCTACCTTGTTTTGTTGTTTGGAAAAATGGTTTTCCTTAGAAAAATCTAAACTTTTTGCTGGAGACAAAGGGCAAGCACAGCATAGGTGCTCGCTGTCAACCTAACTCTGTTACTACAGCAGCTAAAGCTCTATCAAGCGATGCCAAATCAGCAGTGAGAGATTGCGGTTTTGGTGCCTTCCTTGACATGAAAGTTACAAAGCTTTATTCCCTTGAGACAATCATGGTTCTGATGGATAAGTCTGACGTGAGCTCTCATGATGAATCATTCACACTTGTTCTTTCAGAAGACAAACAATAAAAGATCACACCTGAGTTTGTGAAACGTACCTTTGCTATCCCTGCTGGAGAGAAATCCATAGAGGAAAAGAGCAAGAACAGCGACGAGTACAAAAAATTTTGGAAGGTGCTGAAAGATCATGGATATAATGTAGTGAGGAAGGCTAAATGTAGAGGTAAACTTCAAGAGAACAAAACACTCCTCGTGGATGAGTGAATTAAGTACATAGGAGCTGTCAAAGATAAGCATGAGGCAGCCCCTGCTTTCTTCAGCATTCTGCTATGCAAGCTTCTTGTACCAACTCAGAGCAATGTGCCCACTCCGCAACACGCGAGGATGTGCTCTTACATTGATGAAACGAAAGACAATAATTGGTGCAGATTTTTTTGTCAGCATCTGAAAAGTAAGATCACTGCATGGCAAAAAAGGAAAAAAAACCCACAAAAATTCGAGGGGTGCTTACTTCTGCCCTTGGTAAGTGAGGATCTTTAAAACAATTTCTTTTACAAAAATGATAAAAGTTGTGCTTTGACCGATTGTGTTGCTTAACAGATATCTTTGCTTGAAATTCTTGAGCCGCAACTTACGCTGGAAGATACATCGGTTGATGCACTCATCAATCGCTATGGTGACAATACAATTGAAAAGCTGGTAAAGGATATGAAGGGAAAAATGAATGTCCCACAAGCGGTATGCATGGCATGCTTCTACTACAGTCATTTTCTACTATACAGAGTATTAAAATGATTTTGTCTTTACATTTGTGGCATTTCAGGTTGCTAAGTACAAGTCCAAGAAACCAGCACCCTGAAAGCTAAACGTTAGTGATAGCACTTAAGCCTAATGCTAGTAGCATACTTTATGCAATTTGCTTTTGCTTTGAGTTGCCTTGGCTTCCAATTTGATGAGCCTTGGCACTTTTGCTTTATCACTTTAGTTGGTGAGCTGAGCTGCATATAGAGGAGCATGGCAGCCACTACTTTGTATCCCAGACTTGATTTGCAATTGAACCAAGCTCTTTATCACCTAAATGTCTTCTACTCGGGCAACAGTTAGGACAAATCCCAATTGCCCCTGCCCGGGCTTAGAGATTTTACCAGCCTGGGATTTGAGATTTTACCAGCCTGGGCTTAGAGATTTTACCAGCCTAGGCTTAGAGATCTTACCCGCCTGCCTGGGCTTAGAGATTTTACCTGCCCGCTTGGGCTTAGAGATTTTACCAGCCCGGGCTTAGAGATTTTGCCAGCTTGGGCTTAGAGATGTTACCAGCCCGGGCTTAGAGATTTTGCCAACTTGGGCTTAGAGATTTTACCTGCCTGGGCTTAGAAATTTTACCAACTTTGCTGTCTGCTACAGTTGCAAGCTTGTCCCCGATGAAATTTGATTGCTAGAGCATTGGTCCTTGACAATTTTCTCATAAACTAGATATATTCATTATGCTACCTTGTTTTGTTGCTTGGGAAAATGGATTTCCTCAGAAAAATCTAAATTTTTTGCTGGAGACAAAGGGCAAGCACAGCATAGGTGCTTGCTGTCAACCTAACTCTGTTACTAAAGCAGCTAAAGCTCTATCAAGCATTGCCAAATCAGTAGTGAGAGATTGCGGTTTTGGTGCCTTCCTTGACATGAAAGTTACAAAGCTTTATTCCCTTGAGACGATCATGGTTCCGACGGACAAGTCTTACGTGAGCTCCGATGATGAATCATTCACACTTGTTCTTTCAGAAGACAAACAAATAAAGATCACACCTGAGTTTGTGAAACGTACCTTTGCTATCCCTGCTGGAGAGAAATCGATAGAGGAAAACAGCAAGAACAGCAACGAGTACAACAAATTTTGGAAGGTGCTGAAAGGTCATGGATATAATGTAGTGAGGAAGGCTAAATGTAGAGGTAAACTTCAAGAGAACAAAACACTCCTCGTGGATGAGTTAATGAAGTACATAGGAGCTGTCAAAGATAAGCATGAGGCAGCCCGTGCTTTCTTCAGCATTCTGCTATGCAAGCTTCTTGTGCCAACTCGAGCAATGTGCCCACTCCGCAGCACGTGAGGATGTGCTCTTACATTGATGAAACGAAAGACTATAATTGGTGCAGATTTTTTTGTCAGCATCTGAAAATTAAGATCACTGCATGGCAAAAAAGAAAAAAAAACCCATAAAAAATCGAGGGGTGCTTACTTTTGCCCATGGTAAGTGAGGATCTTTAAAACAATTTCTTTTACGAAAATGATAAATGTTGTGCTTTGACTGATTGTGTTGCTTCACAGATATCTTTGCTTGAAATTCTTGAGCCGCAACTTGCGCTAGAAGATATATCGGTTGATGCACCAATCAATCGCTATGATGACAATACAATTGAAAAGCTGGTAATGGATATGAAGGGCAAAATGAATGTCCCACAAGCGGTATGCGTGGCATGCTTCTACTACAATCATTTTCTACTATACAGAGTATTAAAATGATTTTGTCTTTACATTGGTGGCATTTCAGGTTGCCAAGTACAAGTCCAAGAAACCAGCACCCGGAAAGCTAAAGGTTAGTGATAGCACTTAAGCCTAATGCTTGGTATGTTACTTTATGCAATTTGCTTTTCCTTTGAGTTGCCTTGGCAGCCACTACTTTGTATCCCGGACTTGATTTGCAATTGAACCAAGCTCTTTACAACCTAAATGTGTTCTACTGGGCAACAGTTAGGACAAATCCCAATTGCCCCTACCTGGGCTTAGAGATTTTACCAGCCTAGGCTTTGAGATTTTACCAGCCTAGGCTTTGAGATTTTACTACCTGCCTAGGCTTAGAGATTTTACCTGCCTGCCTGGGCTTAGAGATTTTACCAACCTAGGCTTAGAGATTTTACCAACTAGCCCGGGCTTAGAGATTTTATCAGCCTGGGCTTAGAGATTTTTTGGTTTATAAATCCATTAAGATCAATGCTATCAGTCATGTTTTATTCACTTGGCTTTCGGGTTCCACAAGAAACAGGAAAAAGAAAGATAATTGAAATTCCATCTCGTGCAACATTTTCTCAAGGAAAGTGGGGTTGACAAGGATGAGGAGGGTATTCTTTTCAAAGAAATGAACAACTGTCAAGCCGAGTTCATGGAAAAGTTAAAGGAACTCCAGATCGAAAATAATGATAATTTAAAGAAAATTGTTGTTGAACATACATACTTGTCTAAACTGTATAATGAGATCAAACACAGGGCTGAAATTGAAGACAGGAAAATAAAAGCGCAGATGAGGAAAACTTGTGTCTATTTGCATCATGCAAATAGATGAATTCAAGATGATGGAGGATGATTTTGTTCATATCTTCGCACCGGGTGATCTCATGCACAGTGAAGTCATCGAAGCTTTTAGGCTCATATGGAACAAATCATGGGATTGCCGGATTATGCTTTCAATGGGTGCTGTAGTACGTGGCATTTAGCAATGTTACTACCGCATTCAATGAATTTATGTTTAACAATTTCACCATACTTTCTTTCTCTAGGAACAATTGCTAAGGAAGAATAAAAGACGTGGTTTTCTCGAAAGAGAACTCAAAGACTTTGACCCCACAGAAAACGGTTTGTACCTTTTCCAATTCTATTTAATTCAAAATCTTCAGTTCCAGGGTGGTAAAATCTTCAGTTTTAGGTTGGTGAAATCAAAAACAGGGCTGGTAAATTGTTGAGTTCTAGGTTGGTAAAATCAATTGTGGATTCTTGCTGAATGCCAGATTTATGTTCCTTTTTGGTTGTTTCCTTTTCTGCAGATTTATGTCCTTGGTTGTGTTAGAAGCAGATTTAGGAATTATATCTCTACTTGATTCCTATTATGATTCTAAGGACTGCGCAGCACGTCATGAACAGCTGGTTAGATATTTTCAGCATCAAATGCCTTGCAAAGAAAGTATATCATACTGTTTGGTTAAACCCTAAGCTTCCTCTACTGATCCATTGCACTCTTGCTGATAAATGCACTTAAAGACCATCTTGGTTCACAAGGCGTTGAATTTCAGGATATTTCAACACGTGTAGTTCAGAAGCAAAAAAAACCTGTAAATTTCTGGCTATTTCCTAATGTTCTTATTTTTTGCAACACTAAAAGACTTATCTAGTACCTCAATTCATGCTCACGTTCTTATTTTTGCAGTGCTTGATGGTGGTTTTCATATGATTCTGTACATAATGCGATACAAGGATCAAACCTTCAGGAACATTAGTGAGGTTAGTCCTACCTTTTCTGCTTGTAGATTTGATTGCTGTTGCTGTTGATTGTGCTTATTGTTGATAAAAATGCAGGATGAAGTCCTCATGTGCCGCAAACATATTGTGAGGTTCTTCCTTGACCATGAAGACAACAAGTTCAAGCGAGCATTTGAAGGTGCAAGAAGGAAAAAGTAACGAAAGGAAAAATCAACCAAGGACAAGGGGACCAATGATTCGGGCAATTCAGGTGGGGGCAAGGTCACGGGGACCGAGGATGCGGAGGATGCGGGCAATTCAGATGCGGGCAAGGACAAGGGGACCGAGGATGCGGACAATTCATCCAATGAGGACAGGACGAAAGACAAGGGGACCAAGGATTCGGGCATTTCGGATAAGGATAAGAGGCAACTATTGGAAAAAGCAACCAATTCAGATGACGCTAACGTCATGGCGACCAAGGATAGGAAATCTGATGAGAACAAGGTACAAGCACTAGGCAAATCTGATGGGGGGAAAGGTACCAAGGTCTATACGAAAACCGGTCAAAAGGGCTTGGAAGGAAGAGGTGTACATAGGGCATTACAGGCTTCGATGAGAAAAACCATGAAATTCATGAAAGGCTGGTCGGAGACCGGTTAACCTCCCCTTTCAAGAAACCTGCAAATACTTGGAGTTGGACCCAGAATCCGGGTGATAAGGATTCGCGATTGCAACTCTACAAAAAGATAATTGACAATGAAGAATTGAAGAGGTCCATTCTTTGTTTTATTTTTAATTTAGTAGATTTGATTTTACCAACCTAGAATCGACGATTTTACCAGCCAGGGAACTAGAGATTTTACCTGCCTGCTCGGGCTTAGAGATTTTACCAGCCTGGGCTTAGAGATTTTACCTGCCTGGGCTTAGAAATTTTACCGGCTTTGCTGTCTGCTGCAGCTGCAAGCTTGTCTCCGATGAAATTTGATTGCTAGAGCATTGGTCCTTGACAATTTTCTCATAAACTAGATATATTCATTACGCTACCTTGTTTTGTTGTTTGGGAAAATGGATTTCCTCAGAAAAATCTAAATTTTTTGCTAGAGACAAAGGGCAAGCACAGCATAGGTGCTCGCTGTCAACCTAACTCTGTAACTACAGCAGCTAAATCTCTATCAAGCGATGCCAAATCAGTAGTGAGACATTGCGGTTTTGGTGCCTTCCTTGACATGAAAGTTACGAAGCTTTATTCCCTTGAGACGATCATGGTTCCGATGGACAAGTCCGACGTGAGCTCGATGATGAATCATTCACACTTGTTCTTTCGGAAGACAAACAAATAAAGATCACACCTGAGTTTGTGAAACGTACCTTTGCTATCCCTGCTGGAGAGAAATCCATAGAGGAAAGGAGCAAGAACAGCGACGAGTACAACAAATTTTGGAAGGTGCTTGAAAGATCGTGGATATAATGTAGTGAGGAAGGCTAAATGTAGAGGTAAACCTCAAGAGAACAAAACACTCCTCGTGGATGAGTTAATGAAGTACATAGGAGCTGTCAAAGATAAGCAGGAGGCAGCCCGTGCTTTCTTGAGCATTATGCTATGCAAGCTTCTTGTACCAACTCGGAGCAATGTGCCCACTCCGCAGCACGTGAGGATGTGCTGTTACATTGATGAAACGAAAGACTATAATTGGTGCAGATTTTTTTGTCAGCATCTGAAAAGTAAGATCACTGCCTGGCAAAAAAGGAAAAAACCTATAAAAAGCGAGGGTGCTTACTTCATGTCACACCCGGTTTTAACGACCAAAACCGAATGCATCCGTATACGTGTCCAGGAACAAGTTTTCACGCACACAGGACAAATAATGTGATAAAAGAACAATGTCTTTAATAAATCGAATACTTACATCTATATAGTCTCAAAGGACTAAATACAATATACGCTAGCGGAAGACTCCATAACACCACGGGCAATCGATCGGGGGTTTCGCACGCCTAGACCTTTCTCATCGGTGGTCTTCTCCATCTTCCGAGCAGCAGTAGTTGGTAGCAAAAGGAAATAGCAAGAGTGAGTACATGTCGTTCTCAGCAAGTGTGGGAATATATGACATGTAAGCTGAATTAAAGGAAGGCTAACACATGGTTTGCATCAGAAAGCACCTACACTAGTCAAGTTATTTTAAGCAACCTATTTACTAAGTGAATATGAACCATCGAGGTTACCCCACCTGTCAACCACTGCAAGCTACCCTACTTGCAGCAAACCACACCTACAGGTTACCCCGCCTGTAGCAAACCACACTACAAGTTACCCCGCTTGTAGCAAACCACACTACGAGGTTACCCCGTCTCGTAGTATCTTATGAGTTACTCCACCCGTCCATACCCTCTAGTTCTCGTGAGGATCCGGGTCGTTCGTGACCGTGAACATGGCTGTTATAACAGTTTTCCACTCTGCAGATGTGGCACAACTTTACCCACAGGTCGGTGATTCCATCACCCGTCGGTGACTAAAACCTCCATTATACCAGCACACTTCCTTAGGTGTGAGGCCAAGAGATCACCGCAAGGTCTTTCAAAGGACTTCCCAGCTTGCAAAATGCCCATGCTAAGGTTTCGCCGCCATCAAAGTGACGCATCACCCAGGGGCCCCCTCTTGCACCGTGGCTTCAAGTACTCTGCCTTCCCTCGCCCGAATCTAGAAGACGCCTTCTTCCTTCGTCCTTCCTCGACGCTTGCAGAACCGGAAAGCTACCTTGGTACTAAACCTTACCTACCCATTATCAGCCCTGTGCTTTGTGCGGAAGTCCTGGGTTGCCACTCCAAGAACCGGTCCTTATGATCCCAAACAGGTACCACCACACTCAACGAGTGTGCACCGGCACCATCATCGACAATCCTCCTGTCGGGATCACCTAAGTTCCATGTTGCTAAAAAGCATTACCAGTTCTTGATCATTATGTTCAAGTGGACAACTAGTCAAGATTAGTATTTAGTTCAAGTTGAACCCCATTAATAGCAACTAGCAGTGACGTACCCATACTATAACACTACACCAAAACCAAGGCGACAAGGAAATAGTATGGAACAAGATATGACACAATAGGATTCAAATTCAATTGCAATGCATGAAAAGTAAATTCAGATAGTAAGAAGTAGGCGCAATGTGCATCAAGGACACTTGCCTGTTTCCCTTTGTTGCTGCTCATGTCTTCGAGTCTTGCTCTTGAGGGCTTCAAAATCTACGTTCTTCTATTTAACGTCATACCGACACAAAACATGCAAGAAACAAGCATACAAGCAACTAAGAAATAGTACACCAAACAGTACCTAATGACTATGAAAACAGTACTAATAAATAGTACTCGTTGCTACGATCGCGTGAGCGCAAGGATCGTCTTAATCGGAGCTACGAGTGAAATGTTATAAGGATTTCGAGGTGTAGGGTTTAAACTACAAAATAGCCTTTTCGGTAAATAAATAATATTTATATTTATGAAACAGGAAGAAATAAAAGATTATTTCATTTGTAAATAAATAGAGGTGAAATATATATTTTATTTCACGAAATAAACAGGAAGGAATTTTATTTTATATCCAAAGGCATGTGTTTTACATTATTCCTTGAAAGTATAAAGGTTAGAGTTCTAATTGCAAAAATAACCTATTTCAAATAAATAAATAAAATACTTAAATAGGTTTTATAAAACAGAAAACAAATATAGATAAATTGTACCTTTATTAGACACGAAAGATATAAATCATTTATTTCACAATCTAAACAAAGAAAAATTAATTTTATTAAAACAAACATGTATTTTACCCTTTAATCTAAACAGCAAAGCACGGGGTTGTTAAAACTGAGGGCTCTTAACTATTTGGTGAAAAAGTGAAGGGCTTTTCTACAAAACGGTAGGGGCTGACGGTTTTGGCCCAACGCAGGTGAGGCACACGGTGGCAGACGACTATCCACGTCTATGGGGTCGGTTTCTCATCGCGATTGATCTAGGAGACAGAGGAGAGTAGTGCGAGCTCACCTAGGGCGTAATTGGGCTCCAGCACGGCTCGAAGAAGACGGTTCAACTGCAGTCAGTCGATAGCGTCGTCGGGGAGGCACCGTCTGGGTCTGTGCGGCCAACGGCGTCGTGATGTTGTCTCAGCAGGAGGTCGGGAGCAACCAGAGCGACGACGTCAAGGCAGCGTCGATAGTGGTAGCGGTTCTTCTCTCCCGAAGGCGACTCGCAGGTGAAAGGCTTCGGGTAAACGACGGCTGCACGGGGGCGGAGCAGGCGTCAGCGGCGAGCGAGGCTGCGTCTCCCCTCAAGGCGACCAACTTGCTGGCACAGCGTCCATGGCGTGCGGCTGTGCTAGGGTTTGGGACGCGAAGCCACGATTGGCAAAAAGTAATCTGCAGGCGCGGCGCGTTGCAGTTTTATAGCAATGAGGCCCTAGGATCCCCGGGCGCGCACGCCAAGGGGCAGAGCGCGGGTCGAGCGCGATTCAGACTTGGTGGCGGCGCAGTTGCGTCAGGTCACGTTAGGGTTCAGACAAAAAAAATTGTGGTGCAGTTAGGGAGGGATTTATAGCGCAGGGCTCGCGGTCACGCACGCCAATGTGCGACGCAGGGTCGGGCTCCGCTCCGATTCGGTGGCGGCGGACGGGGTCGCGATGCGGTGCAGCTCCTGTGGTAGCTGGCCAATGTGGTTGCGTGCGATGCTGGGCTGAGCGGGTTTGCAATGCGTGGCTGCAGAGAAGAAAAAGAAAATAGAAGAAAGGAAAGAAAAGGAGTGGGCCGCGAGAGATAAATTTGGCTGAGAGCTCCAGCTTAATTAACTCATTTTTTTCTCCTATTTCCTGGTTCCTAAACTGAATAGAGTTAAACAAAAATGAATACTAGCGAGTTTAAGGGAAGCAACTAAGGCCACCATGAAACTATCTACGAGCTTGTTGCTGGATCCATGTAAACCAATACCACCATAAACAGAACTCAACGTAAAACTATCGGCATATAAGATCACTAAATATTCTTACTAAGGGTTTGCAAGGCTTGAGAGGGTGATGACTCGATCGGGCCTTCGGTCTTCGTTAGAGAGCAGTCAGAACTCCTCGAGATCTAGGTCCGCGGAACGGCGAATCGCTGGGGATCGACTTCCAGAGGTCCTAGTTGTCCAAATATGACGATAGAGAGTTGTTGACTTCATCGAGGAGGTGTTTCAGGAGCCGGTTTGCGTTTCCACATGCACGAGCGGTGGCGCTCCGACGTAGTGGTCCTTGGTGCAGAGTCAAGGGCGACGAGCATCACCGTCGGCGATCTTCCTCGTACAAGCTAAAGCAATTCTACTCGTATTTTTAAATGTAGTTTTCACATAATAAAGACCCAATGCAAAATACCAGCATGAATGCATTCAAACAATATATATAATTATTTAATCTAGCTTTAGTTAAACTTAGACAAAAATA
Source organism: Chloris gayana (assembly GCA_031894775.1). Taxonomy (NCBI): domain Eukaryota; kingdom Viridiplantae; phylum Streptophyta; class Magnoliopsida; order Poales; family Poaceae; genus Chloris; species Chloris gayana. The sequence goes on from JAUNZO010005170.1 coordinate 747,734, forward strand.
CTACGAAATTAATTTGGCTTCTAAACCAAAGTAATCAAAGGTAATTAAACTCTTTTTCTTTATTAAAGTCAAAACACTTTAGAAAACAAAGTAGTTTAAACAAAGTTTATTTTTATTAAGTAAATTCTTTTATAAATCTCTCTTTAATTACTTTTGGAAATAACTCATTTTTCTCACATGAAATGACAAAGCTCCCATTTTGTTTTCAAAGTGAAATACCTTGTATAAAATAATGTCTTTTTGAAATAGACTTATTTCCATAAATCAGATATAATAGTTTATTAATTTGTTTTCTTAAATCTTTTTCTTAAAATAGATTACCTTCATAAATCAAAAGTTTTTCTTAAATAAATGTTTCTCTTTTTCCTACAAAGGGAAAATACCTCGTTTAAGATATTGTGTTCCAAAATAATATAAATTCGTAAATCACAGATGTATTTTCCAATAAGTTGTTTTCATAATCCAAAACAAATAATATGTTCTTTGGGATAATTCATTATTGAAACTTTATAAACCAAATAACTTGTTTTAATTTGTTAAAACTTTATAATCAAAATAATTGTTTGAGTGACTCTTCCTCTTAAAGAAGAAAGAATGAAAAATATATTTATAATATTATTCTTTAGATAATATTTAAATATGCTTTAAAAAGTTTTAAAATTTTGTGAATTTCATGCTCATCCCAGAATTCGAAATTCCGGGTGTTACATTCTGCCCTTGGTAAGTGAGGATCTTTAAAACAATTTCTTTTACGAAAATGATAAAAGTTGTGCTTTGTCCGATTGTGTTGCTTCACGGATATCTTTGCTTGAAATTCTTGAGCCGCAACTTGCGCTGGAAGATATATCGGGATGCACTCATCAATCACTATGATGACAATACAATTGAAAAGCTGGTCAAGGATATGAAGGGCAAAAATGAATGTCCCACAAGTGGTATGCGTGGCATGCTTCTACTACAGTCATTTTCTACTATACGGAATATTAAAATGATTTTGTCTTTACATTGGTGGCATTTCAGGTTGCCAAGTACAAGTCCAAGAAACCAGCACCCGGAAAGCTAAAGGTTAGTGATAGCACTTAAGCCTAATGCTGGTATCTTAGTTTATGCAATTTGCTTTTGCTTTGAGTTGCCTTGGCAGCCACTACTTTGTATCCCAGACTTGATTTGCAATTGAACCAAGCTCTTTACCACCTAAATGTGTTCTACTGAGCAACAGTTAGGACAAATCCCAATTGCCCCTGCCCGGGCTTAGAGATTTTACCAGCCTAGGTTTTGAGATTTTACCAGCCTGGGCTTAGAGATTTTACCTGCCCGCCTAGGCTTAGAGATTTTACCTGCCTGCCTAGGCTTAGAGATTTTACCCGCCTGCTCGAGCTTAGAGATTTTACCAACCTGCCCGGGCTTAGAGATTTTACCAACCAGCCTGGGCTTAAAGATTTTTTTGTTTATAAATCCATTAAGATCAATGCTATCAGTCATGTTTTATTCACTTGGCTTTCAGGTTCCACAAGAAACAGGAAAAAGAAAGATAATTGAAATTCCATCTGTGCAACATTTTCTTAAGGAAAGTGGGGTTGACAAGGATGAGGAGGGTATCCTTTTAAAAGAAATGAACAACTGTCAAGCCGAGTTCTTGGAAAAGTTAAAGGAACTCCAGATCGAAAATAATGATAATTTAAAGAAAATTGTTGTTGAACATACATACTTGTCTAAACTGTATAATGAGATCAAACACAGGGGTGAAATTGAAGACAGGAAAATAAAAGCACGAGATGAGCAAAACTTGTGTCATGCAAATAGATGAAATCAAGACGATGGAGGATGATTTTGTTCATATCTTCGCACCGAGTGATCTCATGCACAGTGAAGTCATCGAAGCTCTCAGGCTCATATGGAACAAATCATGGGATTGCCAGATTATGCTTTCCATCGGTGTTGTAGTAAGTGGCATTTAGCAATGTTACTACTGCATTCAATGAATTTATGTTTAACAATTTCACCATACTTTCTTTTCTAGGAACAATTGCTAAGGAAGAATAAAAGACGTGGTTTTCTCGAAAGAGAACTCAAAGACTTTGACCCACGTGAAAACGGTTTGTACCTTTTCTAATTTTATTTAATTCAAAATCTTCAGTTCCGGGGTGGTAAAATCTTCAGTTTTAGGTTGGTGAAATCAAATACAGGGCTGGTAAATTGTTGAGTTCTAGGTTGGTAAAATCAATTGTGGATTCTTGCTGAATGCCAGATTTATGTTCCTTTTTGGTTGTTTCTTTTTCTGCAGAGTTATGTCCTTGGTTGTGTTAGAAGCAGATTTAGGAATTATATCTCTACTTGATTCCTATTATGATTCTAAGGACTGCGCAGCACGTCATGAACAGCTGGTTAGATATTTTCAGCATCAAATGCCTTGCAAAGAAAGTATATGATACTGTTTAGTTAAACCCTAAGCTGCTTCTACTGATCCATTGCACTCTTGCAGATAAATGCACCGAAAGACCATCTTGGTTCACAAGGCGTTGAATTTCAGGATATTTCAACACGTGCAGTTCAGAAGCAAAAAAACCTGTAAATTTCTGGCTATTTCCTAATGTTTTTATTTTTTGCAACACTGAAAGACTTATCTAGTACCTCAATTCGTGCTCACGTTCTTATTTTTGCAGTGTTGATGGTGGTTTTCATATGATTCTATACATAATGCGATACAAAGATCAAACCTTCAGGAACAATAGTGAGGTTAGTCCTGCCTTTTCTGCTTGTAGATTAGATTGCTGTTGCTGTTGATTGTGCTTATTGTTGATAAAATGCAGGACGAAGTCCTCATGTGCCGCAAACATATTGCGACGTTCCTCCTTGACCATGAAGACAACAAGTTCAAGCGAGCATTTGAAGGTGCAAGAAGGAAAAAGCAACGAAAGGAAAAATCAACCAAGGACAAGGGGACCAAGGATTCGGGCAATTCGGATGGGGGCAAGGTCACGGGGACCGAGGATGCGAAGGATGCAGGCAATTCAGATGTGGGCAAGGACAAGGGGACCGAGAATGCGGAGGATGCGGGCAAGGACAAGGTGACCGAGGATGTGGAGGATGCGGGGAATTCGGATGCGGGCAAGGACAAGGGGACCGAGGATGCGGAGGATGCGGGCAATTCATCCATTGAGGACAGGAGGAAAGACAAGGGGACCAAGGATTCGGGCATTTCGGATGAGGACAAGAGGCAACTATTGGAAAAAGCAACCAATTCGGATGACGCTAAGGTCATGGCGACCAAGGAGAGCAAATCGATGAGAACAAGGTACAAGCACTAGGCAAATCTGATGGGGGCAAAGGTACCAAGGTCTATACGAAAACTGGTCAAAAGGGCTTGGAAGGAAGAGGTGCACATAGGGCATTACAGGCTTCAGTGAGAAAACCCATGAAATTCATGAAAGGCTTGTCGGGAGACCGGTTAACCTCCCCTTTCAAGAAACCTGCAAATACTTGGAATTGGACCCAGAATTTGGGTGATAAGGATTCGCGATTGCAACTCTACAAAAAGATAATTGACAATGAAGAATTGAAGAGGTCCATTCTTTGTTTTATTTTTAATTCAGTAGATTTGATTTTACCAACCTAGAACCGACGATTTTACCAGCCAGGGAACTACGATTTTACCTGGACCTGTATTTGATTTTACCAACCTAGAACTGAACTAGAATTGAAGAATTTACCAGCCAAGGACCTACAATTTTACCTGGCCCTGTATTTGATTTTACCAACCTGGAACTGGGATTTTACGAGCGTCTCACTAATGATTTTACCAACCTAGAACTGAAGATTTTACCAACCTAGAACTGCGATTTTATCAGCCAAGTATTAAAGATTTTACCAGCCACCGATAATGATTTATTTCCATTTCCAACAACAATGTTACGTTCATGAGTCTTATTGAGATGGATATAGTGACTGATGTATGGCGATTATCGGGACATGATATCTCAGCAAGCTTTAAGGAAAAAACTTTTTGTGAAGACACGGTGGTGTCATTTTATATACGATGTCTCAAGGCTGATGAAATTAATCATGGAAGTGATAATGTGGGTCACGGGATCTTCCTGGATCCTGCTAAGAATTTCATGAATCGAAGTTTTACTAAACTTGTTCATTGGCATACACACAAAACAGCACCCATGCATCACCGTCACCATCGACCTTGTATTCATGTTACGTATGCATTGCATTTCATTCTCTAGGTGACGACGTCAAATTGATCCCGCCGGAAGAGACCATTGCAACTCTCAACGCTTGTGAAGCTAGTACTAACTTCAATCACTCTCGAGGCAAGCCCCGGTACATTCCTATTATTTTGAAATGCTTTCTTTTATCACTATATTGAGGATGATGATTGTGCATTTACGTTCTAGGATTGTTTGGAAATCCACGTGCATAATTTTCCCTATACGTCCTATGTAGAATATGTGTCATATCCTCGTTAGAAATGCTATGCTATGCTTATGAAGTCAACGATAGTATGGGACACTCACTTACGGCTTATGATTAAAGGATGAAAATGATGAATTGATTAAAATTGAGAACACTCCATTGTGGCTCCACGAACAAGTTTGAGTTGTGTACCACTTGCATACCTTTCTTATGGGGATTGGTAAACATACGTAGCTTGTAAGTTGTAAAGTGAGCCGGATATCTCATCGACCCGGAGGTGATGTGTATGGCACGGTGGTTGCACCGGATGAGGACCGTTGGAGAGTACACGGGTTAAGCCTTGGACACGTTGTTGAACGGTCGCAAAGGGGACGTGTACTCGGGGTCGGTGGCCCCGTGTTTTGCTTTATGATGAACTCGCGAACGGTAGTCCATACGTGTTCTTAAATGATGTGTATGTCGTGCATTTGGGTCTTTCCTGCAGGATTAATAATTCGATAATTATCGCCGTTTCCTCTCGGTTAATGAGTACCACTTGTTTCGAGCAGTTTACAATGTTTAGTAAGAGGAAAGAAAAGAGTTGCTCGCTGTTTTACATTGATATCAAATTGTATAGCAAACTCTTGTATTGCTAGTATGCTCTCTAAAGTTTCTTTTATGCAACAACCCTATTAATTTGGCTAAATCATAAAAGTGCCAACCTAATTAGCATAGGCGCCATTTTATGCAAAATGCCAAGTTAAACCGGTCAAGCCCCATGCATCTAGGTGTCGGTCATAGTTGGCCAAATTTGACGGGTAAGACATGCGGAGTATGCTAGATACTCGGGCTTTGCCACCACATGTGTATTTTCGGGATTCCCGCAAGCCGGGTTTGACGATTGTTGTGGTAAGATTGTGTGGGATGGAGAGGAGCCCAAAGAGTGGACCATTGAATGGGTTGCTAGCTCTCCGACCCATGATGAGTGAGCCGTGGCCTACGGCTGGCATGGTTCACATAAGCTATCTATGTATCGTCGTGTTATGTAATCGCTTCCGCACTCTATTTCGAACAAAGATTATGGTTATGTAACTTAAATTCGAACCTAATGTATCTTCTATTTGGAACTCTATGTTGTAATTCGAGACTTAATTATTTAATTTGCAAATCGTGTATGTTTGTTAATGTGATGCTATGTATGGTTGCTTCGTCAATCATCTCCCAAGGCGATCCGTACCACACTAATCTATCTTTCGGGATAGGGGTGTGACAGTATAGAGTGAAACCCTAGGACCTACACCGCTTTCGCGCCTCCGTCTTCCTCCCTGCTTTTCCCACCCACCCTCTCCATCATGCTCGGCTCCTCTATCGCCGCCACGGACCCCGCCGTCATCGGCGTCAAGCCCCTAGCTGCCCCTGCAATCTTCCTCAACCCATACGACACTCGTCTTTGTTGCCTCCCATGTCCCGATCGTCCTCAACCTCAAAACCTCGAACTATTCTAAGTGGTTGAGCTTCTTCGAGAATGATATGCGGGAAATTTGGCCTCGTTGTCACACATCGACGAGCATCGCCACCAATCCCACGAGACATTGCGTGGGCACAAGCCGACTACGCTGTCAAAAGCTAGATCCGAGTGCTCCATCTCCGACGAAGTCTTAGATCTAGCCCGCGCCGACGATCAGCAGGCTCACGATCTATGGATCATCATCCGTGATCTATTTCAAGACAACAATGAGTCTTCTGCGATCTTCCTCCACAACCAGTTCCATACCATTGTGCGGGGTGATCTTCCCATCTCCGAGTACTGCCAACGTGTGAAGAAGATCGCCGATGCCCTCCGCGACATCGGCCACCCCATCTCCGACTCCCAGCTCATCCTCAATGTTCCGCACGACGTCAACCCGCGCTTCTCCACCACGGCGGACACCATCGCCAACACAATGCCCTTCCCCAACTTCTCCCGTGCCTGCGCATCCCCGTAGGTCAAGGAGACGTGCCTTGCCAACGAGATCGTTGTGTCACGTCGAGGCCGCCCTCCTTGTCGCCAACTCCGAGCACGGGCGGATCTCGTGGCTCCACTCCACCATCGTCATCGCATCACTTCACCGGCTATGGCCACGGCCGTGGTGGTCGAAGCCGTGGTCGTGGTGGTGGTCATGGCAGCACCTCTACTCAACCACCTAGGGCCCCTTGGCTCGCATCAACCCGCCGGCTCTATAACGAGGCTGCTCTTCGGGGCCGGCATGCGCCCGGCACCGGCATCCTCGGTCGTGCACCACTAGCTCAAGCGTACCACACCACGTACATTCCACTCCAACTTTCGGCGCCTCTACAACCTTCGGCTCTCACCACCACGATGTCATCTACTAGTGGAACACCGGAGTGCGACCCGACCGGCCTCATCGCCACTTTGAACAGCCTCTCCTCCTCCGGCATCCGAGGAAGGTGTGTTTCTCCATCTTCCTTCCCATAAAATTGCCCTCTTCTCGTAACGGTTGGCAACGGTTCCCACATCCCAATCACCCTCCATGGTGATGCTGCCATCCGCACCCCCTCATCCAACTTTGTTCTTCATAATGTTCTTTATGTTCCCTCTCTTATCAAGAATCTTTTCTCTATTAGACAATTCACTCGTGATAACCCTTGCTCAATTGAATTTGACTATGCTGGTTTTTCCATCAAGGACCTCAAGACCCGACGCGTGATTTTTTGCTGCAATAGCCACGGAGACCTCTACACCATCCCTCCATTCACTCGGTGCTGCCAATCCTCAAGCTCATGTTGCCAGCACCATCTCCACGTCACTATGGCACCGGCACCTCAGTCACCCCGGCTCCACCGTCCTCAACAAGCTCCAGCATTCGTCCTCCATAGCATGCAATAAAGCAGCGCCGTCCACCTGCCACGCCCGTCGGCTTGGCAAACACACGCGACTCGCCATTTACTTCGTCCTCTTCTTATACTACTTTACGTTTTGAACTCTTACACTGTGATGTATGAACTCTTACATTATCTCTTAATACTTGATGACTTCTCGCATTTTTGTTGGACATTTCCGCTCAAACATAAATCTAGTGTTCACCTAACCCTCATGCACTTTCATGCCTATGCTCTCACCCGGTTTGGTACCTCTATCAAGGCCCTCCATGCCGACAATGGCACTGAATTTATCAACGCTGCCATAAAGATGTTCCCTACACTTCCCCACAAAACGGTAAGGCGAGAATGCATGCTCCGCATCAGCAACAACTCCATTCGCACCCTCCTCTTCAACGCCTTCATGCCAGCCTCATATTGGGCGGAGGCCCTTGCCGCTGCCACGCTTCTCCTCAATTGCCTGCCGTCAACAACAACACCCAATACCACTCCTTTCCACAAACTATTCAACAAACCACCCACATATGATCATTTGCGTATTTTCGGTTGCCTTTGCTATCCCAATACCACCTCCACAACTCCTCACAAGCCGGCACCCCGATCCACTCGCTTGTGTTTTCATTAGCTACCCCTCCGCACATAAAGGATACGGATGTCTCGATATTACATCCCAGAACATTATCATCTCATGACACGTCGTTTTCTACGAGACAAGCCGACGAACACCTCCGGCTTCCTCATGTGCCAACTCCACCCGGCACACATTCGCTGCCATCCTCAACCAATGCAACGCACATGCCAACACGCGCCACGCGCGGCCCCTACTTCGTCGACGACGCTTCCCTCAATGCCGAATCTAGCAACAGCGCCGGCCCCAGACAACGATACCCGCGCTCGTACCAGCACCGGCACCACCTCCTCCAGCGTCGGCATGACATCACATGTCCACATGTCTCTCCCGTGGCATCGTCCAGCCTCGTGACAGGATGAACCTGTCCGTCGTACACAATACGGCGTCGCCACTCGCCACCAAACTACCACAACACTCGGCCGATCCCATTGGCGCGTTGCAATGGCCACTAATTCCGGGCGTTGATGGACAATGGAACTTGGGAGCTAGTTCCTCGCCATGTCGGTGCCAACATCATCACCGGCAAATGGATCTTCAAACACAAGGACAATTCAGATGGCTCCCTCGCTCGACGCAAAGCTCGCTGAGTAGTCCGCGGCTACTCTCGGCGTCCCGGCCTCGACTACGACGAAACCTTCAGCCCTGTTGTCAAGCCTACAAAGATCCGCGTTGTCCTCGGCCTTGCGGTTACTCGTGGCTGGCCCATTCACCAACTTGACGTGAAGAACACGTTTCTTCATGGCAACCTCGTCAAAACAGTCTACTGCCGTAGCCACCCGGCTTCATCGATACGGCAACACCGAAGCACGTCCGCCTTCTTCGCAAATCTCTATACGGCTTGATGCTGGCCCCTAGAGCATGGTACCAACGCTTCGCTACTTTCATCACCACCATTGGCTTCAACCCATCCTCCTCCGACACCTCCCTGTTCGTGTACAAGGATGACACTCAAGCCGCGTATCCCACATCATCCTAACTGCCTCGACATCACGCTTCCTGGAGCAGCTCATGTGTTAGCAAATAATGCATAAACGAGATCGAAACGAGACACAGATTTTTACGTGGAAAACCCTTGCGGGAAAAAACCACGGGCGCCAACCGGCAATCTTCACTATATGAGGAGAGTTTACAAAACACAAGAGAATTACAATGAGTCTCTCTCTTCCCTTGCAACACACAAGATGTATATATATGGGTGATTAACTAATACGATCCGTAACGTGGAAGGACTCCACCTCTCACACCTCCTAGGCGTCCCTAGCAAGGCTAATTTGGATCATATTACAACAAACTCCACCTTGAGACAAATTCCATCTTGTAACAAATGAAGGATCATCAATGAACTCCCTTCAATAATAAATAGCACCGTGCGCCAACAAGTCACTAGGACTTGAACTGTAACACCAACGAAGCTTGAGCATAGCTCAAACTTAGTAGTGGGAACCGACTTTGTCATCATATCACCAAGAGCAATAACATTACGGATAAAATGATACCTCACATCAATATACTTTGTCCGGTCATGGAACATTTGATCTTTTGTAAGGTAAATAGCACTCGGCTATCACAGAATATAGTAGTGCAAGAATCATCTCCACAAAGCTTAGCATATAAACCTCGAAGCCAAATAGCTTCCTTACAAGCTTCGAAATAGCCATATATTCAGCTTCGGTTGTTGATAAAGCAACGATGAGACTGTAAACAAGCTTTCCAACTAATAGCACAACCACCAATGATGAAAACATAACCTGTGAGAGATCTCCTTCTGTCCAAATCACCAGCATAATCTGAATCAACATAACCAACAATTCCATCTGCAGATTTCCCAAATTGCAAACAAGCATTCGAAGTGCCGCGCAAATATCTCAAAATCCATTGAACTGCTTACCAATGCCCTCTACCAGGATTAGACATGTATCTACTGACAATACTCGGTGCATATGACAAATCAGGACGAGAGCAAACCATAGCATACATTAGAGAACCAACTGCGCATGTTATAAGGAACTCTAGACATGTACTTAATATTTTTATCGACTCAGGACATAAAGCTGAAGATAATCTGAAATGTGGAGCTAAAGGAGTACTCATCTGGTTTAGCTTTATGCATATTGAAACAACGAAGAACCTTTTCAATATACCCTTTCCGACTAAGAAATAATTTGCCAGACTTTCTCTCTCTAATAATCTCCATGCCAAGAATTTTCTTTGCTACACCCAAATCCTTTATCTCAAATTCATTACTCAATTGTGATTTCAATTTGGCTATTTCTGACTTATCTTTTGCAGCAATCAACATATCATCGACATAGAGAAGCAAATAAATAGCTGAACCATTAACCATCTTTAAATAAACACAGCTATCATAATCAGACCGCTTAAAGCCATTAGAGAGCATAAAGGAGTCAAATCTCTTATACCACTGTCTAGGAGATTGTTTCAAGCCATAAAGAGATTTCTTTAACTTACGGACAATGTGTTCTTTTCCAGGAATAGCAAAATCTTCAGGTTGATCCATATAAATATCTTCATCTAATTCTCCATGTAAGAATGCAGTTTTAACATCTAGGGTGTGTTTGGTTGGGCTGTGGTTGTGGCCAAAGCTGCTGTGGGTTGTGGGTCGTGGAAACAAGCAATTGTTGAGTTATGAGTCTGTGAAAAAGCTGAAAGCCGTTTGGTAAAACAGTTGTGGCTTTCCAAAATTTACTAGCAGACCCTACTTATCATCATATATACCATCATATATACATACATATATACATACAAATATATGTATAATACATTTTATATTTATATATTATTTATATCATATATATAATATAACATATATACATGTATATAAATAAATAGATAAATATATATATATACACATATACATATGAATAAAAAAATATTTATACATATAAACATATATGTACATATATTTATTTATTTACATGTATTTATGCATATAAACATATATATATATAAGATATATATAAATAAATAAGTAAACACACAATATTTATATAAGATATATGTATATAAATAAATAAAAGTCATATAACATATATATTACATGTATATATATGCATACATATACATATGTAGGTAATTTCTTCAAACTTGTGAAAGCCAAAGCCGGAAAAGGCACCTCCAAACCTGCTTTCGAATTGAACAAGCAAAAAGTCTGTTTTTGGCTTTGGCTTTTATTGGCAGCCAACCCCTTTGGTTGGGCTACTGGCTTTTTGGAAAAGACAAAGCCAGAAAAAGCCCAACCAAACACACTCTTAATTGCTCAAGCTCATAATCATGCATAGCAACAATACTGAGTAAAGTGCGAATAGAGCTATGTTTCACAACAGGAGAAAACACATCATTATAGTCAATACCGGAGTCCGACTATAGCCTTTAGCAACCAACCTTGCTTTACCTTGTTGTTTCATTAGGAGAAATAGGTTCTTTTCTCTTGAAAATCCACTTGCAACGAATGGGCTTCTTCTCTTTTGGCAATGGCACTAAATCTCAAGTACCATTATTATCAAGTGACTCCATCTCATCTTGCATAGAGGTAACCCAATTGTTGCAATCCGTAGAAGTAATAGCCTCGGAATAATTAGAAGGTTCAGCTACCTTCAACATCTTCTACGCAACTCAAAGCATAAGCAGCAATATTACATTCCTCAATTAACCTCTTGGGTCGAACATGAGGCCTCCTAGACCCGTCGATTGTAATAGAACGTTGTGGCGATCGCGCAATGGGAGAATGTGGGATAACAGATGAATCATCATCAATAGGTGCATCCGTATCAGTATCTCGGTGTATGTGCTGAATCAATAACATGCTCCACCTGCCCACTAGAGGTCTGCGAACTCGAACAGGAGCATTAGACATAGCAGATTCATTAAAGACAACACTTCGCTAGTAATAACCTTTTTAGATTTAGGATCCCACAATTTATAACCTTTAACACCAGAGCGATAACCAAGAAAAATGCACTTAATAGCTCTAGGCTCCAATTTACCATTATCAACATGAGCATAAGCAGGACAGCCAAAAGTTCTCAATTCAGAATAATTCGATGGAGAACCGGACCATACCTCAATTGGTGTCTTCTCATCAATAGCAATAGAGGAAGAACGATTAATCAAAAAACAAGCAGTGGAAGCAGCCTCAGCCCAAAAGCGCGTACTCAAGCCAGCATTAGATAACATGCAACGGGCCTTAGAGATGATAGTCTTGATCATCCGCTCAGCCACACCATTTTGCTGAGGTGTATAAGCAACGGTGCGGTGTCTCACAATGCCTTGAGACTTACAATATGAATTAAAAGCATGAGAACAGAATTTCATCCCATTATCGGTGCGAAGAACCATCACCTTTCTATCAGTTTGTCTCCACCATAATCTTGCACTTTGAATTTAGAAAATGCTTCGATTTATGCTTTAAGAAATAAGTCCATACCTTCCTTGAATAATCATCAATAATTGTCAACATATAACGAGCACCTCCAAGAGAAGTCTTACGAGCAGGCCCCTATAAATCAGAATGCACATAATCAAGAATACCTTCAGTAGTATGAACCGAAGTGTTGAACTTCACCCTCTTGTGTTTGCCAAACGCACAATGCTCACAAAAATCCAGCTTACTGATGTTATGCCCATCAAGAAGTCCTCTCTTACTCAAAATTGTCATACCAAGCTCACTCATATGCCCAAGACGCATATGCCAAAGGTTAGTAGCATCGGAATCAGATAATGACTTGGTAGAAACAGAAACATTGTCAATAATAGTAGTGCCTTGAAGAAGATATAAATTGGCAGTCAATAAATCACCTTTCATGAAAACAAGAGAGCCTTTAGTTACCTTCATAACTCCACCTCCAGCGGAGTACTTATACCCTTTGCGATCAAGAGTACTCAAAGAAATAAGAATTCTTGTCATAGTTGGAACATGCCTCACATCAGTCAATGTCCCGACAATACCATCGGACATCTTAATCCGAACAGATCCCATGCCTACTACCTTGCGAGGAGTGTTATCACCCATCAAAACAGAGCCTCCACTATGGATAGATTCATAGGTGGAAAACCAATCTCTATTACTGCAAATATGAAATGAGCAGGCAGAATCAAGAATACATTCCTCATTAATTTTGGCACATCCAAGCAAAAGCAACAAGAACATCACCATCAGAACTGCTATCATCGGTAGCAACAACGAAGCAGCACCATCATCACTAGGATTAGATTTAGCCTCTCGAGCAGCTTTCCTCTTCTCCATATTCTGCAGCTTATAACATTCAGAAATATCATGAGTATTCCCTTTACAATATCTGCAAAACTTATCTTTGCTTCCGGATTTAGAGCGACCGCGATGACCACTCGAACTTTTGTCTCTCCTATTGTTGAATTTCTTCTTCTCCGTCCTACCACGGACAGACAAACCTTCTCCATCATCATTGGTAGCAACTTCAGCAGACACTATCAATTTCATCTTTTCCTTTGCATGCAATGCATCATAAACCTCATTTACGAGTAAGAGTGTCATGACTGTATAATATAGTATCTCTGAAAGTTGAATAAGACAGGGGCAACGAACACAAAAGCATGAGAGCTAAATCCTCATCATCATAATTTACCTCCATGGACGCAAGGTCCGAAACAATCTCCTTGAAGACCGATAATTAGAGGCCAATGAATTACCCTCTTGCAACTTGTGAGTAAATAATTTCATCTTCAAATACATCTTACTCGGTTAGATCCTTGGACATGCAGATCGACTCCAGCTTGAGCCATAAAGCAGCAGCGTTTTCTGTTCCAAAACCTCTTGCAAAATATTATTAGATAAATGAAGATGAATTTGTGAAAGAGCCTTACGATCACGACGTTTTTCTTCATCGATTCAAGTCTCTTGCTTCTTATTAGAGAAAGAATCAAGCGCATCATCCAAATCAGTATGCGCTAATATTGCCCTCATCTTGACTTGCCAAAGAATGAACCGTGTATCACGGTCAAACAGCGGAACATCATACTTGAGAGAAGCCATCGAAGAAATCAGCAACAAAAATCAATCTGCAGTGTCTCGGTACAGCTTCGTGTGGACGAAGCAATTACTACAGCCTCTTGGTACACCTCCCGTGTACACATAGCAAAGAACGAAGATAATCAAACTCCTGGTACGAAATCCTTGGTACGCAAAGCAAATAACCTTCAGACAGCGTCCTGGTGTACTAGCTCGTGTGCGCGAAGCAAAAATAGGCCAAAGCCAACAAAAAAATGCCGAACGCACGGGAATCTGCTTCCGCCTCGCGACCTGCGCCTGCAGAATTAAAGAAGTCGGGTCCAAGATAGGGGACAACAACAGCAATCGGAGCGCGATGTGCACGTCGAGACAGGGGACCAGCGCGGCTTTGTAGATCGAGTCCGGCCGACTCCTCCTAGGAATCGAACGCGAGATGAAATACTCGACGAATCGCCGATCGGATTAAATCGGCGAGCGGCCCGAACGACGACGAGAGCAGCAAATCGCCCGATGAAGATTTCAGCGACGGCGGCACGAACAGGGATTAACCTTAATTTTTTTTAATCAATCTCGTGTCCGGCTCTGATACCACTTGTTAGCAAATAATGCATAAACAAGATCGAAACGAGACACCGATTTTTACGTGGAAAACCTTGCGGGAAAAAACCACGGGCGCCAACCGGCAATCTTCACTATACGAGGAGAGTTTACAAAACGCAAGGAAATTACAATGAGTCTCTCTCTTCCCTTGCAACACACAAGATGTATATATATGGGTGACTAATTATTACGATCCGTAACGTCGGAGGACTCCACCTCTCACACCTCCTAGGCGGCCCTAGCAAGGCTAATTTGGATCATATTAAAACATCATGGATCGCCTTCGCAGCGAATTTTCCATGACAGATCTTGGCGACCTCTCATTCTTCCTCGGCATCTCCGTCCAACGAGACTTTGACGACCTGCACTTCTCCCAACGCCAATACGCCATTGACCTTCTTCAGCGCGCCGGCATGGCTGAATGCCACTCTACATCAATGCCAATTGATACTCAAGCCAAGCCGTCCGCCACCGCCGGCTTCTCCGTGACCGACCCCTCCGAGTACGGAAGCATTGCAGGTGCACCAGTACATGACGCTCACGCGAGCCTCACCTAGCATTGCTCAAGAGGATCCTGCACTACATCAAAGGCACCCTTCACCACGGACTCCATATCGGCATGAACACCAGTCAGCAACTCACGGCGTACTCGGACGCCGACCGGGCCGGCTACCCCGACACATGCTGCTCCACCTCCAGCTACCGTGTCTACCTCGGCGACAACCTCATTTCATGGTCGTCCAAGAGACAGACCACGGTCTCCCGCTCCAACGTCGAGGCTGAGTACCGCGTAGTTGCCCACGTCATTGTTGAATGCTGCTAGCAGCGTCAACTCCTGGCAGAGCTACATCATCCGCTCCCCTCGCCCACCATTGTCTATTGCGACAATGTGAGCACCGTCTACATGTCGACGAACCCCGTACATCACCGGTGGATAAAGCATATGGAAATCGACATCCACTTCGTCCGGGAAAAGGTATCACTTGGGCAAGTACGTGTTCTTCATGTTCCATCTTCACATCAGTTCATCGACATCATGACCAAGGGTCTTCCGACGCCCCTGTTCATCGACTTTCGGTCGATTCTTTGCGTCTAGGAGCCTCCCGCTTCGACTGCGGGCGGGTGTTAGACATATTGTATAGAATTTGTATAGGCCTCATGTTGTATAGCTTTGGGCCTATGGCCTCTGTAATTGGACCGAATTCTTGTGTAACCCTAGCCCAGCCTAGTGCCCGAGGCTTCTATAAAAGGCGCCCTTAGCCATAGTGCTGAGCGTGGTATTCTTCCCTCAATCCTCTCTCTACATTGGGACGGTGTTACATATCCCGCTCGTTTCTTCGTGATATGGGATAACACAACTATGAGGGGTTTTTTTACAATTAAAAACAAATTTGAGGTTGAACAGGTAGTCCTAGCTTGATTCAGATCCCTGTCAGTAAATAAGAATTTAAATAACGATGAAAGCTGTAAGATGATATAATAATTTAATCATAAAAAAAGGATAAAACAAATCAAATAATAGTCAATGGGTTTTGCGTGTCCTTTAAGCATATTTGAAGAGAGTAAATAAACTTTATTTATCTGAAATTTAGTGACTGACAAAAAAATAAGAAAAAGAAGAAATACATCTGCAATTGGAGGGAAAGAATTGCTCTAATTAGAAATCTATCCACGCCCCAGGGCCGTCGATCGGCAAGTTCAACCTGAGTGAAGGATCAGGGCCTCCAAAAATTAGGGCCCCCAATTTTCGTAAGTACTCCTCTCTTTTGTAAAGTAATCAAGCACCTTCTCCGTTCGAGTTTATCTGCACTTTCTATTGTTGCATGCAGTAAGTCATTAACAATACTATTATTACCATAGAATTAACTAAATGCATGCAGTGCATAAGCATGCGACTTATTAGGCAACGTGGACACCATTCAAGAATGACTTGATCCAGCATGGATGTAAACTGATAGCTACTTATATTTTTTGAGCACGCAAGATTGTGAAAAATCGATTTATCAATCTGCTTTTTCCCCTGTAGTCATGAAATAAATACTGCATATTTTTCTTAGTTTCAAACGGCTATTATATTGAATCTTGAATATAAATTTTTTATTTGAAAATTTGTAATGCTATTTCAAAATTAGAATAGTATGTATGTTCTTCAGCTAACAATTCTTTGTTTCCATCTGTTTACTCGTGGAACGTTCTTTGGTGTACCCATCTACTTCATTTCTTGTTTGAAATAAACCTGCTGCATTAAGCATATGTTTTGCGTGCTACTTTTTTTTGAGACTCTGTGTAAAGCTTTGCTAATATGTTTTTATTTGCATCTCTAAAAAATAGGGCCCAATTTTGAATTTCGAACATGGGCCTCAAAATCTCAGGTACGGCCCTGCCACGCCCATTCCCACCATCTGAGAAATTTGATACAAACCAAGTCGTTTCAATGCTGGTTCACATAAAGTACGGTAAGGAATACCAATGTGGTGATGGCGCACATTCATACAAGTGTTAGCCTGTATGAGCAATAAGCCAACAACAATGAATAAATCAAAAAATCGATATATGAATAGGTATGTCAAACGGAAAAATGTCAGTTCAACAAAGCTTACATTTTCCCAGACTTTTGAAAATTTGTGTTGGCAATGAGGCATCCAAAGTAGTTCACTAAAACATTGAGTTGTAGGCATCACTTCAGGTTCGCTAGCTAAGACTTGATCAGATTCTTGTAACGTACAAGTGTTAGCCTGTATGAGCAATAAGCCAACAACAATGAATAAATCAAAATAATCGATATATGGATAGGTATGTCAAATGGAAAAATGTCAGTTCAACAAAGCTTACATTTTCCCAGACTTTTGAAAATTTGTGTTGGCAATGAGGCATCCAAAGTAGTTCACTAAAACATTGAGTTGTCGGCATCACTTCAGGTTTGCTAGCTAAGACTTGATCAGATTCTTGTAACGTCCCGTCACTCCGGGCTGGGCCCGCTTACACCTGACAGCTTAATAGGCCCTCAAGATTTCCCCACGTACCAACACTAGTCTTTTCTGCGTACTTTGTCCTCACTCATGCACACCCGAGAAACACTTTCTGGTCGGTCACCCATCCCTAAATTGCTCCAGACCAAGCACGCTTAACCTTAGAGTTCTTTAGAGATGAACTTCCGGAAAAGAAGTTGCAACTTGTTGACATGAGTATTCTATCAATACTATTAAGCCCTGGGCCAGGATGTTGCAATTCTTCCGGCCATTCCAGTTGATATCTACTTGCAGGACACATCTCCAGGTTATTTTGTGACCTCTGTATCTTTACACTGTAAGCAGCATAAACAATTCAACAATTTGCCACTAACAACTATCAAGTCAAACTGCACTTTCGATTTCCCATATTGACGGCACAAAAAATTAAAAGGTACTTCACATCAAAATCCAGGGACGCCAAAAGGAAGAACCAAACAAAACTATGCATAATAATAATAACTAACGTAAAGATTGAGTTTTGGATGGTGAAATCCAGGGACGCCAAAAAAAAGGGTGAAGTACGGTTCTCCGGCGTCCAAAGGCCGCTGGAGGACGCGGTACTTCGGCTACGCTCACACATGGAAATTCACGGTCCGCATGCTTAATTACGGAAAGCCTGCTTCATGCATGCTTAGATAAACAAAATCGGGGAAAAAAGAAGATGCCGATCACCATTCCACGGTTGTTGTCATGTATAGCCTCCGCGTGGATCCATCCATATAGTATAGGATTATAGGCTCGGAGCATCTCCAGCAATGACATGCAAATGCAGTCCCTACTTTTCTTTTTTAGAGACGGCTTGCAAATTTAGAGACCCAAAAATACTATTGAACTCCAGCAGACGCTCTCAAACGTAAGCCCGCATCCAATGGGGCCCGCGTGTCAGCGTAGCGACGGGAGAGAACGGGCCTTGGTGAGCTCGCCGGCCGCCATGGCGCAGCATTAGCGGCAAGGCGGGTCACGGCAAAAGACGACCTTGGGAGGCACGGTCGTTGCCGGCGCATCTGACGCCGAAACCACATGCTCAACGGCCACCGTGGGCTCGGCCGGGCTGGTTGTTCGTCGTAGGGGAAGAGAGCAGAGCGATGGAAGTAGCACCACGAGCCGGTACAACATTGTTCACGCTCCTCCCGACCGTGGCTCGCGCTAGCGCTCATGCGTTGGAGCTGCTCGAGGCCAATCTCGCTGGATCCGGCACGGGGCCGGTCACGGCGCCATGTGGTGAGAGGATACGACGGGCTGACATCTCCTTCCCCACCGGCCAAGGTCCTCGGGGTCCTCTCGGGGTCACGGTGGAGAGCTCATCGCGCGCCGACCACCGCCCCGTCCCGCCAGCCGCAGCGGCCTCTCTGCACGCGCCACCTATGGCTCACCGCACTCCACCGGCCAGCGGCCTGCCCCGCCAGCCGCGGCCAGGTTCGTGCAGCCGCTGCCTGCTCACTGCACGCCCTCCGCCCGCGCTCGCGCCATCTAAGCCACCACCCTGTCGGTCGTGCCCCATCGCATGTGCCACTGCCCCATTGCCCGCGCCGCCCGATCTGCGGGAGAAAAGCGAGCGCGATAGAGAGGGAGAAAAAGAAAGAAAGACAAGAAAAAGAAAAGGTGATGGAACCCACGGATGAGAGGCATGTTTGGAGTACCCTAGAATGGGGGCTTGAAGATGGGATTTGAGATGGCATGGAAAAAGTAGGAACAAAGTAGGGCTCCTGTTGGAGTTGTTTTTTCCGCAAAGACTCTAAAACTTAGAGTAGGGATTCAAGTAGAGAGACCTTGCTCGAGAAGCTCTTATATACTCCCTCCCTCGCTGCGGCCTCCAATCCGTTTTACTATTCTTCACACGATCGATGGTTCCAGGGTGTCGCGCTGCCGTAAGTGCCGCAAAGATTTATCAACTTGTTGCGCCTGGTGGCTTGGCCGCGGACGCAAATCGCCCCACCAATTGCCGGCATTTGGAGGCGCATCAGCGCCTTGCTCGATGACCTGCTCCTTGACATCCCCATGCGCCTCTGCTGTGTCCGCGCCACCGCACAGACCAGCCTTCTCGCGCGCCGCTGGCGCGGCCTCTGGACTCGCCGCCCCGAGATCACCTTCCACAGCGCCGTCCCCGACCGGGTGGACGCCGTGGCCACGCGCCCATCGCCGTCGCTCCTCAGCATCCGTACGTGCCCCGGACCATCACCGGCATCTCGCCGCGGATCGTCTCTCCACGTGGCCCACGCCGCCGCGCGTCCGGCGCCGGCCGAGCGTCGTCAGCAACGTCACATTACTCAGGCCGCGCGTCCGGCGCCGGCCGAGCGTCGTCAGCAACGTCACATTACTCGGAGGCACAAGTTTGCACGATGCGACAATCGAGCTAACCTCCTTCAACCGCACCACGGGTACAGCTTCCGTGTGCTCGCGAGTCTCACCATCATTGACTGCCACACTGACACATTGGCGAGCTGATACCTCGCTGTCCCTGCCTGCGCAAGCTTCGGGTCACAGACCATCGTCTCGAGTCAATATATAGTTGTCCACTCACCTACGCTTCAGGAGCTACATCACTACGGGAGAACCGGAGTTTGCCGAGTGCCCCAGGCACTCGACAATAACCAAATACCACTCGGCAAAGTCTTTGCTGAGTGCCGCACTCGGCAAAGGCCCGTCGGCTTAGGTCCGATCGGCAAAAGGTCCTTTGCCGAGTGTCTTCTGTCGAGCACTCGGCAAAGAGTTTGCCGAGTGTGTAACAGCGCAGTCGGCAAAGAAATTTGACACGTGACACCGACGGACTTTTTGCCGAGTGCCGGTGGACAGTGCACTCGGCAAAGGAGATGAACTGTGCCGAGTGCCGGTGGAAAGGGCACTCGACAAAGGAGATGAACTGTGCCGAGTGCCGGTGGACACATTTTTCTCTGGTTACAAAAAAAATTATAAATTACTTTACTGATTAAAAAATGTCAAAAATTTGGCATCACCATTTTTTAATGATATCTTAACTATATAAAATCACATGAAGTCAAATTCAAATAATGCTTTTTAATTCAGTACAAACCTTAATGACTCACTCTCACTTCCATGTTTCTTCTCCGGAGATTCTCAGATTTGCACACGATGTTCGTCACAACTTTTGCAAAATGTTGTATACTTTTTACCGTGACGTCTACATATGATATCATGAGAGTTCTTTTTATTTTTCGCCACCATTTTCTGTTTTATAAATTTAAAATATCATTCAATCATACGTAACTAGTGATATTTCATGTATAAAATTAATGAAATGTTCCTTTATTTCCTAGATACACCGTCACTTTGGTTTCACTAACACGAACATCAATTGTTTGTTCAGTTAATTCCATTTTTCGAAACACTTCTAGTTCACATTTGACTTTTCATAAGAAAATGATATTAAGGAATAAAATTAGTTAAATATAGCAAACATATGAATAATTGTACCAAACTTCAACGTGATTAAGCTGCACTTATCTATGAGCTACACAAAAAAAATGGTGGCCAAAAAGTGAAGAAAAAAATTATTGTGCCGAGTGTCTGATTTTACACTCGGCAACATTGGTCGTTTGCCGAGTGCTGCCAGAAAGACACTCGGCATACAGGGGACCTGGCGAAGTAGTTCAACGGGAGGTTGCTTTGCTGAGGATGATGCCTTTAGGCACTCGGCAAAGGAAAATATTTAACGAGTGGGTTTTGTTTGCCGAGTGTCTATGCGCCGGCACTCGGCACATAGTTCCTGTGCCGAGTGTTCTTTGTTTACCGAGTGTCGACACTCGGCAAAACTGACGTTTACCGAGTGTCCGTGTTTTAACACTCGGCAAACGTTCAGACACTCGGCATTCAGCCGTTTTCCCGTAGTTAAGAGACTCGTCTTTGATGTCGGTTCAGGTTTGTCCAGCCTACTAATGCGTGAACATGCCAGTGAGCTCTTCTCGTCCACGATGCCGTTGGTCGAAGATGTCTACTGGTGGTCAACAGGCATGGACTCCGCGGCAGATAGAAAGAGAACCGGTGTGGTTTCGCGCATATGGTTACTTTGCTTGAAGCCACTTGGCCACAGCCTGCTCAACGCCGGCAAAAGCACACAAACTTTGCAGCTGCATTATCATCCTAGTGCCCACATCCTGACACTTCACATAACTGAGACGCGTCTCAGTCACCTCTTCTTTCATTAATTTCCATGCGGTCTTCGATAAATTGTTTCCATATCTTCTCATGTACAGTACTTATCCTGCCAAATGTTCATCTCTTCAGGATCCTTCATGTTACGGCCCGAGAGGCTCGTGCACAGGATCATGTCCCTGATTCCAGTTGCTGTCTTAGTTCATGTCGTTCTTGAGCTGCGGATCACGACAAATGGGCATATCTATGGAGCAATGGTTATATAACTTAAGTTCAAAGGTTTATAATTGATTACAGTTGATTCAATCTAGTATAGTTAAAACCATTTCAGATGCATTTACAACTTATTAAAATTTTTAGTCTAGGTTTTATGAATCATTGAACTAGGTTCAACAAGTATGTCGAAGTGAATGCAAATAATTTGTTGGCTTGCTTTGATCTTGGTCAAGAAATTGTTACCTTTCCTCGAAATTATAGACGCACCCTTTGATAATACTGATGAGTCTGTTAGAAAATTTGTCTACCTAACGTTCACCACTGATATACTCTAGAATAATTTTAAAGATGTCTGGTGCGAGACAATTTGTCTAGCTAACATTTGATAGAAGGTTTGCAGTCCCATCGCTCACAACATGCCACCCCCCCCTCCCCACCTCCACTCGGCCGCACCAAGCTGGCTCGCTTCGGTCACCATCGATTGATCTGCCCGCCTCCCCTCTACGGCCACTGGTGGAGGCCGAGCAGCCAAGGAAAAGTCATGCATCCAGGGAAAGGTGCTACTAGCGAAAGCCACCGCACCATCAGGGAAGGGGGTGGATGCGTTGGGGAGGGGGATCACCGGAGACGAAGGCCACTAGGGAGGGGCCCATCGGATTGAGAGAGAGAGAGAGAGAGAGAGAGAGATATGGATGCTTGGCTGGTGTGTTACTTCTTTCAACCTGCTCTTTGGTACAGCTTGACATATAATCTGAAGTTGAAGCTGCTAGTGAAGCTGTACCAAAATGATAAGTGTTGCTTTTGTAATCTAGGGTTAAGGGTGAGCATGTGTTTTGAGTGATTTTTAATAGCAGATCAATGTTGTCCGTCACTTCATACTAATTTTTAGGGGCGGATTGTGCTCTCGGCCCAGAAAAGTGACGAGGACTCACCAGATTGAGAACAAAGCACGTTTGGATTTGATGGCCATGTGACGACGGTAAATAACATAAACTCACCGCAAAAAGAAGCATAAATTTACATTTGCATTGAACTGGAATTTATCAGTTTATCATTCTACTTTCCTATGGCAGCAGCGTCCGACTCCTCGTCTTTACGCTTAAAGTAGCTGAAAGCGATGAAGCCGCCGGCTATCAGAACGGAAGCGATGGCTTCGATTGACCCCCCGACTCCTCACCTGTCGCTTCAAGCAATCCGCTGGTGGCAACTCCCGAATCATGAGTTGGAATATCCTTGCTGCTGCTTCTTGCTGGCGGCGGCGGCATGGAGGCTCCGCCTGGGGACTGGTGATGGTGAGCCGAGCCTGTTGCTGTCGCTGTTGGTGGCGCAGGCGGCTTCGGCGCCTGCGTTGGCGGCGGCATCTTGAAGCTGAAGCCACCGGGACGGGCGTAGCGAGAAGGGTTAGCAGAGTCCGTTGGTGGCGTCTGCGGCTTGGGCTGCGTCCGCGTGTAGCCGCCCGGACGGGCGTAGCGAGAAAACGCACGAGACTGCGGCTGCGGCGATGCGCGTGCGATCTTGCTCACCGCGGATCTTAGCAGCGCCGTCCCTGCTCGTGCAGCCATGTCTCTCGCAAGCAAATCGATGTGTTCCTCTAAAAAAGGCAGGTGTAACAGATCGTCTAACAAGGCAACAAATAAGAGCTTGGAATTTCTACGACTCTGTCTGGTTCTGTTGTCGTAGATTCACGGGATTTATATAGCCGGGCGCGGGGTGGGAGCCTGCGCCGACACGGACACGAAAAGGCGAAACGGCTGTACTCGACTCCGACCCGGATGGCGACGTGACGCATAGGCCTACGTGGAGGCATCAGGCATTGTATTGCTAAATGATTCAATAGATGGCTTGAACGACGAGACAATGCCATGGTCTGCTCCGTTCACAAAGGCCAAAAGGTTGCTCGGCCGGCGGCCCTCCTGGCAATTAGGTAGATAGATGTTCTAAAAAAGGTAGATTGATGGTCACCAGTATGAATATGGAATCCCTTTGAATATATCTTACGTTCAACTGCATGCTGCGGCTTATGGGCTTAGCTGGAATTCTCTTCCCGCTAATTATAGTCAAGTGCATTAAACCCATCCCAAGATAAGCTCGAAAAAAAAATTAAACCCATCAGAACGTGATTTATTACATATGCTAAATAATGTGGAAAATAATTATATAAATTTAGTACATAGATGGTTGTTTCCATCCAATACGTATCTACTGAGTTCTCTTGTTGTCAAGCCGGATTAGTTGTCATATATTTGCTTGCTAATAATAATCCAGCATGCACCAATCCAAGATAGCTACACTACTAAAAATCGTTTCAATAGCAGCAGAGGCGAAAATCACGTAGCGGCGTCGGTTATCGCGAACCGCCGCTAAAAATCGCTGTGATTTTTAGCGGCGGGCTACTTTACGGCCCGCCGCTATAAAATAGCTTAGCCCACTCCCCAAAACCTAGATGCGCTGGAAATATAAAAGCCCCCTCCAACCGGCCTCCCCCCCCCCACCCAACTCACAGCCGCCACCCCAATAATCTCCCACCTCCCAGTCTCTCTCTCTCTCTCTCTCTCTCTCTCTCTCTCTCTCTCTCTCTGCCCCTCTCAACCGACGGTTGCCCGTTGCCCCCACAGTATGCCGCCGGTTGCGCCAGCCGGACTCTCCACCGGCGGCTGCATGGCGGCGCGGCGTGCAAGGTCGGGGATCCGCCCCCGTCCTAGAGGTAGTCTGGTGGAGCACGGCAGCAGCACGTAGGGCCGAGGATCCGCCCCCATCCCAGCTCGGCGATAGTGTGGCAGCGCGCGGGACCGAGGATCCGCCCCCATCAGGTAACGTGGCGGCAGTGTGGCGGCGCGCGGCGGCCCGAGACCCACCCCCATCTAGGCGGCGCAGTGACAACGCGGTGGCCACCTCCTCCCTCCTCCTTCGGCTGGGGCGGGGCGGCGCACGTGGCTGCAGCAGATCCGGCTAGGGCGTGGTCGGCGGCGGCCGGATCTCGCCAGGGCGAGCGGCTCCTCCCTCCTCCTTCGGCCTGGGCGAGGCGGCGCACATGGCTGCAGCGGATCCAGTCGGAGTGTGGTCGGCGGCGGTCGGATCCGGCCGGGGCGAGGTCGACGACGGCAGCCTTGTTCTGCTTTTTTGTTATTTTGATCTTGTTATTTGTAGCGAGGGAAACAATGTCACCCGCTGCTAAGATATACATATGTAACGCCGGTCTGTTTCATGGACGCCGCTACAGTCAAAAATTTTTAGCTATGGAAACATAGCGGCATGTGGCCATACCCGCCGCTACAGGACCTTTCTGATCGCCGCTATAGTACTCTTTTGTAGTAGTGATATCGCCAGTCTTCAATTGACCTTATAATTCTTCATGGCAGCTGATCATGCAAACCAATCAAGGTTGCAGTGACATCGCTCCCTAGCGGTCTTCTCTGGTAGGTTGGTAACAATCCAACCATAGCCGCCTCGATTTGCTAAGCACGGGCAAATCCAATCAACATTCACTGCAGAAATTAGACATGAAAGTTTAGTGACGTGACATTATTTTGTCACTAACTTTTGTCATAAACTATTTTAGTAACAAGTTGATTACCCCGCGCGTTGCAGCGGGACTAAAAGATATTAACTTTAAAATTATAATCTTGAACTAACTGTGTTAATGTCTAACATCCATTATTTATCTACACTACTACAAAAACAGCCTATAGCGGCGGGCTAAAACCCCACTGTAACGGCGGGTATGGTGGCCAGCCGCTACGGCTCCGTAGCTAAAGAAAATCTTCAATAGCGGCATAAATATCTCGAACCGCCGTAAAAGAGAAAGATGGTAGCAGCGGGTTACATATTCACCCGCCGTTACTGTTTCCATAA
This sequence comes from Chloris gayana, assembly GCA_031894775.1. Lineage (NCBI taxonomy): Eukaryota > Viridiplantae > Streptophyta > Magnoliopsida > Poales > Poaceae > Chloris > Chloris gayana. Next base: position 773,439 of record JAUNZO010005170.1, read on the forward strand.
GAAACAAAAAAAAACCCACTAGGCCCGCGCTTGGCCCGCGCCGCCGTCGAAGACACCTTGAGCTCGCCGCTGCCGGAGACACCCTCTCCCAGATCCGACCACGCACCGCACGCCGGAGGGAGGCTAGATCCGAGGTCCCCGTCGCATCTCCTGGATAGGCCGCCGAGAGGGATCTGGGTGAGGCCGTGGCCTGCGCCGGGGAGGGAGGGGCCACGGCAGCGCCGCCGCGCGGGGAGGCTTGGGGTCGCGTCGCGCCAGCACCGGGGAGGGGCCGACGACGCCACCAGCACGCTCCGCTCGCCGCCACCGTGCACCGCCGTGCCGCTTGGATGGGGGCGGATCCCCGGCCCTGCGCGAAGCCACGCTGCCACCGCGGCGCCATGCTGTCGCATCCCGGCTCCACGGGCCGCCGCCGCTGGATGGGGGCTCTCCGACCCCGCGCGCCGACGCGTCGAAGGGGCCGGATCCGTGGCCCCTGCGCAGCCACGCCGCGCGCAGCCCCGATGGGGGTCGGATCCGCGGCCCCCACGCCCCAGCGCCGCCGGTGGAGGGGGCCGGTGGCAACCACCGAGGGCAATGGGCACCCATCGGTAGGGAATGGAGTGGAGGAGTCCGGTTGGAGAGAGAGAGAGAGAGAGAGAGAGAGAGAGAGAGTGGGGTGGCGGCTGGGAATGGGATGGGGGTGGCCGGTTGGTGGGGATTTTGATATTTTTGGTGTAGCTAGGGTTTGGGATGTGGGCTGGGCCATTTTATAGCGGCGGGCCGTAAAGTGGTCCGCGGCTAAAAATCACCGCGATTTTTAGCGACGGTCCACGATAGCTGTCGCCGCTACGTGCTTTTTGTCCCCGCCGCTATAGAAGCGCTTTGTTGTAGTGCTAAGGGTTGAAATTAATTATGATGTGCCGTCAAAAAAGAAATAAATTTTGATGACGTGGCGTAACATGGATTGAGAGAAATAGCCATTAAGACGTGCTAGTGGGTTGCATCTTTTATATATAAGTAGATAACTATAATCTGATGTTCCAGTATTCATCACAAATGAGGCTATTTTTATATTGAGCGACAAATTTTCATCACAAACCCGATTTGGTACCACTTGTTAACAAAACTAGGTGATACCCGCGCTTTGCTGCGGAATTTCTTAATAATATATGTGATGCTAAGTATTATTGTTAAGAAATAAGTAGAGAAAGAGATAGGAACATCTATGTTCGGTGTTAGATTTGATGGATCTAAATTGCTAATTGATAGATGGACAAATGAGACTCAACCATCACGGTGGAAATTATTGAGATGATGTGACAGTATGAGAGTTGAAAGAATTGGTATAAAAACGGTGAAAATTATTAAGATGATATGGCAGCATGAGAGTTGAGAGAATTAGAGAGTTGAGAGAATTATCATTTAATGAGCTGTAGTGAGTTGCATCTTTTATATATAAAAGTAGATAGTGTCATTTATGACAAAATAAAACGGTCACTATTACAAAACAAAAACTGATGCGTCATCCCAGTCAGCAAGCATTGGTCCCAGTTTTAAGCATTTTTTAATATCTGATCCCATTTGTCAGCTAAGACAGTCATTTGTGACAAAGAAACTGTCAGCATGGTGTTATTATCGGGCATAGAATTCAGCATTCTTTTTGTCAGTAAAATATTTAAACTTCTGAATTTGTGGTTGGATTGGATCCACAAGTGAGCAACCATTACCTTAGGATGACGTTATTGTCTGACTCACACAGCAGCATTCTCTTTTCCAAACTCTTGGACCCACATGTTAGCATTTTTAATTAAAAAATACATGATTCTTTCTGACCTATTCACAACACGTAAAAGAAAAAGAGAAAATAATAAAAAAAAACAAAGAGGATTACAGGGAGTCCAACCCAAGAACTCATCTGTGGTATGAAGTTGATTTACCATCACATCGAGTGCTTTGTTGTTAAAGTTTTCAGAACTGCATTATTTTTATGAGTGTATTCGAAGAAAGAAAAAAAGCAGACACTTAGTATGCATGAAGGGGAATCAAACCTGCAACCTCCGTAGGAACAACTTGACTTACCGCCACAGTGAGGACTTGGTGGTGAACCTTTTCAACAACTTATTCGTTTTATTCTATTTATGAGCGGACTCGAAGAACTTAAAAAAATCAAATGCAAAATGTGCCTGAAGGAGAATCAAACCCACAAGCTCCTATATAGCAACTATTTACCAACACAATAAGGACTTGGTCGCGAAAGTTTTTAGCAATATAGTCTATTCTGAGTGGATTTGAAAAAGAGGAAAAATAAACACAATGTGCATGGAGCATTACACTTATAACATTGATAACTTATCCTACCACCAGACACTACGGACTCAGTTGAGAAAGTTTTCAGCAACTTATTCATCACCACGCTAGGGAAAAAAATGGTGTACATATCTCGTAATTATAATTATGAAATATTAAATATAACAATTTGATAATAATAAAACTTGTAGAAAGTACTATGTTATTTTTTAGCCTTTGTTGCTAATGGTTGAAAAAAATCAGAAAAAATGGCTTGCCTGGCTGTGGGCTGACACATGGTTGAGGTCGATTGGGCATGGGCCGCGCTATGCATAGAGGGGTTCCCATCATAATGACCTATTCGGAGAATTGTTTTGTAGCAGAATATTGAGCCAGTCACTGAGATGCAACTAATTCAAATATTGAGCCGTATTAAGCCATTGCTAGTTGCAGCTACCATTTGGCAGCAAGCCAGCAACTGAAATATGCACCCAGGTGACGAGACAACATATACTGCAAGTAGTAGGAATCGCGTGCGTGTCTTCTTCCTTGTATTCCCTTTTGCCTCCCCTTGTCTCCTGCGAAGAAGCCGGGTGCCAAAGACGTTCACATAGAGATAGCGCGAGAGAGAGAGAGAGCGCGCTCGGCGTCGGCATCAGTGCTTCGGCGTGCGAAGAGCCCTCTCGGGGTCGGACCCATGAGGACGAGGAGTTTGGTGCTGCTCGCCTTGTTCTGCTGCCTGTCCTCTCGGTCTGCAGGTGAGCTCATTTCTCTTCTCCGGCTAGTCTCCCCGGGTGTTCCGTTAACCGAGACTGGCGTGGCTTTGTTGGATCGCAGTTCCATCAGATGCATACGACCCGATGGATCCCAACTCCAACATCACCATCAACTGGGACTTTCAGAGCCTCGACAGCCAGTCGAAGCAGTACACGGTGCGCATATATACGCCCTGAAGATTTGTTTTTCCCCGATTGATTGCACTCGAGAAAATATTTCTATCATTATTGCTGGTTTTCAGATTGTGTCTTTTTTTTCCCAACCCTGTCATTTTTCCCCATTCATAAGAAGAGACATTTGAGTGTCAACGGGAAATAATGATCTTGGAAGTGAGAAAAAAATGAGAGGTGAACTAGAAGGAATCAACATATATATAATTCCTTCCTCTTGCGCGCAGGTCATGGTGAGCATCCACAACTACCAGCTGTACCGCCACATCGAGCAGCCGGGGTGGCGGCTGAGCTGGAACTGGCCCGGCAAGGAGGTGATCTGGGACTTGCGCGGCGCGGAGGCCACGGAGCAGGGCGACTGCCTGGGCGCCAACGCCGCAACGCCACCACACTGCTGCGAGCCGCGGCCGACGGTCGTGGACCTGCCGCCCGGCGCGCCGTACACCGTGCAGGTCTCCAACTGCTGCCGCGGCGGCGTGCTCTCGTCGCTCACGCAGAAGCGCGCCGCCGCCCTCGGCGCGTTCCAGATGAGCGTCGGGCAGTTCGAGATGGCCGGCAGGGCGCCGCGGAAGCCGTGGGGGTTCGACCTCGGCGTGGCCGGGTACACCTGCAGCAACGCCACCGAGGTGCCGCCCACCAGGGCCAAGGTCGGTGGTAGACGCCACGTCCAAGTGCTCCGTAAGGCTCTCTCCGGCCTCTTGGTTACTAATAATAAGGCAATGCCATACCTTCTTTTCGCTGCTGACCTCGCTTTGCGCGCAGTGACGTGGCGGGTGATCTGCTCCTTCTCGCGGTACAGGAGGCGGCGGCGCCGCCGTGCTGCGTCTCCCTCTCCAGCTTCTACAACAGCACCATCGTGCCGTGCCCCAAGTCCAGCTGCGCCGGCCGCTCCTCGCGGCGCGTCAGGCAAGGACCGTGTTCAATATCTCAAGAAACTGAACACGTCATTGTTTCTGAACCTTTTTGCTCCTTTCCCTTGATCCTTTCAGCAGGAACGACGACGACGACGGTTCGGGCGGTCCGATCATCCGGTGGTCCGAGCACATGTGCCCAATCCGCGTGCACTGGCACGTGAAGAAGAACTACCGGCACTACTGGCGTGTCAAGGTGACCATCAACAACTACGACCAGGTGAACAACTACAGTGACTGGAACCTGGTCATGCAGCACCCCAACCTGCAGAGCCTGGCGCAGCTCCACAGCTTCAACTACCATCCCCTCATCCAGTACGGCACCCTCAGTAAGTCGGCGCGCCAACAGTAAAAAGGTTGGGCTCAATTCCGCACCCACAGGGATTAATTTTGGGCATAACTGTGTGCCATTTTTGCAGACGACACTGGGATGTTCTGGGGCGTGCAGCACAAGAGTGAGATGCTGCTGCAGGACGGCAACGTGCAGATGGAGATGATCCTGAGGAAGGACGAGGAGGGCCAGTTCACCTTCTCCCAGGGTTGGGCGTTCCCGAGAAAGGTCTACTTCGATGGCCACGAGTGCGCCATGCCGGCGGCGGACCAGTACCCCTTTCTGCCCAACGGAGCCTCCGCTATGCGGTGGTCGCTCGTCACCAGGGCTTGCTTGCTGCTGCTATTTGTCTTTTGTTCTACTGTAGATTATAATTTATGAAAACTTATCTAGTCGTATTGTCAGGAAAAAAAAGTTTGGATTACTGTTTCCCCAAATCCACACTACTACTAGGCTCGAGCCCTACAAAAACGGGCGAAATTCTACTGCAATAACGGACGCAGCGGCTGTTGCTACGCCGGCATTATTGCAATATCCAGCGTTTATTAGTATCGGCCAAAAAAGATCATTGCAGTGCTGAGTTCATCACTCCTAGTGGGCATCAGCATATATATTTTCCCCGGTGTTTAAAATTGGTCAACAGGGAAATCATAATTGTGTCGAACAGGGAAATCATACTGTCGATAGCTATGAAAGTGTTCCATCCATACTACGTACGTGAAGTTGAGCAGCTATCCATATTATGAGATCCAAGTGTGTCATCTCATATTGTGGATAGCTGTAGCATCGGTTGTGATTCCGTCTTCTTCTTTTAGGCGTTCATCGCTGTTCACAACTAAATTCATTTCTTCAGTTGGTTCAGAATTCGAAAAGGCAGTGGCATTCTTGCTAGCAAAGCACCAACGTGACTCAAGATTTAATGACCAAAAATTACGATGGGCTTCTTTTACATTTCTTTCTGACATATGATGGATTTATTGTATAAGGCAGTCTCAATGCAAAGTTTCATTTCACTGTTTCCAAGAGTTGCCACATCAGATTTGAAGATTTATTTTGATGTATGAAATGGTCTCTCTCAATGCATAGTTTCATCTCACGGTTTCATAGACAACTTATAGCATTAATTGAATATCTATTTGTTGCATTGAGATTGGTCAAAACGTGTTGGGATGAAACTCTATGCTCTCAATGAGAGTTTCAATGCAGTTTCATACCTATGAAACAGTGCAGTGCCAAATGAGTTTCATCCCTATGAAACCCATTTGCCCAGTTTCATATTAATTGCTATGACACGTCACCTCTTTTACTTATATGACACCTTATTTAATGCTAATGAAACTCCTACTGAGACTGTCCTAATGACAAAACATAGCAAAGACGATTCTACTACCATTAAGCATTAATTGTTCTTCTGCATGCAACCAGTTGACAAAGGAAGCCAAGGGTTAGGGTACCACCTCCAACCTATAGGACATGACACGTCACTAGTGCATGAATTCGAGTGGCAGGAGAGGTGTTCTTGCAGTGTCGTTTTACTGAGCTACTCAATCGAAGATATGGGCCCCTGCACCACGGCTGAGCTACGTCATCACCGGGGCTTGCTTGCTGCTGCTTTGTCCTTGTTCTAGTGTAGATTATAATTTATCATAATCATATCTATTCGTATTGTCATAAAAAGAAAGTGTAGATTATTTTTCCTACAAAACCAGTGGGCATAGCATATATATTTTTTCTCCAGTTTAAAATTGGTTAACAGATATTTTGTTTAAACTAGTAGTGGGCAACATGTGGATGACACGATAAAAGTGAAATCCTTATGATTCAACAAGATGATCAGAAAGCCTTGTTTATGCTGATCTGTTCAATTGTGGAACTGGGGAGTGGCCAATAAAATATGTAAGTGTGTGCCGTGTCACACTCATGGGTGATGGCGGAAGGTAAACAAGAAGAGATTAGATGGCTGGGAAGGAGGATCTTTGACTTTGAGAGGCAGGAAAATACTGATTGATACAAGCCTCTATTATACCGAACTATCACATGTCTATGTATCTATTTGCCCAAAACAAGTATAGACAGGATGGATAAAAGTAGGAAAAGATTTTTCTTTTTTAGCAAGGAGGAACTACCAAGAAAAAATACCACCAGGGGGAATGGACAAAAATTTGCTTACCCAAGAATAAGGGTGGACTGAGATTGACTGATTTAAGGAAACAAATCATTAGACTCTTGTACAAATGTGGTGGAAACTTAAATGTAAGGAGGGCATGTGGCAAGAGATAGTCAAGAATAAATACGTAAAGAATCAATGTATCTCCCAAATTAAACATAATTAATCAGACTCACCAGTGTGGACTGATCTGCTAAAAATAAGGGATGGGTCTCAATAGATTTCTGGAATGATAAATGGTGTGGAGATATCTCACTCAAAGAAAGGTTCTATAACATATATAGTATTTGCAGGGAACAACAGACTACCATGGCCAAAATAGCTGCTAACAGATGGCAACTAACCTTCAGGAGGTGGTTGATAGAAGATATACAGGACGAGAAAGAGCTAAATGATGTACTCCCTCCATCCCAAAATAAATATCGTTCTTGTTTCTCGAGGAGTCAACTACTTTCAACTTTGACCAAATATTTGCAAAAAAATGTTAATATTTATAATACATAATTAGTGTCACTAGATAGAGCATTGAATATATTTTTATAATAAACTTATCTCTAGATATAACTATTTCTCGTATTTTCTACCAATGTAGTCAAAGTTAAGAAAGTTTGATTGGCACGGATCCATAGCGACACTTATTTTGGGATAGAGGGAGTACTACTGTGTGCCTGTCCAGCAACAACAAAAACATTGCAATTTGGGAACTGGAAGGGGGAAACAAGTTATCAGTTAAATCCATATCACTATGTCAGGCCATGCTTCTGGTAACACATGTAATAAGTGATCTAGGTGTATTGATGTTACTAGAACAATGTTTGTTTTAGAACATATATGTGTTACTACTCATAAGTAAAAGTGATACAAGTAAAATTTCTAGTAGCATTTACATGTGTTATTATAAGAAAAACTGATACAAGTAATATCTATTGTAACATATATTGTGTTACTATTTGAGGGAAGTGTTACAAATATAGCTAAAAAATAACAAAAAAATGCTAAAACATGCTGTCTACCAAGGATCGAACTCTAGTGTCATCATCATATATCAAGTTTCGTGTCAATATCACTCAAGCTAAGATATATTTGTGATTATCACCTTTGTGTATTCAATTTATAACATGAGGGAATGCAAATGAAGTATATTGTAACACATATATGTGTTACTGCTTGGGATCAAGTGTAACAGTTATAACGCTAAATATGACTTTACCTAGAAACATTTAGAATTTGATATATCATAATGAATTATAATATAAGGTTTGGACATTATTTTGTGTCACAATAAGATTTTTCTTGTAACACTCATGCTTGATATATGCCCGATAATCACCAAACATTGTAACACTATAAATGTAACATTTAATTTTGGGTTACTAAATCACTTGTTGCAACACATTATTACACAGTATGTTACTAAATGTACTTGTAACACATAATTTTGTGTTACTATAAAATCACATTTAACACAACTATCTATATGTTACAAGCATGTGTTACTATATCCTTGAATGACAAAATATATCAAAGATTCTACTACCATTACACATTGTTCACCAGCCTGCACCCAACTAGTTGACAAGGAAGCAAAGGGTTAGGGTAACCACCTCCAACCTATAAGACATGACACATCACTAGAGCATGAAAGTCAGGTGGCGGGAAGGCGTGCTCTTCTTGGGTGTGTTCGTTTCATAGGGTCTAAACTTAGAGCTGTCACATCAAAAAGAATCTTACTATCTATGAGTATTAAATAAAGTTTAATTATAAAATAAATTACAGGCCCCTAGATTAATTTACGAGACGAATCTAATGAGGTTAATTAAGTCATGATTAGAAGACGGTTACTGTAGCATCACTTTAGCAAAACCTAAATTAATTAAGCTCATTAGATTCATCTCGAAAATTAGCACCAATCTGTCAATAGGGTTTTGTCATTAAATTGATCGAAATTTTCATAAATAGTAAGATTCTCTTTGATGTGACAGTGCTAAATTTTAGAGGGTAGAAAACGAACAGGGCCTTGGTGTCGTTTTACTGAGCTACTCAATCCAAGATATGCTCTGATACACTGTTGTCTGAGCACTGAGCTACGCCATAATAGTTCGGTAGTTGACCATCATAAACATTTCTTATAAGGCTTCTGCTTGCCCTCCTGTCAACTGCAGAATCCTTGGAGCCTTAAGATCATTTTATGGGTTTGGCTCGTGACCCCATAAATAATCTGATCAAGACCACCTTGCACTTCCACATGGGCCATGGAACCACAAGCTAATGCATTGTGCTACTTATGAAAAAAATACTCCCCTCTCTGTCAACTTTTTATTGGGCGTATTTTGCTAAGGCCATTCTCAGTGAGTCTTTCATTTGACATTTATTAGGTGACACATCGGCAAATAAGATGACATGGCATGCAAGGACGGTGACACTCTTTCCAAGTCAATGAAAGGAGAATGAAAAATCCATTGAGACTCTTTTCCTTTCATGTGTTAAAAAACATGAATTCCCATTGGTACACCTATGCAACAATTTAATGTTTCTTCAGCCTATGAAACTGTGAAATAAAAGAGTGCATTGAAAGATGTATTTTCATTTCACAGAATAAGATTAGAAAGCTAACGTGTCATACTTGGAAAATGTGAAATAAAAGGGCCACTGAGAATGGCCTAAAAAGATTTTTCAATGACTACAATGCACATTTCAGTTATAATGTCTTTTAGGGCATGTACAACGCTAATAAATGAGTGGGCTCGTGAGCTGATGTGACAATATATTTTTGCAAATAGCTCCTCCAACCCTTGAAGAGACAGCTGGATGGTCTCTTGACGAAGAGACGGTCTCTATCACGTGTTCCGATGTAAGAGACAACTATGAGCACCATTGTACTCCATGTGAAAAGACGACTTATGTACATGCTCTTAGCATACAAATGACTGTTCACATTATCGGGGAGTGAATTCCAAAAGCCTCCAGCTGTACAACTGCATGCAGGAAATTACGCTCACATGAAACATGATAGGTCTGCTGTTCCTAGGAATCAAAGCATCACGCTGCTAACTAAAAGGAGAGAGACGGTGTTCACGGTGACAACACTACTGCTACTTGGTCTTTGTGTCCATATGTAATACGCAATATAAAAGTGGAGGGAGTAATATATACCATTATTTGATTGTGCATTGTGCTTCGTGTAATTCCTCGGATCATGATGACATGCAACTTTACCTATAGTTCTGTGATCATTCCGCGGGTAATTAGATGATTAGCACATATTGACTAGATTATCTTAATCAATTGTACTAGACGAATTAATTAAATATAAGTAGTCAACACCACCAACCACTTGCTAATGCCAACAGTGCCATTATTGGATTGTGCATTGTGCTCCGTGTAATGCCTCGATCATGAAGACATGCAACTTTACCTATAGATTCTGTCATCATTAACTCATTGTGTAAGTAAATGATCAGTACATATTGACCAGCTTATATTATTGACCAACTTATAAGTCAACACCACCACTATTATGATCTAGGCCTATAATAGCAAAACCACACATGGTATTAGTACTTGTGCCAGGGTCGAAGCTAGCTGCAGGGATCAGGAAGATTACTCAACAAGGTCAGTGAGCAAGATTTTCTACCAGGATTGGGAATAACGCTAGGCCTGTGTTTCTTTTCTGCAGACGACACGGGGATGTTCTGAGGCGTGCAGCACATGAATGCGATACTACTGCTGCAGGACACGGCAACGTGCATCCGGAGATGATCCTGATGAAGGACGAGGGCCTGTTCACCTTCTCCCATGGTTGGGCGTTTTCCCGAGAAAGGTCTACTTGGATGGCCACGAGTGCGTCATGCATACGCCGCCGGCGGACCACCAGTACCCCTTTCTGCACAACACAGCCTCCGCTAAGCAGTGGTTGCTCATCACCGGGGCTTGCTTGTTGCTGCAATATTTTGTTCTACTGTAGATTATAATTTATGAAAACTTCTTTGGTCGTATTGTCAAAAAAAAGAAAGTTTTTTTAGATAATGGAACAAGAGTCCCGGTCTCTACACTCTTCAAAAGAGTGTACACAGCAGTCTGATACATGAGGGTACTTAGGCTCACAAATAACAAGCTAAACAATAAAAAGAGAGTTTAGATTTTCTTTTTTCAAATCGACACTACTAGACTCAAGCCCTATAAAAATGGGCAAAACGCAATAACGGATGCAGCGGCCGTTGCTACGTCGATATTATTGCACTGGCCCATGTTTAGTATCGGCAAAAGAAAAAAAATGAATTGCAGTGTTGAGGTCATCACGCCCAGTGGACATCAACATATTTTCCCGCATATTTTCCCGGTGTTTAAAATTGATCAACAGGGAAATCGTAATGTCGATAGCTATGAAAGTGTTCCATCCATACTGTTGGAGTATAAGTGAATTGCCCATATTTCCTCATCAGCTTAGGCTTTTGAGCGAACTGGTCGGTGCATGCAACTCAATATGGTATCAGAGTTAGAGGTCTCGAATTTAAATCCTGTCTGGCACATTATTAAATAAATTGCAGCTCAGTCTAATATTCCACGTTTGCAGCCTGAGGGAGCCTGCACGTGAGGAGTGTTGGAGTTTAAGTGAACGGTCCATCTTTCCTCATCAGCTTAAGCTTTTGGGTGAAGCACCTATCCGTACTATGAGATCCAACCGTGTGATCTCCTAGTGTGGATAGCTACAGAAACTGGAATCAGCGAATAACATGAGATTAAAGTGCTACCGCACCGTTGGAACGTTTACTGGCCAAGTAGCACAAGTTAGTAGGCTCGGTTGTGAGACCGTCTTCTTCTTTTAGAGGTTCACCGTTGTGTTCACAACTAAATCCATTTCTTCAGTTGGTTCAGAATTCAAAAAGGCAGTGGCATTCTATCTAGCAAAGCATTAACGTGTGACTTGAGATTTAATGACTCTTAGATTCTTAAAAAAATACGATGGGTTTGTTTTACATTTCCATTTGACATACTAGTCATTCAACCCGTGCTCCCGCACGGGCTGGCTTTTTCTCTTTTCTTTTCCAATGGTTACCATTTATATTACCGCAACAGATTTTTTATATATAGTATGAAAACGTATAATTTGTGCAAGTTAGATACAAATGAAGAAATTAGATTGATTATATAGTATGGAAACATCTAACTTCAGCAATAACTTTATATGCAATTACTCTTGTAATTCTAAGTCCTATAGTATTTTTAAAATTAAAATTCGAAAGGCAAAATGGTGTCGGTGTTCGAACCACTGGCTGTAGAATTTGTCCCGGGATCGCGCGTTTTTGGCCGGATGGTGCACAAGGGAAGACACGAAAGGTTTAGGCTGGTTCGGGAAAGCTCCCTACGTCCAGCGGGGGTGTCTCGCGGCGTCGTGTTCCTTGCGCCAAGATGAAAATGAGAATACAGGAGTGGTGGGAGAGGAGCGTGCTCCAAGTCCCGTGCGAATATGTGATGTGTGCGTGAGTTGGTCGTTCAGAGTTCCTTTTTCCATCCGTCCGTGTCGCCCCGTGCGTAGAAGAGTCACACCCCTTTATAATCACAGGGGTGGGGCCCGAGTTACAAAAGAGAGAAGGAAGAGAGGGATGGTCGAGTTTCGGCGTTGTCCAATCAGCCTCCTTGTCGTACGTTCTGTCCGGGTTGACCGGGCGGTCGCGTCGTTCTCGTAGCGACGAGCGTCGAGATGGAGTGTCCCGCAATCGGGGAGCCGCGGGTGGCGCTGTTCATAGAGTGGTTGGATTTGGTCAAGCCATACCCGTCCTTTTCACGTCGGGCGTGATGATGGTTCGGACATGATTGAGGTACGGGAGTGGTTCCCTTTGCGACTCGAGCTTGTGGGGGAAGGTCGTGCGGGACGAGATGTAGCTCGAGCTCGACCTTGAGCTACACCTGTTCGACGAGCCTCGACGGGGGTCGTACGTCCGTACATTAGTGAGCAGCGGTTCCTCCCAAAGCCTGCGGTCCACGCCAACTCCTGCCAAGCAACGAGAACGGAACGTCCCATCGGCGTGCCCCGATGGGAGCAGGTGGCGGCAGGAGAGATGGGCTCGGGCTTCCCTCCAATGATTCCCGAGCTAGGACCACGTGGGCGCCGGGGCAGTTGGAATTAAATGCGGTTGGTGGTCGAGTTACAAGGTCGAGTGTGAGGGTCGAGTGACCAAGGTCGTGCGGGACGGGGGCCCTCGACCAAGCCGTCATGGTCGTGCGAGGCGGAGCCCCTTGACCAAGGCACCGGGGTCGTTTCCTGGCCAGCCCGTACGGACGTGGGCTAGCCTCTAGTGATGACGTAGTCGTGTTGACCCTCCGTTAGGTGGGTCCGGATGCTGCCACGTGGCAGCGTTAATCTTTTCCCCGACGAGTAGCTCCCGAGCCCCGGGTGAGTCAAGGACTCGCTCGGGGGATCTTCACGAGGAGTAGGGGTCGTCCTCATGTGTTCCTCATGGGAGGTGTTTTCTCCGCCGGGTGCGTGCGAGCGCGTCCGGTGGACGGTAGCCCCGAGTCGTGGGATAAGTCGTGGACTTATGCTCCGGCTGAGTCGTTTTATCGTCGCGATGCCAGCCCCGAGACCTCCGCGCGATGCGAACGGCCGATCGAGAGGTGTTTCGTCTTAGTCGTTTTCCCCGTCCGCGTCGCGTTCGTACGACGGAGGGTAGAGCAGGTCCACGATTCGCCCGGAAGGGCCGGCACGCGGGGCTCGGGGAGCTCAATAACGGGAAAAGTTCGAGTGGAGTTGCGGTTTCTCGTCGAGGAGATTCCGTCGGGCCCGCTGGGGGACAACTCCATAAATTCGTGCGGTCACCTTCGATTGGGACCCAAAACCGTTCGATGGGTTTTGGGGGCTCGATGCCTCTCTACGATGAGACTCCCCTTAGTCGAGGTCGACCGGGACTCGAACGTGTTAGTCGATGCCCTTTGCGCTCGCGCGTATGGGTCGTGGCCGCTAGGTGGGCCCATCGACGTCACTCCCTAGCCCGGGATATATTTGCTCGAGGCGGTTGTCGAACCCTTCGGTTGGGCTAGCCTTCGAACCTAAGCGAGGGTGGGGCCGTCGAGACAGCTTTTCAGCCTCTTATCCCCTCTTACCTTCGAGGTCAAGCCTCGGTTGGTCGAGTCCCGAGGTCGAGCGCTCGACCTTGGTGGAAGTCGATGGGAGGTCGAGCCGCTCCTCGGGGTGTGTGCCCTTTCCGGCCTCCGCATGCAGGTGAGAGAATACGAAAGGACAAAAAGTATAGAGAGGAGCGTGGGATTTTCACCGTCTCGGCTTCCATGGTTCGGGGATCGGGCGGGTCCTTATCCGTCGATGGCGTGTAGTGGCGGGCCCGCGCAGCGTGGGGTCGGTTTCTTCTTGGTAGTGGTGGGACCCGTGCGGTTAGTATGGCTAGCCGGGCGCATACCTGCAGGTGGCGGCGTGAGAATCGGGGTGAGGGAGATTAAGAAATTTTACCGGGGAAGTGGCGATCGTGGGGCCCGCTGCGGAATCGAAGGGTCGCGGCCGTCCGATGCAGCCCCCTATTTAAACCGTCGCACGCCGGGTCCCTTGGCTCTCACACGCCATTGCCTTCCCTGCCTTTACCTTCCTTGCCCTCCTAGCCTTCGCCTTCTTCACCCCTGCCCTCGCCTTCCGAGCTCCCGAGCTTTCCCTCCATCGCCCTAACCATGTCGACCTGGACCCGATCCACGACAACGAGGGCCGAGCTTGACCGCCCGGTGGAGCGAGGCCTGCTGCGCGAGTGCGGTCTTGACCCATGGTGGAGGCTCCCCGACAACGAGTCTCATCCGGAGCCTCCCCAAGGCTATGTGGTCTCCTTCCTGCATTTCCACGAGCGCGGCCTCGGGGACGCCGGGGAACGATTTCTGCGGGCGATGATGTTCCGTAAAAGGCTAGAGCTCCAGCATCCGAACCCCAATGGGATCCAGCAGCTGAGCACTTTCGTTGCTCTCTGCGAGGGTTTCCTGGGGATGGAGCTTGACCTCGACCTCCGGCGGTACTGCTTCCGCATCAACCTCCATCGGAGGAGGAATTCCAGAGGCGAGGACGTCCCCGCGCACGTCGGCTGCGCGGGGATCGTGATGAAGAGGGACCGTGGTAGAGACTACATCACGGTGACCACCCCTTCGTCGAACCAAGGGTGGCACCCGAAGTGGTTCTACCTTCGGCAGGACCCGGGCAGCCGTTCCCGGCCTTCGAGGGTCGGGTCTTCGAGGAGGCCCCGGGGAGTGGAAGTGGGGCTTCCCCGCGCCAGCATGCGCAAGGTCGACATGGCGATCGAAGCGATCCGGCACCTGGCCCGGTTCAACGTCGATGCGACGGTGGTGGTGGGCTCCTTCCACAAGCTTAGGTTTGCGCCGCCGATGCGGCGTTCGATGCTCGATGCACCGGGTGTCGGGTAACGACCGTGTCGTCCCCGACACCGTGATGGCGGTGGAGGAGCTCGACGACGGCACCATCGCGTCGCGCGTTCGAAGCGCGCCGGGGACGGCCGTGCGCCCGGGCCCGTCCGGGGAGCCCCTCCCATGAAGACGCACCCGGACGCTCCGGATGTGGTAAGTCAATTCGGCCTTCGTCATCCCGAAGCTTATTCGAGTTTTTATCTCGGCTTGTTCGCTGATCCGCCCTCTCTGTCTCTCGGCCTGCTCGGGTCCCGCTTAGTCGGCGCACCGGGCTTCGCCTTCCCGAGGAACCCGCCCCGGAGGTGTCGCGGAGGGAGCTTGGTTTTCCTTGCGGGGCTGGAGGAAAGGGTGGCCACGGCGGAGGTGTCGTGGAGGGAGCTCGATGCTGCCCTGGACCACGCGTTCGTCGATGTGGAGATCGAGCGGAACGTCGAGGCCGCTCTGCCGGAGCAGATTGGCGCGGTGGTTCGAGGAGGTAGGCGCTCCGCCGTGCGCGCGACATTTACGAGTGCTGGCGTCCCACTACGAAGACCTCGACTTCGGGGCCGTCGGCACGGGACTTGTCCCCGGCTTCGCCGGCGCCGAGCCGGAGTCACCGAAGGCCGAGACGCGTGCACCCGCCGACTCTCCGGCTGCAAAGCTCGAGGAGGAGCCCCTCCCCAAGGCGTAGACAGTTTAGGGGACTAGTTTTTCGTTTTTTGTTTTGTTAAGAACAAAGGGGCGTGGTTCCCCGCGTGTAAATAACTTTAAGTTTTATTAAATCGTTCTGCGCTTGACCTTTCGAGGTCTTGCTCTTTATCATGTAATTTTAAGTTCAACTTGAATATGTTTTGGCCTATTGATCTTATATCGTTGATTCACAAAGTTTGAGCCGCCGAGCCTCGTTGAACTTAGTCGTATTTGGTGAGTGTTCGCTAGGGCCGCTGGGGCGCTCGAGCTTCAGCCGTCCGACCAGCTTTAGACCGTGAGTCCGTTTGCTCGCGCTTACTTCGATCGTCAACGAGATTCGAATTCAAGGCCAAGGGAAACTTAGCAAATTTGTTCGCGAAACAAGAGCTAAGTGTAAGCGATTTTTGTTTTTAAAAAATCGTGGTTTCGCCCGCCTTCCAGCCCCGAGTGAGGCTCGACCTCGCAGCGGAGGTCGAGGGTCACCGTACTTAGCGGGCGATCGCTTAAGGAACAAAGGAACAAATGCGAGCTTAAGGATAGAACTTACGTAGCTGCGCAACGTTCCGAGCGTTGGTTAGTTCTCGACCTTCCACCGTCTTGAGCTTGTAGGAGCCGGGTCCGATGACGCGCGCGACGATGTAAGGTCCCTCCCAAGGAGGGGATAGCTTGTGGCGATCCTTGTTGCTCCGTACTCTACACAGCACCATGTCTCCGATGTTGAAGCCTCGGCTCTTGACGTTGCGATCGTGGTACCGTCGGAGCGCTTGTTGGTACTTGGCAGAATGTAAGAGCGCGGCATCGCGCACTTCGTCGAGCTGGTCCGCTGCATCCTCGAGGGCCGTCCGGTTCCCTTGCTCGTTGAAGGCACGAACCCTTGGAGCGCCATAGTCGAGGTCGGTTGGGAGGATCGCCTCTAATCCGTAGACCATGAAGAACGGCGTGTAGCCGGTCGCTCGACTCGGAGTCATTCGAAGACTCCGGAGGACATCCGGTAGGTCGGCTGCCCAACGATCGCTGAAACGTTTCGGGCCGTCATAAATGCGTGGCTTGAGCCCTTGTAGGATCATGTCGTTAGCCCGCTCGACCTGCCCGTTGGTCTCGGGTGAGCCACGCTTGCCCAATCCACTCGAATGTGGTAGTCGTCGCAGCACGTAAGGAACTTCTTTCCCGTGAACCGGGTGCCATTGTCCGTGATTATCGAGTTGGGGACGCCAAAACGATGGACAATGTCGAGGAAGAACTCGACCACCTCTTCCGAGCGAATCTTGCCGATGGCTCGAGCCTCGATCCACTTTGTGAACTTGTCGACCGTGATGAGCAAGTGGGTGAAGCCCCGGGCGCTTTTTTCATAGGGCCGACCAAGTCTAAACCCCAAACCGCGAAAGCCCAAGTGACGGGTACAGTTTGGAGGGCTTGAGCGGGTTGGTGCGTCTCGTCGAGCAAAGTACTAGCAACCTTTGCATTGGCGGACGATGCGGGTCGCATCCGCCACGGCGGTCGGCCGGTAGAAGCCTTGTCAAAAGGCATTGCCCACGAGGGTCCGCGGCGCGGCGTGGTGACCGCAGACGCCCGCGTGTATATCGTCGAGGAGTCGTGCACCTTCCTCGATCGGGATGCATCGCTGCAGGATCCTTGACACGCTGCGCTTGTAAAGCTCGTTGTCGACCAAGACGAAGGACTTAGAGCGCCCGTGCGGACGCGTCGCCTCGGTCCGGTCGGTCGGGAGTTTGCCGTGGACGAGGTACTCGATGTACGGCGTCCTCCAATCGGCTGGTTGCGGCGCGTCGACCGCCGGCGCATCGACCTCCATGACCTCCCCGGCCGCCGGTGGAGGTCTAGCGCCCGAGGCCTCGTTTTGGCTCGGGTGTTCCTTCAAGTCGGGGTTGGCGCCCGGTACAGCCCCGAGCCCATCTCGACGGATTTCTCCTCATTGCTGGGAGAGGCGGGAGGTCGCACCGACGGCCGGGGCTAGTCGTGGGCGAAGATGCCCATCGGGATCGGCTCCCTACTAGACGCCATTTTGGCGAGCGAGTCCGCCGCCTCGTTGAGTCGTCTGGGGATGTGCATAAGCTCAAGCCCATCGAACTTCTCTTCCAGCTTCCGCACCTCTTGGTGATAGAGCATCGGCGTGTCGTTTCGGCAGCTCGACTCTTTCATGACTTGGTCGACGACGAGTTGAGAGTCCCCGAAGACCTCGAGTCGCCGGATGCGGAGCTCAATGGCGATCTTAAGGCCATCGACTCGTACTCGGCCACATTATTTGAAGTTGGAAAATGCAGCCGAATAGCGTACCTCATGCGTACTCCCTGGGGAGACGAAGACGAGTCCAACGCCTGCTCCTTGGCGCATCAATGACCCGTCGAAGTACACGACCCAAGTACTCTTGGTCCACCGGTGCTGGTGGTAGCTGGGTCTCCGTCCACTCCGCGACGAAGTCGACTAGTACTCGGGACTTCATCGCCGCTTGGGGTGCGTAGGTGATGTCATGCCCCATCAGCTCGAGGGCCCACTTGGCGACCTTGCCCGTAGACTCCCTGTTCTCGATGATGTCGCGCAGAGGGAAGGAGCTCACCACGGTTATCGAGTGTGAGTCGAAGTAATGGCGCAACTTGCGTCCGGCGACCATCACAGCGTAGAGGATCTTGAGGACTTGTAGGTATCGAGTCTTCGAGTCGGAGAGCACCTCGCCGACGTAGTACACGGGACGCTGCATCTTGACCCTCTTCTTCCCGCTCGACTACGATGGCGGCACCGACGACCTGTGTGGTTGCCGCGACGTAAAGCAAGAATTGTTCCCCCGGGAGTGGGGGAGTCAAGACCGGAGGGTTAGCTAGGATGCGCTTCACTTCATCGAGCACGATCTGCGCTTCCCGGGTCCACTCGAAGTGCTCGGACTTCTTGAGGAGCTTGTAGAGCGGCGGTGCCCTTTCTCCGAGTCGCGAGATGAAATGACTTAGCGCCGCCGGGCATCCCGTGAGCCGTTGCACCCCTTTGATGTTCTGGATCGGACCCATGCGCTCGATGGCGGTGATCTTCTCCGGGTTTGCCTCGATTCCACGCTCCGAAACGACAAACCCCAACAACATCCCTCGCGGGACCCCAAAGACGCATTTCTCGGGTTGAGCTTAACGCCATTCTCGCGCAGCTTGGTGAACACGCGCTCGAGGTCGACCATGAGTTGATCCGCCTTTTTGGTTTTGACGATGATGTCATCCACGTAGGCTTCGACGATATCTCCGATGAGATAGTCGAAGCATTTCGAATGAACCTCTAGTACGTGGCACCGGCGTTCTTGAACCCAAACGGCATCGTCGTGTAGCGAGTACGAGCCGAAGGGCGTGATGAAGGAGGTAGCCAGTTGGTCGGATTCGTCGAGCGCTATCCGATGGTACCCGGAGTACGCGTCTAGAAAGCGGAGGGTTTCGCACCCGGAGGTCGAGTCAACTATTTGGTCGATGCACGACAAAGGAAAAGGATCCTTAGGGCAAGCCTTATTCAGGCTAGTATAGTCAACGCACATTCTCCATTTCCCATTCTTTTTCGTACAAGAACAGGATTAGCCAACCATTCAGGGTGGTACACCTCCTTGATGAACCCAGCCGCCAAAAGCTTCGCGATCTCCTCCCCGATTGCCCTGCGCTTCTCCTCGTCGAAGCGGCGCAGGCGTTGCTTCACCGGCTTGGAGCCCGGCCCGATGTGCAAGGAGTGCTCGGCGACTTCCCTCGGGATTCCTGGTATGTCCGAGGGCTTCCACGCGAAGATGTCGGCGTTCGCGCGGAGGAAGTCGACGAGCGCGCTTTCCTATTCGGGAGAGAGGGAGGTGCCGATGCACACCGTTTTCTTCTCGTCTCCTTCGAGGTCGAGAACGACGTCCTTGGTTCCTTCGCCGGCTCGAAGGAGGCCGCCTTGCGGCTCGACCGTGGTGGGTCCTCGACTACCTGCTCCCCGATGACCGCCGGCTTGGTGGTGGAGGCCAAGTGCGCCGAAGCCGGGTCGCAGCTTATCGACGTCGCACCGGTAGGCGTGCTGGAAAGACGCGCCCACGGTGATAACTCCCTTCGGCCCGGGCATCTTGAGCTTCGGGTAGACATAGTTCGGGATGGCCATGAACTTCGCGTAGCACGGCAGCCCGAGGATAGCGTGGTAGACTCCTGGAAATCCTACCAGCTCGAACGTGAGGGTCTCCGTTCGGAAGTTCGAAGGAGTCCCGAATGTGACGGGCAGGTCGATCCGCCCGATGGGGACGGCTCATAGAGTGGTTGGATTTGGTCAAGCCATACCCGTCCTTTTCTCGTCGGGCGTAATGATGGTTCGGACATGATTGAGGTACGGGAGTGGTTCGCTTTGCGACTCGAACTTGTGGGGGAAGGTCGTGCGGGACGAGATGTAGCTCGAGCTCGACCTTGAGCTACACCTGTTCGACGAGTGTGACGGGGGTCGTACGTCCGTACGGTAGTGAGCAGCGGTTCCTCCCGAAGCCTGCGGTCCACGCCAACTCCTGCCAAGCAACAGAACGGAACATCCCATCGGCGTACCCCGACGGGAGCAGATGGCGGCAGGAGGGACGGGCTCGAGCTTCCCTCCAATGATTCCCGAGCTAGGCCCACGTGGGCGCCGGGGCAGTTGGAATTAAATGCGGTTGGTGGTGGAGTCACAAGGTCGAGTGTGAGGGTCGAGTGACCAAGGTCGTGGGGGACGGGGCCCTCGACCAAGGCGTCATGGTCGTGCGAGGCGGAGCCCCTTGATCAAGGCGTCGGGGTCGTTTCCTGGCCAGCCCGTACGGACGCGGGCTAGCCTCTAGTGATGACGTGGTCGTGTTAACCCTCCGTTAGGTGGGTCCGGATGCTGCCACATGGCAGCGTTAATCTTTTCGGTGGTTGACTATCATAAACGTTTCTCTAGAACGCTCGTGAACCTGTAAAGAAGCTGCAGAATCCTTGGAGCCTTGAGGATGGGTTTGGCTCATGAACCTGCAAACAAGCAGACCTTGCACATATCATGGAACCACAAGCTAATGCCAATAGTGGCATTGTGTTACTTCATGACAAAAAAATAACAATTTAAAAGTATACCATTATTTGATTGTGCATTGATTGTGCTTCGTGTAATTCCTTGGATCATGATGATATGCATCTTTACCCATATATTCCATGATCATTCAGCGGATAATTAAATGATCAACACATATATTGACCAGCTAACATTGTGATCAATTGTACTTGAGTAATTAATTAAATAGGTTGTCAACACCGCCACCGACCATGAGCTAATGCCAACAGTACCATTGTGCTACATGACAAAATAGTACTATAACACTATTAACATAACATTATTTGATTCTGCATTGTGCTCCGTGTAATAATGCCTCGATCACGAACACATGCAAACCTATAGATTCCATGATCAGTAATTCAATTTGTAATTAAATTATTAGCTCATATTGACCGGATTATATTATTGACCTGCTTATATTATTGACAATCTTATAAATCGATACCACCATTGTTAGGGCAGGTACAACGCTACACGTCAGCAGTCTCATAGTCCGTCTCATGCAATGTCACGTAGGATTTTTGATGATGTGGAAGAGAGAGAGGAAGGTGAGAGAAAGAGGTGGCTGTTTCGTGAAGCAATCACCTCATGCGCTAGAATTTAGAAGTATGAGACGGCTTACACACTATTGTACAAGTTGTAGTTGCCATGACAACTCATAAATATTCCTTTTCTCATCCATAAATTTAGAAAATATCAATTTCTACAAGACAACTAAAACAACCACCCATTGTACAAGTGGTCTAATAGACCGTATCAAGATTACGTATCATGCATGAGGCGGACTATAAGACCACACCTTTGTACTTGCCCTTAGTATCTAAGTCTATAATAGGAAATCCACATATGGTATAGCTTTTGCCAAGGGGCGAAGCTAGCTGCTAGGGTAAGGAAGGTTACTCAACAAGGTCACTAAGCCTAATTAGCAGCAGTGAGCAAGATTTTCTATTGGGTTTGCCAAGTCATTGATGTCGACTGACATTGTTGCTTGCACATAGCTCTGCTCCTACTCAGGCCACCGAATAACTATGCAACTATTTCTTTACAAATGTAATTTTTAGATAAAGCACTACGGGAAAGCGCGTATATGCCGTGTGCTAGAAAGTGTGCCGTGTGTATTCTATCAGGCACACGGCACAGAGGCCACTAATGTTTAAATATTAAAATTTCTAAATTAACCATAGCATCTTAATTAAAACTATAGTTAAATTTCACTTTACTCCCTCCAACTACCGTCTAAGTCCACTTAACCCCTGAATTATGAAACTGTTTGTTTTACTCCCTCCAAGCTTGCAATACCATTCACTTTCTCCCTTGGGGTGGTTTTGTTGGGTGGTTATGCCACTATAATGTCTGAGGTGGACCGAAGGCGGTACCGCTATAGGCGAGGAAGACCTCCACATGCTCACCAGCCTAGACGCGTAGCTTAATAGCCCACCTCTGCCTTGAGATTGCCCCTCACACTCCTTCGCGGTCACATACGGTACCATGCACTAAGACTTAGCTGACCTCCATGCCAGCCACCACCAACTCGCTGATGATTGACAAGTTAGTTTGAGGCTTCCTTAGCCATCAGGGTGGCAAAATCATTCAACAAAACCGTTCAAGGTGGGATAGTGAATGGTATTGCAAACTTAAAGGGAGTAATAATTCAGAGGGTTAAGTGGACTTTAATAATAGTTTGAGAGAGTAAAATGTATTTTATCCTTTTAGATATGTGCTATGAAATAACATTCTTTAGAAGTACAAGGATATTTTTTAATTTCTAACAGAACTATGAAGTGTTTGATATCTACAAAATCTAATATCATATTTTGTTTTGAACCTTTTGTAAATGTTAATTATGTTAGACAGATACATTCGTGGAACAGATTCTACAATATTTGTGGAATGATAAGTTTTCTGAAGTACACAACAACCATGTGTTCTTTTGGTTCCACCTCAATGAACAACAAAATTAGGCATCATGGCTGCTTTTATTAACTTATTATAGTCTAACGCATAATCACATATGAAATATGTTCGTGTGTATGTTTTGGGTAAGGGATGGTAACCATGAGTTTGGTAGGCACATATGACCCGTTTTTCCAGAAAGAGTTCAGATCTATTGATTTTCAAGTCTATAATATTTGTTGTCTAGTAAAGACACCGGTTAATTACATACGCTTCTATTAAGAAAAAGAGTTCAGATCTATTTATTTTCAAGACTATAATATTTGTGGTCTTGTAAGGACATTGGTTAATTACATATGCTTGTATTAAGTAGAAAACCTTCAATTAAGCTATGTTGATGGTCGTAGTCTGTAAGTAAATAAGAGTTGTCTAAAAAATGGAAAACACAAGTAAATGAAATATGAGTTAAGTGCTCGAGCCTCGTACTCTAGCAAAGGGTATCTGGCCTCGTCTTGTAGATTTCCATAATGAAGTTTTGAGAGATGTTCGGCCTCGTCAGTCGCAAGCAGAAGTCGTCAAATCTGGTCAGTGCGAACTAACAAACAATCCAGCCTCATCGGCCACGAAAAAATGTAATACCCCAGCCTCTTCAGTTAGGGAGAAAATCAGACTTCATTTGGTTTTCGGCCACGCAGACTCTATCTCATGGCCCTCAAAAAGTTCTACAGCTTGGGTATTAATTTGTTCTTCAGATTCCGTCGTGTTCTTACCCAAATATGCAAGGTCAAAATATCTGTCCCAATTCGGACTCTTCTACGCAGATGACCTTGTGGGGCTCATATCACATAGCTCTGGAGTCAAATTAATACAAATAATATATGTTTCGAAAACCACTCAACGAGATCTACAACTTTGGTATTATGAGATTTATAAATTGAACTTGTCATGGTCTCCAAAACTGTATAACAATGCAGTGCTATTTCTGGACTCCACGAATTGAACTTTTCTTCTAGATAAACCTTCTAGAAATCCTTAGGCACTGGGCCACAACCTTGATGTTGCACACTGGACATCAAGGACGTTCAACAGTGTCTTGTAAGCTTTATGGGCTAGTGGGAAGACCTCATTGCATTGTGAGTCAGGCTTCATTCGATACTTCCCATCTTCGAGCCTTTTGTGATCTTTTCAATTATTTTTGCAACATAGCACTAAAACGAAACTACATGTGGAATTCATCAAGATTAGCAATATAATACGTGATTATGATGAGAACATGGTACAAAGTTGGTGGTTTTGGCATGTAAAACGGGTACTTAGAAACCACAAACACTATTCACCGTGAGAAAATTAAATTTCCCGGGACTAGGAGATTTCAAAAGCCAGTAAAACCTGACACATGATAAAATTAGAAACCAGCTAAGTTGTTTTTACATCTCATACCGGTTCAGGTACATCGTGGTCAGACTTGTAAATTTTCAACAGTAAAGAAAATAAATCTCAAAACTTCTCCCACAGAGTGTTGTCATCAATAATGACATACAACGCTCATAATTTTTCTGGGACACGTGCTCTCATGATGTGGTGGAGCACATGTCCAGCGCTGAATAATACACGAGCATTGGATGGTTACACTATATACTTCTCATTGCATAGTACAATCTATGGTGCACATTTGTTAGCGACATTTTATTGAGCGTTCGGATGGTTACACTATAAGAATCACGCACTAGCCACGCCTCCCAACAATTTGTAGTTGCGGCACGCAAAATGGGTCGTGGCTGCAGATCTAAGTGATTTTTAGTGGCAGATCATGTTGTGAACTATGGCTAAATATCGATTTTTAGTCACCACTCACTACATAGTCTGTCTTCCTTATTTGTTTCAGCCCAGTTCGCCCAAATGACCGAGCCTTCTCTCTGCCTTCCATGATCTAGTATAAAAGCATCCCTAACCCTAACACTCCCTCCCGGCTGGCCCCTTCCTCCTGACGGCGATGAGCGGCGGGGACTGTGACGAGCGGCGGGTGGAACCTGGCTCGGGTGACACGCGGGCCCATGTGGAGCCCTTTTTTTGCTTTTAAGTTCAATAGTAGCAGTGGCTCATCTGGATTACGTCCCTACTGTGTTTCTTTTTAGTCCCAGGGTTATAGCAGCGGTTGGCATACCCGTCGCTATAGACCCCATTCAACCGTGGCTATAGTGATGTTTTGGTGTAGTGTTAGTCTGAACTTCCGAGTGCCTACTACCCTCTCCGCCACACTTCTGTTTGTTAAAAGTTCAATCTAAGCCACATTAGTTAGCATTGACTCTGTCTCTCGGCTACAATGAAGAGGCAATGTTGTGTAGGTGTTCCGGGCTTTGGAAATCGTTTAATTCAGTTTATGCTTCCAAACAATTATTACTTCTGATTCTGAGCTTTGTATGCTGTGGGTATGAGAAGATAATTGCATGAGAAACCATGCAAACATTGTGGATGCACGAAAACAAGCAGGACATAAACGTCCAAAGTTTATTAAGACTTTCAAGCGTTAATATTTCGAACGAGGTGTTCCGAATGGTTATGGCTGGATATGTTATCTCCAACAATGCTCCAAATGGAAAAGGAAGCTACAGCCCTGATTTCACATCGTGAATTTGACATTTCATTCTTGAACATGTCTTCGTCTCACTCGATCTCCCATGTCACCAGCGACGATGACGGCTTCATCAGTCACGAGGAGTTCGAGGCTCAACAGACGGCCGGGCCTGAACCACGGTCGGCCGCTCGCTGCGTTCGGGGAGCCTTCTGTAGATATTGAGCCGCTGGCGAAGGAGGAAGAGATGGCCCGGCTTCCGGCAAGCTTCGACTAGGAGGAACATTTTCGTAGGTGTGATATTGAGCCGCTGGCGAATGGCGATGGAGCAACACAACACGTAGCCATTTTTTAACAGATTTTCTAGTTTCCAGCTGAGTTGCTCCAGTCAGTTTTTTGGAACAATGAAAATGTACCTCTGGAACAAGTGGTTCTTAGGCGGAACATTTTCGTTTTTTCAGAGAACAACATATATTTTGCAACTAGTGAATGGAAATTTTGAAGTTGAATGAAGATCCAAGGGTGCAAAATCTCCACTGGAAACTTTTGCAAATTTGCACTCAGATGGAGACTAGAAAGATCCCCTCTTTAAACCTGTTTTGTTTTTATTATAACGGAGGACATGGATACATGCATGCTTATTATTACATATCACACATACCTTGTGCGACGGCCTTTCAGAGTATAGTGCATATTTCATTATATGCTCTTGATCTTCGACCTAGTTATTTATTCGTAATACGTAGTATAGGGACTTCTGTATCCACTAGTCAGCCACGAATATTACTTGAGGTACTCGTTAAAATATGAACGAGTACCATTCGGAAAGATATGAACAGTGGCAAAATAGGTGGTGCCGTCATTGGTCCGGGAGAATCGTCCACCGGTATTAGATTTGGCATACGCATCCACCTTGAAACCCGAGGGGCACGAGTTGGGATTCATCGGATAAGGTTCTGCCTCCACCTTTAAGAACTGTGGGAAATTCCAATACTTGACGTCGTTACCGTTTTCACCAAATGGTATCCTAATGTCGAACTTGCCCTCGCTATCCGTATAGCCGTAGCCGACCTGTTGCCAGACCCGTAAATTGTATCTACTAGTGTCTGTGTCTTCCAGTCTCACGGTCACCAGAGTATCTATTAGATATACAGAGGGTCCACGTTTATTGATTCTTCAGATATTATAAACACAAGTTTAATTAAATTCTTCAACCAGAACTGCTTACATTGGAGGTCCGCGGATGAGTTGCCGCTGCATGTCACTGTGCCATTGGCGATGATGGCATAGTAACTGATGTCATCGACGAATTGCGCCGTGGCTCCGAGCACCAGGAGGAAACAGAGAGTCGCCGGGACTACTAGCACAACGGTCTTGGTTGCCATAACGTACTGACCTCGGTCTCAACTGTCAAGTAATGGGCACCGGTTCGGCCGTTATTTATTGGCAAATATGAACGCTTAAACCTTGTCCTATCAAATATTTATTATTAATGTTTAAATTTATTTTTCTTTCATTAGTCGTTCATCTTGCGAAAGTTGACTAAGACATATCGCCACCCAATTGCCACGTGCATGCATGATCAATCACTTCTGTCATCTTCTTCGTGATTATGTCATGCGTTTTTTCTCTTTAAGAGGTGACTTATATTTTGCTCATCTCAAAGTCAGCTTTTGCATTTTTTAAACACCTGCGTGAAATAATATGTTCTCCGAAAAAGCGAGAATATATGTTCCACATTAGACTTAATTGTTCCAGCAATACATTTTCAATTTTCTAGTAGTACATTTTAATTATTTTGAAAAGCTGACTAAGACGAGAGAAAAATCAGTTAACTGAGAAATAAAAAATGTCTTATGTTACTCATTGTGAGAAAGGCATGGAGATTTCAAGAGACAACAAAAAGCCCCACATATGATTACCAAACAGTTAAGTTGTTCATATTAAGGCTAAGGCACTGATCCGTAAATTTTCTACAAAAACAAGATTGAATTTTAAAAAAAATCCCTGAGAAATAACAAGATGACTAGTGAATTTCATATTTAATTTTCAAACATGTCTAGATCGGAATTACATACGAGCTTTGGTTGAGCATTGCGAAATTAATGTTGTCAAACTTGTCCGTATATGGTACATATAGGTACATGATGCGTTTCTTAGAAAAGATAATTAACAATATCTTTTTTCATTATGAAAACTTTATATACTGCAAGTACAAATTACATGCGTTTCGTTATATCCTCGATTCCTTGTAAGAATCAGAGGAAAATGATATATTCATCCGTCCTGGAGATGTACCAGTGGGTACAATACATATGCAAAATTTTCTACGTTGTATGGCCTTCTTTTCAGCTTCGGAGGCTCAAAATGATTTGCTAGTACATGCAATACCATACAAAACGCTGGGCACATTCAAAAAATTGTCAACACACAAATATTAAAGAATCTTAGAATGCCTTACTAGTTGTGATGAATTGTCTCTGTTCTCGTCCTTACAAAGTACAATATAAGGCGCACATTCGTTAGATGATTGGATGATTAAATTAATAGAACCTTTGAGGGGGCTGCTAATTCGCGGCCGGCCATACGTGAAGCAACTTTCAGCCTTTTCATTTTAGGAAAGTTCATAATCCCGCAAATATCTATTTTAGGAAAGTTTTATAAATTATCAAGTTAAGTTACACACGTAACTTTTAGACATAATTTATACACGTAATTTTTCATCGTGACTTACAGGTATAACTTTTTTGTCAGAATTTCACAACTAAAATAACTCACTATAGCGACGGATGCTCATTTGACCATAGTGACGGTCCCTTGAGATGTCCGCTGCTAAATGGTGGTACAGAATGGTGTCCGCGACTATGCGTGGAAATTAGTCGCGGACACCACGGGCCCGCGGCTAACATCAAGCCGGCAATAGCGGACCCTATTAGACCCGCAGCTAAGAACCGTAGCCCATTTAGCGTCGGCATGACACTCAGGTCCGCCGTAGCCGACCGCACCCTCCTATAAACAGCGGAGGGGGGGAGAGGAGGGTGCAGCGCGCGGCACCATCACTTATCCGCGCACCGCACCACCAGCTAGGGTTAGGGTTAGGGTCGGTGGCGGCCCCTGCCACTCCTCCTCCTCCTCTGCTCCTCCACCTCCGGCCATGGGTCGCCGCCGTTGGGGCCGCGCAAGGAGAAACAGGCGCTCCCGGGGCTAGAGGGCGTTGTTCCTCGTGAACGCCCCGCCGAGCGGCCGCCCCACGCCTCCGGTGGCTCGGCTCCTCCGCCGTCGCCTAGATCCGTCGGCGGCTCGAAGGCGCCGGCCACTGCTGTGGAGGAGTTCTTCGCAGCGCCTCCTCCTCCCTCTTCGGCGGCTCCTCTTCCCGAGGCGGCAGTGGCGGTGGCTCCTCCCGCGGTGGCATCGACCCATCCTCGTGCCACAGTACGCGCGGCATGAGGCGCCGGGACGGGACGGGGTTGTGACGACAACATCTAGGGTGGGTCCTAGCTAGGGCCCACCCTTCTTTGTTAGTCGATTAACGGCGCTAGTGGCGGTCCCTAGACCGTAACTAGTTTTGGTTGTAAATAGTGATAGGGCCTCGGTGGCATGTATGGCGTCCGTTACCGAGACCCTTTTAAACCCGCCTCTATAGAGTGTAATTGTAGTAGTGTTTATAACTTTTACAGTACAGTGGGTCCCACCATGTGTCATCAATTGGAAGGTAGTTTCAGTTTTACGGGAGTAAACTTACGGCTGAGCATAAATAAGGAGTTCCAACCTTTGAGTGCTTACTATCCTCCATGCTGCACTTCTGTTTGTACGTTAGGCCATTCTCAGTGTATGATTCTACTGTGTGATTACCAAAGTTGCACGTCATCGATCAATGAATCTAAGACTCATTGCAAATTTTATTTCACGGTTTACTATGTCAATATTGCTCTTAAATGCTTCATCAAAGTGAATAATAAGAAAAGATGAACGCCTGAAAATGAAAGGCAAAGTCTCTTAATTGAGTTTTATTTCACTTTGAAAGTTGAAGAGCATGTAAACCTCATTTCATGCCCGTGAAAGGCAATCTCTCTCTCTCTCTCACTCACTCACTCACCCTCTCTCTCTCTCTCTCTCTCTCTCTCTCTCTCTCTCTCTCTAAACATTGCGTCACATAATCTGCCTAGGTGGCATGTCATTTGATGAGAATGAAATTCATATGAAAGAAGCATTGAGAATGGTCTTAGAATGTAAAATTTGAACTGCATTGATAAAGAATTACCTCTGCACTGAGAATGGTCTTTTCATTTTGCATTGATTAGTTGTGCCTCAAAATGATTTTTAGTTCTGATTCGAAGCACATACTCCTTGCGTGTACTAAAAGACAAGAAAATGAACTAATAAAACATTGTGGACCCATGAAAACTACCAGGTGACTTTCTAAATAAAATATAATGCATTGAGGAGATGATATAAGAAATAAAGACATGATATAAGGAATATACTTTGAGTCCATGGTGAGTCATGCCCACCAGATCTTCTAGCCGTAGGATCTCTTTAATGGAGGGTTTAGATAAAGCCACATTATAACTATTTTGCATGACCTGGCTCAATCTCTGTCCTCAATCCATTATCTGATGGCTGATGATGGTATCACGTCATAGGGTGAGTTCAGGTTGTCTTATTCTCAAATCCACTCCCAAATCTTAATATATCTGAGAAATTTGGGTTTTCTTACCAAAAATCCATGTCACAGCATCTAAGAAATTTGAGTTGTCGGATCCTTCCTTAGATCGATTTAGAACGTTAGATATGCTTAATACAAATCTTACATCTAGATTCTTCACAAATTTTCTATTATAATTTTTTGAGCCCTTCCACCCTTTATCTACCATCATTACATCTAGATGGCTCCCGAATTATCAGTTTGTTTGCGGTCCTTCCACCACTCGGAAATTTTGCTCCAAGATCGTATCAAATTGATTTTTTATCCTTTCACTACTAATCAACTATGTATATTTTGAATATATAAATCACATAATTTTCTGAGAGTGACTTTTGTGGGCAGGGCATGTGCCCACCCTAGCATTATTATTAATTATGGTTCAATATAAATATTAAATCTCTGATCATACCATTAAACATGTGAGATTAGTTGTAGATATGTTGTCAAATCATAAGTTAATGTACAACATATCAAATTATGTCAAATGTATGTCAAGTTGACATTTTGTGTACTTCAAATTACGATTCGATACTTTAATAAAACATATGTACAACTAGTCAGAATGTGTCACCACACTGGTCCTCAAAGGAAGTCAGCTATCTAAACCGAACCTCTATTAGCCAAAGCACGATGAATCCTAAGACTACCGATAATCATCCCCTATTGGTCGGAAAGAAGGTGATGAGGACATCCCGACCACACTTGTAGACGATGATCAACGTAACATAAACCAAGAGTCTGGTCATACAACCACTAATGAAAACAATGGAAGTGTTCCTTTAGATTATGGTCCTAGCTATGGAGCTTCTACATCAAGAGAACAATCAACTATGCCACTGCAAGGACCGATTACTCGAAGTTGTGCAAAGAAACTACAACAAGAGGTGAACTCTTTCCTTACTGAATTTTTGTCGAATATAAATGAGAATTTTATACTTCCTAAATGTTGTACATATGTCTTGCTAAGGTGCACACATGAAAAAAGATGTTTCTGGACAAGAGGAGATGAATTACACCAAGGAGGAGATTGGTTATATGGAAGCTAAACCAGCACCCAACATGCTAACAGAATGCTCAAAAAATCGATGCAACGCACACAAGACCTTTGGGTTTCACCTCCCATAATATAAACTTCTGGAAAGATAATGAAGTCTACTTTCACATATAAAAAACAACTTGTCATTTTGACTTCCCATTGAGAAGTAATGACCATTTTTCTAAAGACATGTTAGGAAGGCCGAAGGACACCCGAGACCTTTCGGAAATAACAGTTTTCACACATTTCAACTTATTTACTTCATAAATAAGTTTTACCTCGTCCACATCTAGCTAGGAGGGGTGTTCCTAGTATAAATACCAGTTGTATATAAGCCAAACTCAGACTATTATGAATTAAGAAATCAACTTGATGATGTTGCAACAAAGTTGCTGAGTTCCTTACCCTAAATTTCTTTCGAGTTCTACATCGACTTGTAAGAGACCGATTCACCGATATATGTGAAGGTTCCTATGGGACCCCTAATTCGTGCACTGCGTTTTCAGTTTGGCTGCACCGTTTTGTGTGGATTAGTTTCAGTTGTGGTTCTACGGTCGTTCGGAGATCGAGTCGAAGTCCACAAGGTTTCTCCCGATCGCTTAGTCGCATCCAACCTTGGCCGGGTCTAAGGCTATCCGGATTGTGTTCTAAGTTCGTGTGATCGAGTCGAGTTTAAGGATTTGGTGCCTCTCACGTTGCTTTACACATCTCCCACCTTTGTTGGGTTTAAAGCTATTGATCCCGGCTGAATTTCAGCTAGTTATCTTTCAATCTACTTACTGCCATGAAGATCAGGCCAACCCCGGGGTTTTTCCCTATCAGAAGGTGACCAAGACCAAAAGGAAACATGTACATATCCAAGCGGTTAAGAATCTAAGGAGATGTATAGACAACCTACATTGGGAGACACATGTACAAATGGAGAGATAGACGATGCATTATGGCTCCATACAACTTTGAGTAAGTTTTTGTAACCTGCTACTTCTTCTGCAAATCATTATTTCACTTAGATAATAACACAAGGAAATATTTTATAGCGACCATTGGATTGCTTTCATGATACATCCGAAACTTGCGGGAGTTTGGGTGTTTGACTCTTTGGATTATGATTCAAAGAGGTACAAGGATTTCATGGACATCCTGAATAGGTAATTTCAAATATTCAATGAACTATTATTTTCATAGATTGTATTATGCTCGTTGCTTATTTGCTTTTTTCTATTATTGTATATCAATACTGCCTATAGCTTGGTGGTTACCCTAATCCCAATCGGAGCACACTTGGATACAAAACGAAATTCTGTGTACTATATTTGTTTGTTTACTTACAAACATGTATTAATTCCATAATTCATTTGTGCAGGCACGCTATGAACTTATAAAACAAGGTTCCTATTTAGAAGAAAGCACATTCGAGTTCGTTGCAGCCAGGCTCCTCCGCTTCATGCTCGTGAGTTCTGTAGTGAAAGAGGTAAATATTTTGATCCACTAAGTGATGTTGCATTGCATAAAGACTTGTATAATTATTGCAGCAAAAAGGGCCTCAAAGATGGAATTGTGCAAAACACCAAGGCAGAGGAGAGGAGATTGAAGGCACTAGAGCCCAAGTGGCTGGATAAGTTGTAATTTTGTTTTGTGTTTTTGATTACTTTTGATAGATGAATAATTAATTATGTATATGGTAGTGTGGAAATATGACTTGTATGTGTGGATATTGGAATATGGATGAAACAATGTCTTGTGTAAATATAATGCTTTAAGTCTTCTGTATATATAATGTGAATATATTTCCTATTATGTAAATATATTTAAATTTGTGACATGGGAAATGAAATAAATAACAATATTTATATCGATTCGAAAAATGCCAGTAATATCGGGCATGATGATGTCACAGGCCGATATTGCTGGCTAAGCTAGCAATATCCGGCAGGTGACATCATCATGCATGATATTGCAAAAAACACAGCAAAATCGTACACTATGATGTTACCTGCCCGCTCTTGCAGGGTCACACGGCAATATCGGGCAACGTGACATTATCTGCTTGATATTGCAGGGTACTACTGCAATATCGGATAGCGTGATGTCAGCTTCCCGATATTGATTGATCACCCTGCAATAGCGGACACTATGACATCAGTTGCCCGCTATTATTGGATTTCCTACAATAGCGGGCGGTTCTAGACGTTATTGCTAATCTGACTTGCAATAACGTATGCGTAATAGCACCCAAAATGCTCGATTTTACAGGCCCAAAACGCTCGCGATTGCAGAGTCGAATCCTAATAGTGCCTCCATGTACGCCTTGGCATGGCAGCTCACGCACTGCGCCATCTTGGCCAGGACGGTCGGCAACACAACGTTGAGACCAACGTGCTGGTACAGCAGCTTCGCCAGGGAGCGTGGCCGAAACGCGTGTGCCGCTCGGTGACCCGCCTATGCTGCCAATGCTCTTGACGAGCATCCCCAGCTGCCCCGGCGCCCTGCAGAGCTATTCGGCGATGGTGTGCCCCATCTATGAGAGGATAACACGATGAACAGCCTTGTCGCGCCTCTGTTTTGGTAACCCGTGAGCTGGATCACGGTCTGGCTGTTGTCCTGCTCCATCATCACCGAGACCGCCATGCCCAGTGGTTTGGGGAGTTCTGTGAGTGCATGGAGCACTCGGGCGAGACTCAAGCTGAGGTTGTCAGACATGTACAGCATGTGCGCAAATTAAGGTTCACACCGAGTACTTGGACGTGATGAGGTGGCTTTCCTTGTTCAGGACGATGGCCTCAAGGTCATGTCCTACGGTCTTGGAGCCAATGGGCTCATCGTCCATCTTCCGGATGAAGAGTTCCTCGAACATGATGGGAACTGCGCCTGCGTTCAGAAGCGTCCTACCATTCGAGTGGTGGGAGGAGATCTGTACCAGGACGTCAAGCTGCATTGTGGATTGCCGTGTTGCCGCTGCACCATCTTGATGAGGATTCATAATGCACTCTCGGTGATGTTGATAGTCATCTCTTGCTTCTGAACCAGCTGGCCAAGGTAGATATCCATCTCCATTTGCACATCTTCTGACCCTGCTTTATCAGTTGATATCAGTAATGGCATGGTTTGATTCACAAGTTGAGTTTATAGAATGACAAAACTATTCACCAAAGAAAAAGCCCCACTTATGTACAATTTTTCTATTAGTTTTCTGGTCAAATGTGTTTTTACCCTAACTCTGAATTCTAGATTTTGCCCTCACTTTTTCAAAATGAAGGATTCGTTTACCCCACCTGCTAGGGGTAAAATCACAATAACAAGCCTCTCGATGGGCCCAACAGCCCCACAATCGGAAGGCTACCACCCTCAGCTAACCGGATGAGAGAAGGACAAGGGAGTAAGGAGTGACGGCCGGATGATGGAGTGGGTGAGGGAATGAGGGGAAACTAAGGTTTCACCCTTTTTTATACCCCCAACACTTGAACCTTGCAAATAAGCTTCAAAAATTGTCGGATACTACGATTAACTCCTTGTTTCTCACAGAAACAACCGTGGCTTTTTTTATGAATAATTCCACATTCTAATATTTTGCACAATAATCCCTGGTGATTACAAAATTACCATAGATCAGTAGAAAAATTAGAAATTTCGCGTGAGTGTGTTATGTTTGTCTATAACACCCTCGATTATCATACTCTATCTATCAAAATATAGGTGTTATAATTTTTTATATTAAAAAAACTCATAGCAACACAAAGGCATTTTACTGTTGTATAAAAAAAATACCTTATTATCATGAGTTACGCCCGCAGCAAAGCGTAGGTATTTTGCTTATTTGTATAGAGTTTCAATTAATCTTTGCGGGATAAAAATATTTGGGTGATTTCTCATGTACGGAAAGTCCTAAAGATTCAATTCTTTTTATTCAGCAAATCATGGTGTATCAATTAACATATTGTCAATCAATCTAACACCAGAGATACATCACCATTGTTGATTCCATTCACATTTCTACTAGCTACTGGAGGCAACAACAGGTGTTGGGTAATTTCCAGTCTATGCAGTAGCCGCCATGGCGAAAACCCGTATTCGTGCACCAGGTATCGCAGTCCGGGTTGAAATTATAGCACGGGCCCATGCAGTTGAACAAGGCCTCCCCTGATCACCACAAGAATCACAACAACCTCTGATGTTACATATGCATGGAGTTTAAGTTGAATAAAACATTGCGTATACAAAACGATTTGGGCATATTTTAGGCATACCATAGGACGAAAGGGTAGTGATGATGAGCAAAATAAGGAGGATCTTGCAGACAATGGCGGAGGAAGATGATGCTGCCATGGATGATGACGGAAGTGCGACCGTACTGTTGTTCTTAATGGACTGGTTAATGGTAACGGTAATGGAGGTAATCGGTCTTAGGTGACTTAGTATGGTGGATGTGGGCCTTTTTATACAAAATTCGGGTGAGTCGATATTTAGCATCCATTGACTCTGGTCAATGTAGATTTAGCATTCCATTCAATTTGGTAATTATATATATATAAGTATATATAGAGAGATCATTGACTCTAGTGCAAAATATTTAGCATCCATTGTTTTTAACTATTGCTACTGCTAAATTAATATCTGAAAAGGATAATTTATTATCACTATATTATACAATGAGTCACAGTCGCGGGTTTTTCGCCACTAATCTAAACCGCGAGACGCGGACCGCGACATGAATTCCATTTCGAATCGCATATGCTGTCTGGCCGCTATTGAACTCACTTGCGGATAGTACTGTAAATTAAGTTTAGTCCTTTACGATGTCAGCAATATCCTCAGTTGCGGATAGTACTGTAAATTAATTAAGTTTAGTGCTTTACGATGTCAGCGATATCCGCCAGTGAAAATATATCACTTATGACCATTAGAGGAAAGCTTAATGGTTGAGACCCACTCAACCCACCCATGTATCCTAACGCTAGAATATAAATGCAATACTAAACCTTCCCCTCTCTCTCTCTCTCTCTCTCTCTCGAGACGAGGCGACCCACCCGGCTGGCTTTGGCACAACACTCCTCCCGGTTGTGGCCGCTCCTTATGCGACACTTCTCCCTGGCTTCCGACACCGTAATCCTCCCCGATCACCGCTCCTTCCTCATCTTCACCATGCTGCGTTGCGGTCCGGTGAAGGATCCGACAAGGAAGCCGTCGGATCCACCCCGTCCTCGCCGCATAGCGATCCGGTATCGGATCCGACTGGATACGCCACACCCCCGCACCGCACCGCACCTCGGCGTCGGTACGGGTGAGGAGGCGCACAAATCTGCCCCGTCACCACTGCGTCGCGACCCTCCTCACCCATGCGCCACACCTTGCCTCGGCGCGGCCTCCTCTGGCATATACGCCGCCTACGCCACCTCAAGGCCGAAGGCGCCGGTTCTGTGGGCCCTAGCGGTGGCGGTCGATGTGGTGACCGGGCCTAGTGGTAGGCTGGATTTAGGCTGGGTACGGCACCAAGTGTCATTTGTTTATTTGTTTATGGATCATTGTAATAGCAATGCGTTTATGGAATAATAGTCATTTTGCCCGATATTGTAGGGTTTTATTTACCCGTTATTGAAGGCTTCAATTGTAGTAGTGTATTCGAATTAGTCGGTCACGAGGCTGAGATAGCAATTGTAAAATGGGTAAGAAAATTAACTAAAACATGTTCTTTTGCTAACAAATCGACGGGCACCGGCCTTACCTCTCTACCATGTGTCACAGGTCTGGCACATGGCAAAGTGGTAAGAGCCTTTAGCCTCCGACGGTAGCAATT
This sequence comes from Chloris gayana, assembly GCA_031894775.1. Lineage (NCBI taxonomy): Eukaryota > Viridiplantae > Streptophyta > Magnoliopsida > Poales > Poaceae > Chloris > Chloris gayana. The sequence goes on from JAUNZO010005170.1 coordinate 810,190, forward strand.
GTAAAATGGGCGAAGCTTGTCGTTTGTCGTGAAAGTCGACCAAACGTATTTATTTTCAGGTAACAAAATTCTTTTGTGATAACAAATATTTAGCAATTATTTTTGCCGTAACGTGACATGTTGTATCTGAAAAGTAATTTTGTTGTGTTAGGAAACTTAATTAGGATAGGGAACTCAGGCGACGGGCATATGCATGGCGCCAATCTAAATTTCAGGAGCGCACGTGTCCGTCGGCGCCGCCAGCCGGCGTTGCACGTGGCGACAGGCGTCCTCCTCTGCCTCGTGCATGGCTGCCACCTCGCTCCTCACCGCGACGGCTCCGTTGGTATGCATGATCCAGGAGGCCAGGACCCCTCGGTCGCCGCCCAGGAATTTTGCGACCATGGCCGCCCTCCAGCTCCTCCTCGTAGTCCTGGGACTACTCGTTCCCGCAACAACTCAGGCACGCGTCGCCGGCCACGACGGCGGCCTCATCCGTCAGGTGACCGACCTTCTCCCGGAGGCCCAGTTCGCGGCGTTCGTGCGGCGGCACGGGCGGCGCTACTCCGGGCCGGAGGAGTACGCGCGGCGGCTGCGCGTGTTCGCGGGCAACCTGGCCCGCGCGGCGGCCCACCAGGCGCTGGACCCCACCGCGCGCCACGGCGTCACGCCCTTCTCCGACCTCACGCGCGAGGAGTTCGAGGCGCAACTCACGGGCCTGAAGAACCGCGACCAGCCGCTCCTGCGCGGGGACGCTTCCGTCGAGCCGCCGGCGACGGAGGAGGAGCTGGCCCGGCTGCCGGCGAGCTTCGACTGGCGCGAGAAGGGCGCCGTGACGGACGTGAAGATGCAGGGCGCGTGCGGGTCGTGCTGGGCCTTCAGCACCACCGGCGCCGTCGAGGGCGCCAACTTCCTCGCCAGTCGCCACCGGGAAGCTGCTCGACCTCAGCGAGCAGCAGCTCGTGGATTGCGACCACACGGTTATATATTCTTTGCAGATATACTAGTCATTTATAAATATATAAATGCCTTCAACTAATTAAGCCGTTGTCCATTTCCAAGTGCGGCGGCGCGGCGGCGATGCAGGGCTGCGACAACGGCTGCGCCGGCGGGCTGATGACCAACGCCTACAGCTACCTCATCTCCTCGGGCGGGCTGATGGAGCAGGCCGCGTACCCGTACACGGGCGCGCCCGGCCCATGCCGCTTCGACCCGGCCCAAGTGGCCGTCCGCGTGGCCAACTTCACCGCGGTGCCCGCGGCGGGCGGAGAGGCCCAGATGCGCGCGGCCCTGGTCCGCCGCGGCCCGCTCGCGGTGGCGCTGAACGCGGCGTTCATGCAGACCTACATGGGCGGCGTGTCCTGCCCGCTGGTGTGCCCGCGGGCCTTGGTCAACCACGGCGTGCTGCTGGTGGGCTACGGCGAAGCCGCGCTCAGGCTGGGCTACCGGCCCTACTGGATCATCAAGAACTCGTGGGGGAGGCAGTGGGGGGAGCAGGGCTACTACCGCCTCTGCCGCGGCCGGAGAATGTGCGGCGTCGACACCATGGTCTCCGCCGTGGCCGTCGCGCCGCCGCCGTGAGAAATGAACTATATATATCCACGTTTCCCAGGAAACGAAACAGACGTGTGGTGTGGCAGGATATGTCAGCAGGGTCTGGGTCATTCAGCAGAGTAATAGTAGACTGTATACTGTAGTACTCAATAACAGAATATTGTCGACAGTAATATCATAAGCATGGCTGTGAAGCTGTTTCGTAAATGCTGCTGCTTTCCTCCGTGACGCGACTGCTAAAATTAGTGGAGCCACACGCAACAGTATTAAGAGGACCAATATTTATTAACAAAATGACAGCAGCAATGATGTTAAGATCTACGGGAAAGATGGCTTTGTGGAGTGTCACAAGCATGCCAAGCTGAGAAAATACTTGCCAAGATGGCTATTGTTTTTATCCAATACTGATAAAGTGTTTACCGAGTGTCCAAGTATAATACTTAATAAACGTCACTCGGTAAAGCAGTTCTTGCCAAGTATTTTTCTTTATCGAATACTTGATAAAGTGTTTACCCAGTGCCGTAAAACTTGTATCAAGTGTTTGAGTGCTCGGAGAAATCTTGACAAATAAAAAGCAAGTGCATGGCGAGTGGAAGGCTCACACGGCACATAGCACTCGGTAAAACCTGTACCGAGTGTCCTGGTCATGGCAAATTGGAGTATCCACCAGCCAATTGATCTTTTTGGTATCCAACCACAAATAAATATCAATTGCTTATATCTGAGTCGTCCAGACTTTGAATTATAAATGATTTCTGCGCTCATCACTGTTGGATTAATGATATATCAGAACTTGGATATGAAGGAAAGATGTATAAATACCTATCCACGTGGACTTGAAGTAATATCCGGTTGCAATATACTATCTTGATTTATAAATATTGATCATTCTTGATTTTTTCTTGCCACTTTTCACCATTTATCTTTTTAAAAATTGATACAGTTATATGTAATCTTAATTCATGCTTACAGTACATCTGCTGATGATGTAAGCCACAAAAAAGGTAAATGGCAGTTACATTTTCTTTAATATGACGAAAGGTCAAACATGGTGACCAAAAGTCAATAGAGACAAATAGGAAAAAGTCTAGGATGTTGTACAGGATCATAAATAGGAAAAGGTCTATATATTTTACTCCTCAAACAAGTCCATTTTATACCATAGTCAATATCATGACTCAATGTACTCTCCCCAAAAGTTCCTGCGATATACCCCATAATGCATTTTTGACTTTTTCATTTCTCCGCACGCAACGTGAATTTGATTATCAAATTTTGCATGATGATAGTTAATGCAACAAACTATATAAAAGAATTATTCCACATTATTGAATACTCTTTGTATAGTTTACTAGTAATTAGCTATATAAACATATAAATAATAATAAAATATTATTATTATTATTAACATAGGTTGTTTTGTTACCTGTTATTATGCAAAGTTTGGGATCAATTCAACCTGTATATTTAGAAACAAAAAAGACAAATCACAATGAGGGGTATATTGCACCAAGTTGGATTGTTCGGGGAGTAAAGTGAGTCAAAATTTTATTTATGGTGTAAAACAATAAAGTGTATTGTTTGAGGGAGTAAAATAGATTTTTCCTCATGAATATAATGCCATATGGAATCACGTTTGCTATTGTAGACCCATTTACAGCCTACTATTTTAACTCTATCAGGAATTTCTACTAAATCCCAAACCTGATTAGAACGCATATATCTTAGCTCCTCTTCCATGGCTTCAATCAATTTGGTGGAATTCTCACTTTCAAGTGCCTGTCTAAATGTGGCATGGTCATTAATCTTCCTGATATCATGCAAATCCCCACTTAAGTTTGTGTCATAAAAATTAGGAAGAGCCCATCTCCTTTACCATTGTGACCTTCTTACCGGTTCGTCCACAACCGGTTCAGGAACGGGTTGAGTCTCTTCTTGTTGCGCGGCTGGTGCTGGAACCTCCATAGCTATCACTTGCTAAGTCACTACAACAGATGCATTCTGAATCATTGTAGTTGGTGCATGAGCTATGTTAGCTGCATAGTGCTGCTTATCCGAGGAATCATTGGTGGTACAAATTGATATACCTTGGTAGACTCGGAACTACTGGATTGGGAAGCTCAACCCATAGTTCTTCGAGACTTATATCCCTCTTTCGAAAACGTCCACTAATTCCCGAGTCCTCTAAGAACGTAGCCTGTCTGGTCTCAACAAACTTTGTAAAGCGAGCATGACAAGTAGAATTGGTACCTTTCGGACTTATCAGGATATCCAATAAAGTGACAGCTCATTGACTTAGAGTCTAATCATTTTGTTGTGGATCAGATAACTTAGCCTCGGTAGGATAGCCCCATACTTTTAAATAATTAAGTGACGGTTTCCTCCCAATCCACAACTCAAAAGGTGTCTTGGGAACAGACTTAGATGGAACCCGATTAAGTGTGTGAGCAGTTGTATTTAATGCTTCCATCCACAACTCCACAAGCAAGCTAGAATTACTGAGCATGCAATGTACCATATCCATTAGCGTACGGTTGTGAGGTTCAGCAACTCTATTTTGTTGTGGTTCTCTCAGCATGGAGTATTGCGCTGTAATGCCATTTTCTTCTACATCATTAGAAAATGGTCGCATATTCTGGCTGTATCGAGCATGCTTCCCGTAGTATTCTCCTCTCCCATCGGATCTTACAATATTAATGAAAGCGTTGTGCTCTTTCTCAACTTCTTGCATATAAATTTTAAAGGGGCGTAGCGCATATGAACGCTTGCGAATGGCGAATATATGTCCATAGCGGGAATAACCATCACTAAACGTTATAAAAGAGTCATAACCATCTACCGATGTCACCGAGAGCAGGACACATATATCCGTGTGAATTAATTCTAACACGCCCGTACTCCTAGTGACCCTTTTCTTAACTGTCTTAGCTTATTTTCCCTTAATGCAGTCAATGCATTATTCTGAATCGGATAAGTCTAACTTATCAAGTATTTCATTTCTAATGAGACACTCCATTCTCGCCTTCGAAATGTGACCAAGGTGACAATGCCACAATTTTGAAGAGGTATCATTAACACGCTTATGCTTATGTGATTTAGAAACATTCATCACGGAATCATCAAGAGAGAGCATATAAAGCTTGCTATACCGAACAACAAGACCCACACTTATTGAATTAAACTTTATCATAAATGGAGTTGGAAACCGGCCGACAACTCTACGTGGAAGTTTCCAATGCCTTCAACTTGAAAGATGTTCCCATGAGCCACACTTAGGCTTCGCCTCCCCCCCCTCTTATAGGTCGGATCGAACGGAATACTTGTAATGAATTAGAGATGTGCACAATAGCACCCGAGTAAATCCACCCATTAGAAAAGGAAAAATCTGCTAAGAATAACTCATCAATGAATGAAACAACATCACACTTATCATTACCGTTTTCCTTCGACCATTCCTTGAAGATAGGAAAAACCTTAAGATGCTTAGTAGAGTCGCAAAAGGAGCACAACATCTTCCTGCTCTTAGTCACATAGCATTTGAACTTGTTTTTGTTGTTCGTGGGAGAAAAGTTCGTGTTACCGCTCTTCTTACTCATCTTGTGGCCTTCCTTGCTGCTACCCGACTCATGCTAGTTCTTAGGTGGGTTGCTTATGCTGAGGTTGCCAACCATGTTCACGAGCATTCTTCATCTTCTCGGCCTTAATCCTCTATTCTTCTTCAACACAGTAGTTGATCAACTCACCGATGGACCAATTGGTCTTGTTAGTGTTGTAGTTTCTCTTAAAGGCAGCATATTGTGATGGCAGTGAAGTCATGATGAAGTGAAGAAGGAAACCTTCACATATCTCCATCTTCATTTCCTCAAGCCTCGTTAGCCATGTCAAACATGTTGAGAATGTGCTCCCTTATGCTAGTGTCACCATTGTACTCCGAGGACACTAACTTCATGATGAGTGTACTAGCAAAAGTCTTAGAGGAGCTCTTAATGTTCTCCTCAATCTTGACCAGGAATTCCAAAGCATTAAGATCAACCCCCTCAGCATTCTTAGTGGGGATAGCAACTTTGATGCCAACACCGATGGTCCGAGTCATGACCATGCTCGCCATAAGGTCGGAAATCTCCCACTTCTCAACAGCAGTTGAAGACTGTCCCGCAACAGTGCAACAGGCTTATCCTCCCTTACCGCCAAGTCAAGGTCATTCCACGGCAAGCATGTCATGAACTTGCCCTTCGAGTCGTGAAGTTCACTCCATTGAGCGGCTCAATGTTGTTCGGGTAGGAGGCCATAAAATTGACATCAGTAATTGAAAATAAGACAAAATAAACTTAGCTTAGTAATCATATGCAATGAAATATGAATAAAAGTATGATAATAACCCAACGGTAGTTTGATTAAAATCAAACAATTAAATTTCAATTTGCATCACCCGTGGGGAAAACAAACGAAATTCATCTTAATACTCATGATTAAACAACGGTGGTCACAAATAATCATAAGTTTACTCTAAATAAATTTCATTGCGGTTCTATTTATTTAGAGGCATCTCAAATTATAGTGGTGAATTAAACTTAAAATATAAATGTCAACAATACTTAGAATGAAATATACTTAATCCTATTTACTTATCTCAAACATGAATCGGAGCTTGCCTTGAGCTTGACCCCGAGCAGCGGGGTCAATAACAGCAGCAGCTTCCGGCTCCTCCTCATCGGATACCGTGTTCACCGCCACAGCCTACATGATGCAAAGGTGATGTGTGAATTTTTTTATGAAAACATGATTTGAATATTTTATGGAATACGTGCGAATTTGATCAGCAACATGTAATTACCGAGTATAAAATAAATTTGTTTCCAGCGAGGTGAAATGATTTTAATTGCAATTAACAATTAAATGTATTTCATCAACTCCCATGAAGCACTTAAATCATTATCACATGTGCAAGAAAATAATTCATTAATCCTAGCAAAAGCTAGGTAAAATAGAAATTAAATTATCTCTGGTCCTTAGGCACATGCTATGGATAATAATTAACTAAGCTTCATAATTTCGGGCAATTAAATAATTAACTAAACATTTAACTTGAATCTCCTAAAAAGAAATTAACCTAAATAAATTGCCTCTAATCATGCCAAACTAATTGCACTATAAAATAGTACATGACTCAAGGAGTCCAACAAAATTTAGTTTGCAATTTTTCAAGGTCTAGAACTCTAGATATGAATTTAAATGAAACTTGCGCTATTTACAAAAATGCCATCGGGGATTTAAAATTAAATCTCGCGCCGGGGGCCACACCGGGGTCACAGTGGTCCCGGATCCGGGTGTGGCTGTGGCCACACGGGATCTTGGGCCGTGTGGCCGGCCTCGTGGCCTCGCCGGCTCCATGGCCGGAGCGAAGCGACGTGGCGGCCGGAACGGTGCCGGTGGCCTCGCGTGCGGACCGACGCGGGGCCCGTGGGCGCGGCGCGGCATGGTTGACCTAGTGGTGAGGTCGAGCTAGAGGGGGCCTCACCGGAGAGGCGGCATGGTGAGCGATGGCGGTGTGTACGAGTCACGGAGGAGGGGCGGAAGAGGAAACGGCCGGGTCGGGGAGCTTCACCGGAGGATGGGCTTCACCGGCACGACCTTGGTTGAAGATGAGCTGCTCCGAAAGATGGGGCTCGACCGGGATGCGAGGACGACCGGTGGCGATGAAGGCGAAATAATCAGTTTTGGACGCCTCCTCGTTGGGGAAATAAAAAGACAGAGGGTTAGAGACGAGCGGCATTAGAGCGCGCACGCTTGGAAACAAGAAAGGGAGCTCGAGGCTCACCGGAGGGGGCGGATTTCTCGGCGAGGTCCGGGCGGCGGGTGAGGGGAAAATCTCCGATTCATCACCCAAGAGCCATGGTTGTCCTAGCGGCGATTCGTGGAGCAAGAGGAGATCAAGGCGAAGCTTTGGTGCGCTCGGCTCGCGTTGCGGTGGTCGGAGGCGGTGGCGCGTCGAGCTCCTTGCTCGGGCGGCAATGGCGGTGGGTGGAGAGCAAGGGGAAGAACAGAAAAGAAGGAAGAGGGAAATGGGGAGAGGTTCCGACCAGGTGGGGCTTCGTCGGGGAAAGCCCGTGCGTCGCCTCTAGTGGCCGACGAGCGGAGCCCGCAGGAATATGTCGAAGCATCTTTCCATTTCTCCCTATTTTCCAAACGTGGTCGATCCGAAATTCAAAAATTCAAATTCAAGGTCTTTCCGAGCTCAAAAATTTATGGGACCAATTTTACATGGTAGTATAAATCTAGAAAGTGACATGCACGTTGAGTTTATTCAAACACTCCTTCAAGATTAAGTCTAAAAATCCAGGGAAAATGCTTAAAAGCTAAGCTTCTCTCGATTTAATTGAGGTATCAAACCTTGATGAAATCCAATAGGGTTTTGTCCTAGATTTTTCTTTTGACATGCCCTACAACATATATATTTGGTAGGCCTTACTTATGTTGTAAAAATTTGAGTTGTAGTTCAATTCAAAGTGTATTTGAATTTATTCACAGCCCAAATCTATTGCATGTCAATGAAATTTCTTCGGGTACCCAAAAGTTCGGGTTCGGTGGTCGGGTTATCCCGAATTACCCAATTATCTTGTCTTCCCCGTCGCGACGAGCTACGCTCATGCTCTTCCACCACCGGGCCACCGTAGAGGCATGAGTTGATGGAGATAGCCAGATCCGTGTGACACGAAAGCCGCCAATGAGATCCGTAGTGACCTTCACGGACGACCAAGGGAGGCCATCGGGCACGCATGGGAACAGCTGCAGGGTAGGAGACGGATGCAGACGACACCGCATGCGAGCGGGCTGCAGGGCAGCGAGCTGAGGGACACGACCGCGCGGCGAGATGCGGGCGTAGGCCGAGCTGGGCGCGTGGCGGCTGGCTTGCCGTCTTGCCGAGCGAAGGTCAACAGGGTGCCGCGGGGCTGTTGTGTCCCGTGTAGGCTTGGATCGATGCTTGGGGCTATTTTTTATTTGAGGATGCCCTCGTTGAGGCTTGGACCAGACCGAAAGTGGATTATAACTTGTGGCCCGCTCCTAGTTCGGGCTATTCGAGCCGTTCGGGTAACGGAAGTAAGAACCCAATAATCCTGAAATTAATTCGGGTTTCTAGTTGCTCTACCCGAGATAACACCCGAACTTTCGGGTACCGGGTATTTTGGGTTCGTGGTCGGGGTTCGGGTGTCGGGTTTTATGCCCAGTCCTAGTTCAGATCATCCCGAGTGAAAATGTACTTCAAGCTCTTATGATCGGTGTAGATACGAACAAGATTGCCCAACAAATAATGTCTCCACACCTTCAAAGTGAGTACAACCGCCCCTAACTCAAGATCATGAGTAGGATAATTTTGCTCATACTTCCAAAGCTGTCGGGAGGTATAAGCAATGACTCGGCCGTCTTGCATGAGAACACCTCCTAGACCTATGTCGGATGCATCACGTAAAACATCAAAGGGCTTCTCAAGGTCCGGCTGTGCTAGCACCGGGGCAGTCGTCAACAACTTATTCAAGGTCTCAAAGGCTTCCCGGCAAGCCCGATTCCACTCAAATTTCTTTTCCTTCTTAAGAAGCTCGGTCATAGGTTTGGCAATCTTGGAGAAATTCGGAATGAATCTTCGATAATAACCTCGCCAAGCCTAGAAAAGTGTGAACCCGTGATACCGACTTTGGAGCTTTCCAATTAAGTACCTCCTCCGAAATGATGTGACCCAAGAATGGAAGTTCCTTAAGCCAGAATTCGCACTTGCTGAATTTAGCACACAACCGATGATCTCTCAATCTTTGGAGAACAATGTGAAGATGCTCGGCATGCTCTTCCTCGTACTTGGAATATACCAGGATGTCATCAATGAAGACCACCACGAACTTATCAAGCTCGGGCATGAATACATAATTCATAAGATACATGAAGTGTGCCGGTGCATTAGTCAACCCAAAAGACATTACCAAATACTCATACAGGCCATACCGTGTAGAGAAGGCTGTCTTAGGCACATCTTCCGCCCTGATCTTGATCTCGGTGATAACCCGAGTGCAAATCGATCTTTGAGAATACCTTGGCTCCCATCAACTGATCAAATAAGATATCTATGCGAGGCAATGGATACTTGTTCTTGATAGTGACTGCATTGAGAGGTCAGTAATCCACACATAAGCGCAAGGATTTATCCTTCTTCTTGACAAAGAGAGCGGGGTAGCCCCAAGGTGAGGAACTAGGTCTAATTCCAAGAGTTCCTTCAACTCGCTCTTTCAACTCACCTAATTCCTTGGGCACCATTTTGTAGGGTCTCTTTGAAATAGGAGCTGTGTCAAGCTGTAGCTCAATTTTGAACTCAATATCCATGTCCGAAGGCATTTCAGGAAGATCCTCAGGAAACACATCAAAAAACTCTCGGACAACCGGTATATCATTTAGACCCTCAACAATAGCTTGATGTACTGTTGGAGTACAATTCTTAGGATATGAAAGCCTTAGGCATCCTAAGAATAAAGCATTTCGTGCAACACGAATAAAACCATCTGCATCCAACCCTAACCTGGTCTCCCTCTACCCCTTCCTCCTCTCCCGGCCGCCGCCACACTCGGTGCTTCCGGCGCCGGTGACGCCCAAGCTCCTCCTCCGGGTGAAGCACGTCTTCCCCACCTCCCTCGCTCCTCCTCGAGTCCCCTAGTCCATCCTACCCTGCGGCACAGCACCCAATCCGCTACCCGCGCGTGGCGGTGTCCACCATCTCCTGCACCGGCGACGCTACCGCAGCCTCTACCTCCTTTCATCTCCTCCACCGGCGGCGTCAGCCCGAGCACGTCCGTGCCTCGTCGCTCTCCCCAGCCGCTTAGCAACGGCCCCGTCTGGTCCCTCCTTGGATCCGTTGAGGCAATCGTCGGTAGGGCCCAGGGAGGAGGCGCGGATTTTAGGACTCGCGTCGGGCTTCCCCGGCCTCTCGTGCCTTTGGCCCATGGCCCACAAGGTGGACGGTGCGAGGCGGCAACAGGGCCACCGCGCCCGGCCGCCACGCCCGCAAGGAACAGCGTGGCGTGGGCTAGGGCCGGCCACGTCGCCCAAAACGCTGAGGGCTCACGGAATCCCTCCCGCTATCGGGAATAGACTATGGAACTACCATAAAGAAAGTAATAATATACAAATTAAACTATAGTTGAAATATCATCAATGTTGACATGTGACTGTGCACATGTGTTTAGATTTGCGCATCCGTACATATGAAGAGTGAAAGAAAAAATGCTACCGGTGACTAAGCTAAAATTCCAAAAATTTGCGAGCAACAAACTGGAATATAATGAAGATTACTTTTGGAATGGCAGGGAATTTTCACCAGGTGTGTGCTCGCCTACTAGCACTGAAGAAGTCTTGCCGGTAAATGACGGTATGCTCCCCATGCATCACTGGTGTACAATGCGACAGACAACAGCATTTTGGTGTTGATGTTGAACTGGATCATCCATAGCTTCAAGTCCTCGTGGATACTGACAAAGGGACAGTTGGAGACCAAAAAGCAGACGACGTCGGGATTTTCCAAGCACACGATGGGGCACATAGGGTTTGATCTTGGGAGGCCCTCATAACCGGGAAGCCGCCACAGCTCCTCGCAGTCAATCTCGCCATCTTTCACCCACATCAATGGATCGTCAATACTGAGGTCGCTCATTTTCCCGGTGTTAATGGTGAAGGCATAGCGGGAGCGCGTGCATGTGGTCTTTCCGGGGCGCCGCAGCAGCAATGTGGGTTGATGCTGACAAAGCGCAATGCACTAGCACCAGCTGCTCCCATATTCATGGAATGCTTAATGGACATGTCGTCTTCGTAGTCCTTGGGGTCCCAGCACACGCCCAGCGGCAGAGGAACATACCGAACCTTGGGGCGCGCCTCCTCTGCCATGTCACATAGGAGGAAGCAGCTTTCATATTTGACCCAGCATATGAACCTGTCGCCAACAGAGATGATAGTTGTTGTGCCACACCGCTTCCGGAGCTGCTCGGTGCCTTTGGTGCCTTGGTCCCGAATGATGGGCACTAGCTCCGTGAGCTCCCACCGGGGCGAGCCATGGCGAAGGAGGCAGAACTCGGCCCTGTCCCGTTTCAAACTGCGATCATGCTTCAGGTGGAGCTCGACCAGCAGGGCCTCATTGTCGCCTCGTCTGAGAAGTGCCGTGGTCCCACTGTGCACAAAGCGGCGAATTGGATATTTACAGAGTTGCTCGGTCTTCGTCGGGAAGTCTCGATCAGGGAGCAGAGACATGGACGGCGGCGATGTGGTGCCTGCCCTGTACAGGAAGTGGTCATCCCAAAATCTAGATGGCCATGGTCGGTGGCCCTTCAAGAAGACCGTGTCCCCATGTGCCGCAACGACACTGAGATGATACCCGTGGAAGTCAGCATCTTCCTCCTCGCACTCGTCGTCGTCTACCTCACACTCCTCGGCGACTCTATTATAGTCATCGTCTCCAGAATCGGTTTCTGAAGAATCGTCCTCCTCGCCAGGCACGATGTCCGGGAAATCATAGTAGATGAAGGAGCTTGCCGGCGGTGGCACGCCTCGGAAGGAGACGCGAAAGTGATTCCCAGTGGAAGTGCGGGAGTATGCAACGGTCTTGGCATCAGCAACGAATGAGTCGTCCGTGCGGATGCATTGCTTGCTCAGAATCACCCAGCCGGACGATGGCAGATCGGAGGACATCTGGTGGATCGACGACGACCGTAGGTGAGTAACACAGGGACGGCATCTGAAGCGGATGCGCCGGTCGAGGAAACCCAGACCAAGGTATCTCAGCATTCTCGTACAGAAAGCTAAGACTGGAGATTATGGTCGCTAATGGCGGCTGCCGTGTGGCCGTGTGGGTGCTGCTTTTATTGGTTGCTCTATCTAGGTTTTTCTTTTAACAGATGAGTAATTAAGGTCATTTGTACTAGCCGCAGATCACATCTGGGCTGCCAGACAACTGGGCTTTCCGGAGCTAGTCCATGACAAATAAATGTAACGCAGAGCATTTTTTTTTTTTTTGACGGTCAACTGCGTGGAGCAAGCAGAAATGCAGAAGCAGAACACAAAGTGTTTTTTGCCTTATTCCATTCTTCGAAGGGAGGGCAAATTTTGTCATACTTGCGGCAGTCCAAGGAAATAAGCTTCGCAAATGCAGATCTATAATATATTGCATCCTTCAACATTAAGTACGTTGAATTCCACCTCGCACAAACCTAATGAAAGCCCTTTCTTGTGTCCAACCCAGACTCAACAGCACACTTATGGAATTCTTCCCATTGCAGGGGTGAGCCCTTTATAGCTACTATAAATTTTCTAATATTCTTAGTTATTGATGCAATAACTTTCAAACCATCCCTAGTAACCAGATTTAGAATATGATTGACACGTCTCACATGAAAAAACAGACCATCACTTGTGTTGGGGGCCTGGCGCCGAGCGAGCCCCGCGCGGAGCAAACGCCACGGCCCCCGTATCTATCTTCTGTGACTAACTCTGAACCACCAGGCTAACACGCAGGTCGACATGCGAAGGTGGCATCCCAAGGCGGAGCGAAAGGGGCGGGGGACGGAGGAGCAAGCCTCCGATGCGAAGGCCCGCGACCGACGGGGCGACCGCCGGGTCGAGCGAAGCCGCACCCAAGTGGGGCATCGGCGGTCGAGCGAAGTGCCAAGCCGGAGTGCCCGCCAGCTAGAGGCCAGCTAAGTCGCGATTTGCGCGAGGTCAGCCAACTTTCCCGACCGTATTGCCCTCGAGAGTTACCGCCTTTCGGTGAAACCGAGAGCAACGGCCGGGGGTAGAATGGTCTTGTAAAATATGGCTCCGTAGGACTATAAAGGGAGCCCAAGAGTCGCCTATAAACACACATGTAGTATTGAGTTAACTTCGTTTATACTTCGCATATTAGTTCATTGTGTTTGACGTGCTAAGTGTGCATTACCCTCGCCCCTTAGTACACCAACAATGACGCCCACCATGCGTGAGCTCGAAATCCAAGCTCCCGATGACAGGATCCACAAGAACCGCCGCAGCAGCTCTATGACTGCAAGAACTACCAGCAAGACCATTCGGAACCACCTCTACGCACTCGAAGCAAGCCAAAGGCCTCCATCTTAGAGGAAAGGGCCACAACCGCTCCGACTCGAGCGGGCGCCTGCCTCGGGAAGCGACGAAGGAACGAGCCGAAGGCAAGACAATCAGAACATAGGAAAACCGAGCTCGCAGACACATCCACATCGGGCGACAGCCGATCACCGCTCAGCGAATTGGAAAAGCTCCGAAGGCACAACACAGCGCTCAAAGAAGTAAGAAGCAAGCTCTTAAAGAAAGCAAGTGCACGGAGAAAAACTGCTCCAAGAGAAAGAAACCCTCGCTCGAAGAAAAGCTCAAGCATGAAGAGCTCGCAAGAGAAGTCGGGAGACTCCGAGCAAGTGCAAAGAAAGACAGCCACTCGAAGCCTTCAACGGCAACAATGCTCAACAACTCTGAACGTGAGCCAACCGCAAGTAAAAATGAAGAAAACACCAACACAAGGCACGAAGTAACGCCTATAAGACGGCCAGGGCTCGTCATCATCGACAAAGACTCCCCACTCTCGGAAGGGCTACAAAGAGCCAGCTACCTAGAAAACTTCCGAATGGGAACAATCCTGAAATACAAAGGAGACACATATCCAAGGCAATTTCTCATCGGTTATGAGACAACAGTCACTTCGGCAGCAGGAGACGAAGTAACTCTAGCCAAGATCTTCGCCTACGCGCTTGAAGGGCCAGCCTCAACTTGGTATTTCAGCCTGCAGCCAAAGTCCACATGGCAACAAGGGGCGGAATCACTTCCTCGTGGAGAAATATGTACAACCTCCGTATAGTGTAAACTGTCATGACAGCAGTGCTCACGGTTAGGAGCAGCATGGACCCTCACTTGATTAGGGAACAAAGGGAGGAATAGTGGATGTTGATAGGATGCATCCTTAATGATTGGGAAGACCTCAATAAACTTAGTAATTAGGATGCTTAATTATAATTAAAACATGATTAGATAGGTGCTTTCTGCATTAAACCGTCTCGTTAGCCTTTCTTCTCTATAGCCACATGTCATCTTTTTCCACACTTGCTGAGTACGACATGTACTCACACTTGCCATATCCTACGTTGATGCTCAGCTATAGAAGAAGGTTGGGAGTCGAACGACAGTCGGGATGCGGAGTACTAGGCGGGCGGTCCAAGTATCCGGGTGAGTCGCATATTGTCCGACTCCTCGGAGGTGTAGCTCTCGGAGTCCGACTCCAATATCCGAGTGAGTCGGATATTGTCCGACTCCTCCTGATTTTCACGAAGGCAAGTTCTCCGGACTCGACTCAAATGTCCGAGTAACTCGGACTTTGTCCGACTCATGGGAAGTGGAAAATTTATTTTTGACTTGGAGATAGAATTTTGAGCACTTGAATTTTCACGCTTCATACTTCTGTATCCCTCTTTATAGTACGGTATTTTCTATACTCAAGACATAAATAAAAAGACTTCACATCTTGATCTTGAGCATAATTGACCATTTTTCCAAATCTTTTAAATACGAAAGCTCTTGGCCACTTTTTTTTTGTGTTTCTTTACTCTCAATTGAATTTTAAATATAAACTGCGTATAAGCTCATTTGAAACATTAGTCCTTTTTAATTGTTTTGACGTGAATCACTCAAAACCATAATTAGGGGCCTAGATACACTCATCTGCTGTAGCAGCGGTTTTATGAGTGCCCAAAACCCAAATGTTTTTTTTTTGTGTTATTCCTTCTCTCTTTCACACACTTGCGTCCAAAACCAAAATGTTGAATTAACATTCCAACCAACCAAATCTGTTTTTGTAATCTCAAACATGGTAGAGCTAGATTTTGAGGGTGGGCTAACCGTCCGAGATGGCCCGGACTGCACGGTTTGCTTCATCAATTACGGCCGGGCCGCCAAAACATCCCAAATCAATCACCCGTTAATGTAGCCCTAGGGTCTAGGGCACATCTGCAGCGCTGTACTTCCCTAAAAAAAAAAGGCTGCAGCGCCGTACTCCTTGATCCGCCATTAGTGATCCACCACAATCACAACTTACTTCCAGCCGGCCGATCCTGATTATTCAGCATGAAACCTCCGATACGGCTTGCTAACGGTGTCTTGGTCAGGTGGGCGGGACTCTTCGGATGCCGACGATCCATACATCTCGTCCCAGCTGGTTCCGGCCGTCATCGGGAGGAAATTTCTCCGGCAGGCGCCACCGCCAAAGACCCAAGCTGGGTTCCGCTTGACTCCCGCGATCGCCGCCGGAACGAATCTTTCGTTACCGGTGCCAAGACCACGGCGGAGACCCTCACCTCCACGAGGCCAGCGGCTGCGCGTAGCCTTCGACCCGGTGGCGCCGCCGGCGAACTCCCTCCTCTACTACGACCGTGCAGAGACCGTCCGAGAAGAAGAGTTCGATGGCTTCAACATCGTCGCAGCCCACGGCGAGTCCGTCCTCTTGCGAATGCCACGCCCCTCGCCTCCGGGCCGGTACGACCACTTCGTGTACACCGCCGGGCGGCCACCGTCTCTTTCCCTCGCTCCCGCCCCCGAAGGTTCTCAAGAAGTTTGAGAAAGGCAGGGGGGACCCTAACTCCGCCCACTCCACCACGAGGACACCGGCATCCTCCAAAATGACGACGGCGAACCCCTCCCCGCTTCGGATGGAGGTGTTATCCGATTACGGTGGGGGGAGGGCATGGCCAACCTTTGCGTCCTACGTCCGGGGACAAGCCGGTGGGAGGAGAAACAACTAGTACACATCCATCATGAGGAAGGCGAGGAGGTGATGGTAACTATGATCGGGCCCGACAGGGCTATCCCCGTTGGTGACCGGTTCCCGTGCTGGACCGGAGACCGCACCGGCTTCATCCTATGTGACATGGCCGACCAGGGAAGCCCCAAGCTCCGGCACGTCCCGCTGCCCGGGTTGCCCTATGATCCTAACTACTATACCGATGATCTACTTCCCCGAGAGATTCCCGAAACATGGGCGCCGCCGGCGATAGCTCTGTCAAGTTTGTCGCAATTGAGCCGCGTTGCTACCGTGGTCGCTTCGGGAGGAGCTCATGTCCGCGGTCCCGCCACGCCTTCACGGTAACCACGTGGACGCTGAACCCGACGATGGACGGACCAATTACGTGGGTGAAGGGTGGTAAGCTCGATCGCGAGGAGATCCGGGCACTCCCCGGCTACGAGGGCATCCCACGCGTGCCCTTGCAATGCCCAATTGTCAGCCTTGGACAACCCCGACGTTGTCCGCTTCAGGGTGGTCCGCAACCTCGTGGGCTCGGGACGGATGGATGATCCAGGTGGATACAATCCAGCGAGTTGCCGTGTGCCCGCGGCACACGGCGAAGGTACCTAAACACACGGCAAATAGTTTTTCCGTCGGTGGCCTACGGCGAAGGCTCGACGGCGAATGGAGTAGACGGCAAATCAGCCTTCGCCGTGTGCCAAACCACGGGCTCACGGCGAAGACTTTGCCGTGTGCCACAGTCAGCACACGACAAAGGTAACAGTGCCGTCACGTCACCTTCGCCGTGTGGCGACCGGGAAGCACACGGCGACTTACTCGGGCTTTGTCGTGTGCCCGGGGCGTGGCACACGGCGAAGACTCGGTCCTTTGTCGTGTGCCCGGTGGCGTGGCACACGGCGAAGACTCATGTCTTTGCCGTGTGCTCGTGGACGTGGCACACGGCAAAGATTTGGTCACTTTGCCGTGTGCCCCTTCCGGCACACGGCAAAGCGACCAATATGAATTCCCAGCATGGTCACTTTGCCGTGTGCCAGGCCTCCGGCACACGGCAAAACGACCATCTCGCATCCATCTTTTTTTCTATTCTTTTAGCCCCGGATACCTCATTTAACATTTCAAATAGAACATATATCCAACACAGTAGAAATATATCACATCATCATCAATTCATCGCACATATCATCGCACAACACATATATCGCAAATAAAACACATATCATCCGTTTGTCTCACAACATCACAAATATCGTCACAAACAACACATAACATTCATAGGCCGTCCACGAGTACAACAAACCATGATTTCACGGATGTGGGTCGAAGGGTGGTGGCTCGAACGGCGGTGGGCCGAAGGGTGAGGGCTCGAACGGCGGCACTTGTGGGAACAACTGCTGTGGGGGCAACGTAGGTGACATGTTCACCGAGGCATTCGATGCCGCCGATAGGTTCTGCAAAAAGTAGAAAAGTTTGCAAACCGGAGAATACTCATTTTAGTTAAGATTGTAAGTTTCTACAATATCTAATTCTCTAGGTTATCTTAGTCTCTAAGTAATTATAAATTGACCAATGTTTCTTGATTACCCGAGGAGTGACTTGAAACATATGAGACATAGTTGAAGGCAGTGGCGGTGGTCGTCCTGCTGCCAACTCAGCTTGCATGTGGGCAATGTAAGCAAACAAATTGGCCGTATCCCCCTGCTCGTCGCGCCGATTCCTCCTGTCGCTGCCTTCTCTCTTCGGCGAGCTCGGCCTACAAAAGTTTCCATTGAACTGTTACAATGCAGTGATAATACGTGATTAGAAATTGAATAATTGTTTAGTGAAGCAGAAATAACCTCAAGTCTCTGCACTTGGAGATCTGCGACGGTCCGGCGTGGACGTATAGGCAGGGCGGTGGCCGGGTCCCTCGCCCGAATCCGTGAGAGGGTGGGGCAACTGCTCGTGTCCACAGTGCCGTCGCCTATGATCAATCGGCCATGCTTCTTGCCTCCTCCCGCCCTCATGGCCACCTCAGCATCAATAGGGTGGGCGGTCGGATCCCACTCGAGCCATAGAGTTGCTTACCCACCTCCGTATATGCAGTGATACGGGAGTAGACGGAGGGGTTGCTGTAAGCCGAAGGAGGGTTTTCGGGGTCGTAGCTGGCCTCGAGTAGCCTTTTTCTGGTGGGCCATAGCCCAGCCCACGAACTCAGGACACTCGGCGCCTCCATGTGACCGGGACTGCAAACAAAATAACAAGTTCATTACTATTTATGCATAATTATGAGATAAAACAAATAAATGACTCGCATACCCATCGAGCTCGTACTCCTCGTTGCTAAGGCTGCCTTGGTGGTGCGATGGACCAGGCATCAACGCACGCCGGGCTCGGCCAGCGTTATGCATCTCCTCCCACTCGGGTGAGAACCACTTGTCCACTATGCGTTCCCAGCACAAATCGTCATTACGGCACCACGGCGCCGGCACCTACACGGGACAAATGAGAGACGTCAAAAAATCAAATGAAGCAATGCATTAAATCGGAGATAACTCTATATTTACCTGTAAATATTGCTCCCGTGTGAGCTTCACAAGTCCTAGCCGCATCTTTGGTTATCTTCTTACGGAGGATATGGCCATAGTAGTTAATGACGCACTGAATTTGCGCTTCGTAGTGCATGTCCTTCACGAGCTTCGGACATCGGTTGTTAGCCAGAACCTTAGCCATCTCCTCGTACCCTGGCTCACAAGTGTAGAATTCCTGCATGTAGACATAATGTGTTTAGTTGTTATTGCATAAGTGTACAATGAATGGAATGAATGAAAAGTGTAGAGCGAGAAAGACTTACCCACAATTCTCGACACCACTCGATCCGCCTTGTTGACGGAGCACCCGTTGAATGCGTCGATTTGCTCGGTGGCGACGCGGTAGTGCTCCCAAGTCCACGCCGGCTCGTACCTTTCACCAATGTGAACCTGACCTGGGAAGTGCAGCCCGATCAAAGCACCAAGGACGGCATTCACCTTGCGTTTATGACTACCCGGGGTGATCAATTTCCAACTCCTGCGAAAAGTGATTATGAAAAAAATATTAGTTTGATATTAATAAAGATTTTCACATTATCAAATGAAGGAAGTAGTTAGAAGTTACTTACAATGGCATTACCGGTCGAATAACCGGTCGCGTGGACAAAGGTATCGGCCCGTCGGGGAGTCTCGTAGGACCCCGCAGCCACACGATGAGGCTGCTGCTCCGCCTGCTCCCCCTCTTGCTCCTCCCCACCCTCACCCTCATCCTCACCCTCCCGCCCGTCCCCCTCCTCCGACTCTCCCTCCCTGCCCTCCCCCTCCTCCGAGCCCCCTCCTCCGAGTCCCCCTCCTCCTCCTCCTCCCCCTCCTCCTCCTCTCGCCGGGAGGTGGTGCTACGGACCTACTCCGAGTCACTCGACCCTTAGCCTTACCGCCACCGCTCCCGTTGCCCCTAGTGCCACCGCTCCCGGTGCACTTAGAGCGACTGCTCCCGCTGCCCTTGGGGCCACCCTTCCCCCGACCCAAGCCTCGTGTGGACCCGAGTGGTACATCCGAGTCCGGCATCCGTCTCCTCCAAATGGACGTGCACCGTCGCTGCGGCACACCGCCCACCATCTTTGTCCGGTCACCTGCAATTAAAAAGTCGGGAAAACAGTTAGCACATATGAAATAAGTAAGACATGATTAGAAACATGCATATAAAGAAATATATTATTTAAGACATAATAGTAGCTTACATTTATTAGAAATAATCATCCCAATCGGGATTAATTGGATCGTCCGACCGATCATCACTATCATACATGTCGAGATCACATTCTGGCACATGCTCCGCGGAGGAATGACCTCGATGAATGCCTAATTGTAAATTCTCAAGTAATTTTAAGCCCTTCGGATTGGAAACTACATCTCCGATGTCCTCGTCATCACCTCTTTCATCATCCTCGACATCAACCCTTTCATTATCCTCGTCTACTTCCATTTCCATTGCTCCGGTTAGGTCTATCTCAAAACGCCCTTGTAACCCAACTTCTTGAAAGAATTCTCCGTCATATGTTTTAGGGTCCATATTGTAATCTTCATTATTTGGGACAGGTAGTCTACCGTGTGGCGATACCTCGTGCACAACGTACCACCCTAGAAGACGTTCGTCGATTTTGCACGGGTATGAGAGATAATACACTTGCGTTGCTTGTTGAGCCACAATATAGACATCGTCTCCTGCATAGACGGATGATTGTCGAATTTCAACTAGTCCAATACTAGGTGTCCGTCGTACTTGGTTAGGATCAAACCAATGACATTTGAATACGACAGGCTTCGGAGGTTTGCGACCAATGAATGAGAGTTCGTATATTTCTTCAATTATTCCATAGTACTCGACCCCATCATCGGCTTTCGTACAAACTTGGAAATTTGTTATCCTCCGATTGGGCCGACTTTCATCGTATCTTTTAGTGTGAAAGCGATATCCATTTACGTCATAGGCGTTGTACGACATTACCCTATATTCACATCCATTTGCTATCCTGTCTCAGCTCGGCAATCATTGACGCATCATTTCGGCTCTTTTGTTTGAACCAAGAAATGAAATCCGGCATTCCACGACCCGCGCTCTTTTTAAGAATGGCATCAACATCTTGAGGAGTCGGTGCCCTATTTCTCTCGCAGTAATTGTTGAGTAAATTCTCTATACAAAAGAAAATCGAGAGAAGTTAGATGCATATTAGTGACTATCTCGTTATAAATACTATAGTGCAATATCAACTTACCGTAAGTATGGCTGCACTTCGTAAAGGTTGGTCAACACATACAACATGATAGTGCGGAACTCTTCATGTTTCAAGGTCTTAGGAGTCCCACCACTTGCACTTCCAAGTTGCCCTACGAATAGGCCGAGATTGCAATCATTTTCGTTGGCATTGTAACGAGGGGGTGGATTGTGCACGCTTGGAAGGGTCTCAAAGATAGTATTTTGATGTGAAGTTTGACACCTCTTCACTACAGTATGCCTCTGCCATGGAGGCTTCAATTTTGCACTTGTTTTTACATTTGGTTCGAAGAACCTTTAATTGTCTCTCAATTGAATAGCACCAACGACCATGCACAGGTCCACACATTCGTGCCTCATGCGGGAGATGCAAAATCATATGCTCCATCGGATTAAAAAGCCGGGGGAAAGATCTTCTCCAGCTTACAAAGCAACACGGGAGCCATTTTTTCCATTTCTACTATCACAGCTCGAGATAACTCCTTAGCACAAAGGGTGCGAAAAAATAGCTTAACTCGCAAGCACTAGCCACACATGGTCGGGAAGATAACCTCGAACCATGACTGGAAGAAGGCGTTCAATCCATAGGTAGTAGTCATGACTCTTCATCCCATTGACTCGCATAGTACTTATGTTCACACCCCTCCTCAAATTCGATGCATACCCATCGGGGAACATTAAAGTTTTCATCCATTCTAATACTTCCTTTCTTTGGTACCTCTTTAATACAAAATCGGCCGGAGACTTTTTCCATCTTTTGCCGTCTTTAGGAGACGGAATGTCGAGCTTTGGTCTATTGCATAAGCTAGCTTGATCCACTCTAGCCTTAACGTTGTCCTTAGTCTTACCAAGAATGTCCATGATTGTAACCCAAAGTGCCTCGGCGACATTCTTTTCAAGTATGCATCATATCTAAAATATGTGGAAGAAGAATGTCAATCATATACGGCAGCCTCCACAGACCCGAAATCCGAGTCCATGCATGCTCCTCACCATATCCTTCAAAACCACCACCGACCTTTTCCTTGAGCGCGTTTAATTGCTCAAGAATTTCGGCACTCGTCAATATATGTGGCGGGGGTTCTTCAACCACCACACCTTTTGTAAAGTTCTTTTTGTCCCGTCTCGAATGGATGACCCATAGTAAGGAACTGTCGGTGTTTGTCAAAAGCAACGTACTTGCCACCATTCGTCAACCAAAAGAATTTGACAACCGACTTGCATACCGGGCATGGAAACCTCCCGTGAACACACCAGCCGGAAAAATTCCATATGCCGGATGGTCATGCATGGAGTACATGTACCACACTTTCATTTTGAAGTTCCTCTTTCTAGCCCCGTCGTATGTCCATACCCCAACATTCCAAGCATCAAGCAACTCATCGATCAAAGGCTCCATGTACACACTCATTTTAGTCCCCGGATGTCCAGGAATTATCAACGACAAGAATATGGTTTGTGCCTTAAACATGATGCCGGGAGGGAGATTGAGAGGGATAACAAACACCGGCCAACAAGTGTATGGGGCAGATGACATTCCATAAGGATTGAATCCATCTCGTCGCCGATGCAACCCGTACATTACGAGGATCCTCGCCTTCTTCAGGATGTTGCCCGTCAAAATGCTTCCATGATTCACCATCGGCTGGATGTACCATATTCTCGGGACGGTATCGTTTGCCTTCTTTGTGCCATGTCATCTGTTTTGCGGTCTCCTCGGTCATGTAAATGCGTTGAATCCTCGGTACGAATGGAAGGTACCGTAGGATTTTCACAGGGATTTTGAGCTGCCTCTTATGACCATCACCAGAATCTACCTCAATGAACCTCGGAGGAATTACATTTAGGACAATAATTTTTTTTCCGAGTTATCTTTCCCGAATAAGACGCATCCATTTGGACAGACATGTATCCGCTCGTACGGCATCTTAAGTGCACGAAGGAGCTTTTGTGACTCATACATGTTGCGCGGCAGATTGTGACCACTCGGAAGCAGTGCTACCAAAAACCGTCAACATATTATCAAAGCCGTCTCGACCGATGCCAAGCTGAGATTTTAAAGCCATTAGTCGTCCGACAAAGATCCAGCTTGAGAAACATCCGTATGGTCGTGAAATGGTTTCTGTGCCGAAGACAACATGTCGTAATAGGCTTTTGCGGTAGGCTCGGCGGCTCTTCCCCAACATGGCTAGGTCCTTCATCAAAGTGGGCGTGATGAAAGTCATCTAACATGTCTCCGCACCCGGCATCGGAATCATATTCTGCGATGCGTTGCCTCACGACCTCGTCCCTAGCTCGATGGGCTTCACCATGGCAGATCCAACGGGTGTAGTTAGCCATAAACCCATTGTTGCAAATGTGTTGACCCATTTTCAATTGTGTTTGATATGTCTTGTTCTCACACTGGCACATGGGCACATGGCTCTACCCCGTCCCGATTGAAATGCCTTTTTCAAGAATTCATGGACCTTGTAAATGAACTCATCCGTATAGTCACGCTTACCCCGCCATCCCGTGTACATCCAATCACGACTATCCATCCTTTAACATAACGCAATAGGTGTTATAGAAATCATATACAACTACGCGATACCTAGCATGCCCTAATAGGTAAAGATAGGTCCTAATCCCACCCGAGGATGTGTAGATGGGTAAGCTTCCATGCTCCACCCCTATCCGAAACAGAATTTCGACAAGCACCTCCCCGCTGTTCTCCAAATACACGTCCTATTAAGGAGATTGTGTATCGGGAGAACAACAGTGGGGTGATGCCGAAACTCGCCTCGGATAGGGTGGAGCATGGAAACTAACCCCATCTACACATCCGCGGGCTGTCCGTAATACGTGGACAATTCGAAACAGATACGGTCGTTCATATGCAAACAAATACATATTTTCAACCGTATCTCTTTCGAACGGGAGACGCCTAACTAGGTTGCGCGACCTAAGAACATTATATGAAAAGAGGGGTCCTGTTATCTCACCTTACTACGTAGCGAAACGATGAGTCAACGACGGCGCCTCTCCAAAGCCTCACCGTAGAAAGTAAAAAAAAATTAGTGTCCAATATAAATTTTGGCAGCACCTACCCTAAACAATAAGGGTTCAAAACCTGCAAAAAAAGCATCGACACGATGGCCGACAACCACAACAAATTTTATAACAATATATAAAGCAACAAGCACGATGGCCTACTCCTAAACAAAGCATCGACACGATGGTCGATTCATATTCATTATCTAATCGAAAAGTCCATGTCTTCGATCACCTACAAACCTTTGCTTATCCGTGACGTAGAAAGGATGTTCGGGGCTGCGTCACGGGGCACGGGCGGGACGCCACCACGGGGCAGGACGCCACGGGCCGCGTCGCGGGGCACAGGGAGCGGGGCGGGGTGGCGCCAAGGGGACGATGACCCGGGCGTGCCGGGAGGGAGACCGGGCGTAGGGCGTCGCCACGGGCCGCCTCCTACGCCGGGCGGTGTCGTGGGCGCCGCGGGCACGGGCGGCGCCGCGGGGGCCGCTTAAAGTGCATCTAGGCCCCCAATTATGGTTTTGAGTGATTGACGTCAATACAATCAAAGAGGACTAATATTTCAAATGAGCTTGTGCGCAGTGCTTATACAAAATACAATTGAGAGCAAAGAAACACAAAAAGGAAGTGGCCATTTTCGCTCATACGTGCGAGATTTGAAAAATGGACAACTTATGCTCAAGATCAAGTTGTGAAGCCTTTTATTTTATGTCTTGAGTATAGGAAACACCGTACTATCAAGAGGGACACACAAGTGTGTGGTGTGAAAAATGAAAGTGCTCAAAACTCATTCCAAACACAAAATAACATATGGAGTCGGACATATCCGACTCACTCGGATTCTGGACTCGGACTCCGCAGAGCTAGCCAAAGAAAATACACACAGACTCGGACTTATCCGACTCAGTCGGACAGAGAGTCGGACTCCGGAACCATGTCACACGATTGAAACCCTAGGAGTCGGACAGTCCGACTCCGTCGGACATATCCGACTCCCCAATGTACTCGGACATATCCGAGTTATGTTGGATTTATCACTCGGACTCCGGAGCCAAAACCACTCTTCGAAACCCTAGGAGTCGGACTATGTCCGACTCACTCGGACTTTGTCCGAGTCGGATCCGAGCCAACGGCTCTTTTGGATGCCCCGGCTATAAAAGTGGACCTCGTCCACTTTTGGCCGGTTGGCACCTCCCACACTCTCAAAAACACTCCCAAACTCACTCAAGCTGTCCTCTTCTTCAAGTTTGATTCCCCACTCCAATCCTTGGTGGATTTGTGAGAAGATTGAGGAGAAAATCGTTGAGCTTCATCTTCATCTCAAGAGCACTTGATTCTTTCTCATCGCCGGTACTTGTTGTGTTTGTTACTCTTGGGGATTCATCCCCTAGACGGTTAGGCGTTACCCGACGAGCTCCCTAGCTTGTGGTTGAGACTCGGGTCGTTTGTATTGCCCCTCCCTTCGTGGAGCTTTAATTTAGTGAAATTTAAGCCGGCCTTTGTGGCGGCTTGACGAGGTTTAGGGTTGAGAGCATCCCGGTCCTTGGTGGACTCCTCAACGGAGACGTAGGCTTCTTGGTGGAGCTGAACTTCGGTGAAAAATCGTGTGTCTCTTTGTCTTCCCTCTTATTACTTGCATAGGTGGCTTGCTTGCCTGTCTACTTGTTGCTCTAGCTTTCTAGTTTTACTAGTTGCTTGCTTGTTGTTTAATTTCCGCGGATTTGTCCATCTTGGCTGCCGATCCCCTTTCCGCACGAGGGAGGCGGATTTGTCCTACTCTAGTCGGATATTGGCCCTTAGTCGGACATATCCTACTATAGTCGGACATTGAGTCGGACAAATCTTTCCTGCGTATTTAATTTGTTAAATTAAGTGATTTTCAGGATTATCGCCTATTCACCCCCCTCTAGGCGACTTTCAATTGATATCGGAGCGGGTATCTTCGTTGAAGCCTCACCGCTTGAAGATCAAAGATGGCAAATGAGAAAGAGGCAACGGGTAGTGGTGAAGCACCACCTAAGGTAGCCGGTGAAAGGGGTCATGAGACCGCACCGGGGGTGCCGGAGATGGAAATGGAAAAGGGGTTGCCCAGGGTGGAGATGTACCTAGTGCTTTGCCGATAAGTTACAACAAAACGCCATACACCTATGGTGACGGAAGAGATGAACACATTGGACCCGGCTCCGGAAGACTACCGTATTTTGATGGTCAATACTTCGATCATTGGAAAACAAAGATGTTGCTACACTTGGACTCAATGCATCAAAATGTAAGAAATGTGACTCAACATGATTTCTTGTGGGGATGTAGAAGCAAGCCAACCGCACAAGACTTGTTCAATGTAAGATGCAATGTGGCAGCTGCTAGTGCTCTTGTATCCGCACTTAGTCCCGCCGAGTATGAGAAGGTAACCGGATTGGAGGATGTCCATCAAATTTGGTTGAAGCTTGAGTTAGTTCATGAGGGCATTGATAATGTGAAGGAGTCTAAGCTAGAAGGGCTTAGAGAAGAGTTTAACTACTTTGTCATGAGATCGGATGAAGGGCCAAGGGAAACCCATGATAGGATGATGAGGATAGTAAACATGAGAAGAGCACTTGGAGAGAAGGTGTTGGACTTGGATGTGAATAGAAGGCTGCTACAAGCCTTGCAAGCATGGGATGCCAACATAGTGTCCAACATAAGAGACAAAGATGGCTTTAGACACTTCACCACCGATGAAGTGATTGGAAAGGTGCTTTCCCAAAAACAGCAAATTGACCAAGGGAATAGAATCAATGCTTTGCTTAGAGACAAAGAAAAGGGTAGTGGGAGCAAGAATGATTTGGCTCTCAATGCCGAACAAGAAAAGAAAAAGAAGGTGATTGAGGAGAGTGATAATGATAGTGATGATGAGATGGCTCTCTTTGTGAAAAGATTCAACAAGCTCATGTCAAAAAGAAGCTTTAAGAAGAATGATCAAGACAAGAGCAAATCAAGAAAAGCCAAAAACAAATGCTACATTTGTGGAGACAAAGGTCATTTCATGGCGGAGTGTCCTGGAGAACTACAAGAATAAGCAAAACAAGAAGGGTGACAAGAAGTACAAGAAGCATAGAAAGTACCGTCTGGGTGAAGCACACATTGGACAAGAATGGAACTCCGATGGATCATCTTCCTCCTCCGAGTCGGAATCCGATGAAGAAAAGGGAGGCATTGCATCACTTGCTATCGGGCTAACACCGACCAACTCCTCCTTGTTTGGAAGCTTGACCCATGATGAGGATGTGTTGACGTCAAAAGTCGCCGACACACCGTCGTCCGGAGAGTCCACCGAAATTCCAGCCGACGCAGAATCCCGTGCTCCCAACGGACCGGCTCAACTCGCCGATGTTCGTGTGCGCCGGTGCGTGCCGATGGTTTTCCCGCAAACCAACAAAGACAATAAAAGAGTGTAAAATTCCAGGTCATCGGCCCGTATAGACCGATGTGCATCCATGGCCGATCACGGCGTAAGATAGACAAAATCGGCCATGAACAGAGAACAGCACGGCCCATCCATTTATGTATTAAATGTTAGGCAAACGAACCGTGGTACAAACGATACGAAATCGGCCGATGCTATAACATGCGATCGGTGACTAGCAGCCGATTTCGTCGGTAAACGACCAAATCATTAAGACTTTGCAGGGATGTGTTATCGAGTACAATATAAACGGAGCAATTATTAATAGGATGTAATTAGTTTGGTAGCAAGAGGATAGTTTAATCATCAATCAGATCCGTAAATCGGCCGATCGGGTATGCGGCCGATTCTGCCATTGATTATATCGTTGAATTATTTAGATCTGTCCAAAGGTATAATGATGATCAATAAGATCATACTTAGTAACTCGGGTTCAAAAGCAGCTTTAACAGGTTTAGCATTAATTAAACATAAAACAGCTTAATGAACGTGATAAGCAATCGGCTAAACACTCCGAAAGAACAAGTAAGACAAATACAACCACACAGATCCTAAATCGACTCAGCCGGTCCAACAGACAAGTCAACCGATGGCACGCGGTCGGACCAGGTCTAACGACCGCGCACGCCCGGCCGATTCAGGACAAGCACAATCATAAACGTCTTAACTATGAAAGTAAGTCTACACCCTAGCCAATCGGCTGCATGCGCCTAGGACAAGTCAACTATCGCAAAGGCAAACACAGGACACGTCAACCGAATCCGCACACCGAATCGGCCAAGATATAGAAGAATTCTCATAGCAGCTATCGTGACTCGAACGACCGGATCCGAGCCAATCGGCGCCGTGAGCAAAGGCTGGAACGGGGAGGCAGGACAAGTCAAACTACCTCCACCACGAGCCCGACCAGGTCAACTTGACTCATCCCGGCCGATACTCACTACGCCGATCGAAAACAGATCCGGACGCCGGATAATTAGCAATTAAGCTATCTAATTACGAACAATGCGCCGAGAATTAGACAACATAATTACCTTGTCAAGCCAACGTATCGTCGACCGGAGCCCCGAAGATCCCCGCGCGAAAACAAGTAAAGACTTGACAGAAAATTAGGTTTGGCGATGCGCCGAAAGTTGTATTGGATGTGAATCGAGTTTACATGTTACATCCGAGTATGTATTTATACTCGGCACAAAGAATCCTACTCGGACCCTCTTCGGGCCGATTTCCTAACCGACTAAGATCTTTTTTTCCAAAATTAAACTATTATTTCTAATTTTACAACGTGGGCCAGGCCCATCAATGTTATGCTCATCTCGTTGGCGTTGGCGCACGATTCCCGGGAGGTACGCGCCTTTACTCTCCCAAGCGGCCGTCGGCCTTCTCGCTCACCGGCCTTCTTTTGACCTATAGTCGCCGACAATGGGTCCCTTGGTCAAAAACCGGCGTCAACACATGCCCCCCGCCTCGGGGTATGCAACGCATGCGTCGGACTGATTTATCCTCTTTTACCGCGCCGGTTTTACCGCCCGTCACTTCTCCATAAAACCCAGGGCCACCCCCGGTCATTCCCATCTCGTTTCCTCTCCTTGGCTTTCGTCTTCATCTGCCCTAGCAACCTTTGCCTTCTCGAGCCCTTTCAACCTTTCACCGCGCCGCCGCCGTCTTTTCTCCTCCGGCGACCATGAATCCTGCCGTTGCTGCCGTTGCGGCTGCCGCCGCCGACCGCGTCGTTGCTACCACCAACGCCGTTCCGGAGGTAATGTACATTCGAGCATCTCTCTTTCCTACCTTTGCAATTTTCTTCATGTTCTTGTTCTTGTTCATTTTCACGATCTATTTCCCTTCCGTTCCGTTTCTCATTTTAGCCCTATTCTTGTTTTTAGGAAATCCGGAACCAAGTCGCCATCCCATCCAATATCCCCACTCACTTCTTTTTGGGCCCCATGGGTGATCCCGACCCCACAGATCTCATCTCGTGCCGAAACGAACCGGGTCCCGTTTCGGCAACAATCTCCTTTACCGACCGAGTGGGCCAATAGTTTTAGGTCATGGCCGACTCCGTCGCCGGATGGCGCGATTGGTATAACCGAGTATCGGCCGTCCATCAGCAAGGTTGGGCCAATATCGGCATTGCCCACGCCATCAAACTCTCCTTGGCCGACCACCACAAGAACGAACCGTTGCCGGTGGCAGCTTCTTACCTCCGGTCGATGCCTTGAACCGTTTCATGTTCGGCCACGGCCCGGCTACCATGACCCTCCCGGACACCGGCCATGTTGGCCGATTTGAATATCACAGCGGAGGCCACCCCGTACGCCATCCGCATTAAGTCCTCCCATCGGATCAACCCTAAGGACACCAGGGGTTGGAAGAACTACATCCAGCACCTACAACAAAGGGCACGGCTCTGGCCGATCGCCGCGAGCACGTTGCCTTTCTCAACATGTGGCTTGACCACTTCTTCTTCCGTGGGGTCGGCGTGAGCCCCACAAACAACTTCCCGCCGATGGCCGATGTACCGGCCGACGCCTATGCCCTCCCTATGGGCAAGTATCTTCCGGGATCGGCCTACCTCCTTCTTCACCAAGTCTCGGTGGAGTTGCGCTCCGGCCGATCAGCCAAGAACCCGGGAGGCCCTTGGTGGTTCATCCAAATGTGGTTGTCCCTTCATACCACCAAGGCCATCGATCCGGACCTCGGTGTTCTCACCTTCCCCGGCAATCATGCCGAACCGGCCACGCCCGATCCAGCCCGATGTATCTCTTTCGGGGAAGCATTGTCCATGGCACCAGGGGCGGCCATATCGGATGACACCTTGGCATATTGGTTCGCCGCCCTCTACAAGGGCCTCAACAACGAAAGTACGGATTGGTACCCGTACATTGATTTCTTCGAGAAGGGGTATGACACTCCTTTCTTGATCGACCCCACCTTCCCGACGGCCGACGCGGAAGCGGTCAAGATCTTCACCACCCGTCTCCGCCCCCGTCTCGCCGTCGACGGGACTCGTTGCCGGGAGCAAAGCTTTCTGCTCCTATGAGTTCTACCACCCGTCGGTGGCAGCCCGCCAACTCGGTTTCGCCGCTTGCCCCCAGCCTCTTCTATGTGGGGCAACTAAAGGCGCGAGCTACCGTCGACAACGCCATTCAGTGGAATTGGCTCGTCGGCCGCACCGCCGATGTCGTCACCGGCGACTTAACCGGATTTTCCCCGGCGCCCGAAGTACTCGCCTCTTTGACCGTTGGTGGGGCGAGTGGAACCGGCACCTCCGCAGCCGGAATACCGCCTCCTTCTTCTCTCGGCTTAGTCCCGAGTGAAGCTTTCGCCGAGGTATGTATAATCGATTTATTTTATAAGGCCGATTTTGTAAATGAAATCGGCCACTCCAAATGCTCACCCTTGTATATTCTTTTCAGCCGGACACGGAGGAGCCGCCGACCCGTAGTTTCACCGGCCGGCCGATTGCATACTTAATGCCGAGCCCAATTGCTCCAAATATCGGCTTCACCGATCGCACTCCCGCCCAAGCTTTTGCGGCGATGAGTCGAGGGCACCAGCTGCCCGCAAGGCCAAGACTAAAACGGCCGTCCCCAGCAAGAGAAAGGCTAACGTGCCAGCTCGCAGGGCCGACTCAAGCCCTAAAGCGACACCGCGCGCCGGTGAAGCAGCTCAGTACGCCCGTCCGACCCGGACTATTTCGATGATCCATCTCCGCCGCGTCAAGTTATTATTGTATGATTGCTGATCCCTTTTTTCACCGCATATGCTCGTCTAACTATGAGTTCTTAGCAGGAACCGGCGGTTCTTCCTCCTCGGGCCCGCACTCCAACACCTGATAGGCCGATTCGCCCGTCGACTCCTCCACGGGCCAGGACGCCGACACCCGAAAGGCCGATTCAAACGGCTCCGGATCCCGAAGTCACACCAAGCCAGGCCGATCCAAATCCCATGGAGAGCCCAACTCGCTTGGATCGGCCTCGCGTCTTCTCGAAATCGCCGCCGATTTTGAACAAGGCACCATTGTCTGTCGAAGAACCGGCCGGCCAGGAACCGTCCGCAGCCTTCTCCTCGTAAATACCGCCGCCGATGAGCCCGCCGAAACTCGAACAAACCGGACATATGCCCGATGCTGCCTCCGAGGATGCCGCCGGAGAAGGAGGATCGGCCGGCCGAGAGCTGATCGGAACACATGAACCTCGCGGGTTCAATGGCTCAGCCCGATAGACGTCCAGCCCACTTCGCATTGACGCTTCGCAGGTTTGTTTTTACTATCTCCTTTTTATTTTCTTGATTTGCTTCTGATTATTAACTTCATCTTATTTTTCCTTGGTATTCCAGGCACTAAGCTTCCCTCGTCCCGCGCCGATTTTGGTATCTCGCTTCTAGTCTTAACACCATGGCCGAAATCGCGCGCAGGCTTGAGGCCTCTTCTCGTTGATCGCTTGGTGGCCGACGCACAACCCATAAGGACCCGGTACTTGGAGGTCCGGACCGAGCTCCCGGAGGATGTGCGCGATGCTTTGCACCGCGTGGCATACATGGAGTACCGGCAAATGGACTTCACTCGTGCCCAGCCGGCGTTTGGCTCGCCATGCGGAGCAGCAGCAAGCTGCGTTACTCGCCGATAACTCCATCAAGCGTTCCGAGGAGGAGGTCCGTAAGACCCAGGAGATGCAAGAGCAACTCTCAAATCGGCAGGATGAACTGCAAGCAATCAACCAGGAGATTGCCGATTTGAGAGCATCTCTGGCTCTCAAGGAAGAGGCAGCGGCGGTCTTGGAAGCTACTATTACACAGCTTGTCGGCCGATGTGGCGGCTCAGCAGAAGACGACGGACGAAGCCATTCAAACGGCCGAGAAGATGGTTGCCGCGGCGCAAGCCGATGTCGGCTCCATCGAGGATGACCTATTGGTCATGGCCAAACTCGACTCCACGCCGGCCGGCGCACTATCTCGCTGTCCAAGACTTCTTGTCCCGCGCCGAGGCCGTTGACTATGCCTAGGTGTAATAGGACTTTGAACAAAGTTTTGGTTGTAAACATTTTTTGCACTAAGGGCGATATACAATCATATCGGCCGTCCGAAGGCGATGTTCAAACATCGGCTAATTTATCGGTGACTTCCTCTCGTCTTACTTTCATATATTTTTTGGGCTAAGGGCGATACTCTCGCATCGGCCGTCTCAAGGCGATGTGCATCGACATCGGCTTTAGTCTCTTTTAGGCCGAACACTATGAGTTAATCCAAATACTAGGATAATACCGCTTCAAATACTTTCCATTAAGTGCTCGGCCGAATTCTTCCCCTTCTAACTCTTTCAAAATATATGCATTACCCGGTGCCGATCGGCTAATCAAATAAGGTCCTTCCCAATTAGGCGACCATTTACCAAACCGATTGTCTTTCACACCGATCGGCATCCTAAGCTTCCGCACCAAATCGCCCTCTTTAAACTGTTTCGCACAACCTTCTTATCATAATGGCGGGCAACCCTCGCCTTATTCTCGCTCTATTTTTTCCAATGCATCCAGCCGATTTTGTACTACATCTTCTAATTCATCCATCATCAATCCGTAGTACTGATCGGCCGAAAGCTTTTGTTGCAACTCAATCCTTCCGGAGCCGATAGCTGTCTCCCATGGCAGTACGGCCTCGTGCCCATATACCACCTGATACGGCGCAACTTGCATAGCTCCATGTCGTGACATACGATAAGCCCACAAAGCGTCCATCAATTTCATGTGCCACTTACGAGGATACTCTTGTATTTTCCGCTTGATTAACTTGATCGTACTCTTATTCGCCGCTTCAGCTTGTCCATTGGCTTGGGCATAATATGGCGATGAATTAATCAACTTAATTCCCATTTCATCAGCAAAAGATTGAAATTCGTCCGACGTGAATACCGATCCTTGATCTGTTGTGATTGTCTCTGGAATCCCAAACCTATAAATAATATGCTCTCTAACAAACGTTATCACGTCGGCCGTCGAAACTTTACGATAGGGCGCCGCTTCAACCCATTTTGTGAAGTAATCTGTAGCTACCAATATGTACCGATGCCCTTTGCTCGATGCTGGATTTATCTCGGCCGATCATATCCATAGCCCAACCTCCGAACGGCCAAGGTTTGATTACCGGATTCATAGCCGATGCGGGCGCCTCCGTATAGGCCCGAATTTCTGGCAGCCTTGGCAACTCTTGTAATATTTGAAACAATCGGCCAACAT
Source organism: Chloris gayana (assembly GCA_031894775.1). Classification (NCBI taxonomy): domain Eukaryota; kingdom Viridiplantae; phylum Streptophyta; class Magnoliopsida; order Poales; family Poaceae; genus Chloris; species Chloris gayana. Next base: position 844,037 of record JAUNZO010005170.1, read on the forward strand.
TGTCGGCCGCAATAACCAGCTCGCCTTAGCAGCCACTTCATCTTATGGGCCGATTGATGCGTTCCGCAAATCCCATCATGTACTTCGCTCATTACCACTTTTGCCTCGGTGTCATCAATACACTTGAGAAGCACCCCATCAATTGTCTTGAAAAATAGTCGATCATCCAACGAACATACTTTAAAGCTTTATATCTTATCTTCTTATCTCGTAGGTTGGGATGGATTGCTCAAAAATTTTCGAATTTCCGTACGCCAATCGGCTTCTTCAATATCAGCCTATCTCTAAGTCTGTTTCGGCGAGCCGATATCCGTATGCTAGCTGAGCCAAGTTATTTGCTTCAAAATTCTGCTCTCTTGGTATATGGCTGACTTTAACACACTTGAACCTTTTCATTAACTTCTCGGCACTTTCTATGATATTGCAACAATATTCCATCTTTACACTCATACTCATCGGCCACCTGACTCACAACCAACAAGGAATCTCCGAAAATTTCCACAAAATCAGCCCCGGCATCGATGAGTAATTCCAATCCTTTTAATACTGCCTCGTATTCGACTTGGTTGTTGGTGTACGCCTCCACCGTAATAGAGTATCCACGTACTGCCCCCGAGGCGACACAACAACCAAGCCGATTCCACTTCCTTCTTTGCAAATCGAACCATCAAAGAACACCGTCCATGGCACCGGTTCAACATATCTGGCCGAGTGTTCACCGTGTTGCACCACTAAATCAGCCAATACTTGTGCTTTCACCGCTTTGGCCGATTCATAGCCTAAATCAAACTCCGCAATTGCCAACATCCATTTGCCCAACCGGCCTTTGGGGACCGGAGCCGATAGCATATACTTTACGACATCGGCCCGGCAAACGACAAGACATTCTTCGGCCAACGTATAATGCCTTAATTTCGTGCATGAAAAATACGTACAGAGACATAACCTTTCCACTTCCGGATACCGTGTTTCTGCATCAATCGCTTTGCGGCCGAGATAAAATATGACCCGCTCCTTTCCCTCCTCGCTCTTGAGTCAATGCCGAGCCGATGCACCTATCATCAGCCGATAAATATAACTTAAAGGGTGTGCCCGACTTTGGCGGAACCATCACCGGTGGGGACACCAAATACTTCTTGATATCTTCTAAAGCCTTTTGATGGATCGGCTCCCACCGAAACTCTTGACTGGCCTTGAGCTTCAATAATGGCGTAAACACATCAAGTCGGCCGCACAAGTTTGAGATAAATCGCCTAATAAAATTAATCTTGCCGATCGTGGACTCGGAGCTTCGTCTTGTTCGTCGGCGGTTCCAACTTTCTCGATAGAATCAATACTCTTAGGGCCGACTTCAATTCCCTTTTCATGCACAATAAACCCCAGAAATTGTCCAACCGAGACACCAAACGCACACTTGAGCGGGTTCATCTTCAGTCCGTATTGTCTCGTCCTCTTCAACACTTCCCCGAGATCAGCCACATGACTTCCAACCGATCTTGATTTCACCATGACATCATCAATATAAATTTCCACCAATCGGCCGATCAAATCGTGATATATAAAATTCATGGCCCTCTCGATACGTGGCACCAGCATTTTTTAAGCCGAAGGTCATAACAACCCACTCATATAATCCCAACGCCCCGGGCATCTCGAATGCCGTTTTCGATATATCTTCTTCAGCCATAAAAACCTGATTATACCCAGCATTTCCATCCATAAAGCTCAAAATTTTGTTGCCGGCGGCTGCATCAACCAACAAATCGGCGTTTGGCATTGGATACTCATCTTTCGGAGTTGCCTTATTCAAATTCCCGAAGTCAATGCAGACCCGCATCTTTCCATTTTTCTTCTCCACCGGCACAATACTAGAAACCCACTCCGCATATCGGCATGGCCCGATGAAGCCGGCTTCATACAATCTGATAATCTCTTCTTTGACGGCTTCATAATACCTAGGGTCAATCTTCCGAGCCCCCGCTTATATGGTCGATATCCGGGTTTAGTGGGCAACCGATGTTCAACAATAGATCGGCCGAGTCCAGGCATCTCGCTATAATCCCAAGCAAAACAATCCTTAAATTCTTCCAATAAGGCCACCAATTCATCTCTTACTTCTTTACACAATTTCTTGCTAATATATGTTGGTCGAGGCTTGGCTCCATCCCCTATATCCACTTCTTCTAATTCATCGGCCGACACAAAACCGTGGCCTAATTTCCCGTCCTCCGGTTCATCAATCGGCCGACTCACCATGTCTTCGGTGTGCACATCGATCGGCCGATTGTCCGTCAATTCTCCCGTGGGGCCCATCGTAGTAGCCGGGGGTACCCGACCCCCGGTCACAATAACTCCATCATCTCGTGATGTTTATGGCCTCCGCATCCCAATACGTGCCCGATAAACAAGGCAAGCTCTCTAGACCAGCAAACTCGAAATCGGCGGTTGCAATGGTTACGTGACTTATCGGCCCGCACGATTTCGACCTTGTTGCCGATCCATTGAATCAAACACCGGTGCATGGTTGAGGGGATGCAACAATTGGCATGAATCCAGCCTCTCCCTAACAAAGTTGTGTATGCACCTTTCCCGTCAATGATGAAAAAAGTGGTGGGTATGGTTTTGCTTCCCACAGTGATCTCCATTATTGCGGCCCCACGCACATCTTGGCTTCTCCCGCTGTAATCCTTGAGCGTCGATTAGCCCTTATCATTTCTTCCGGCGTCTTCCCGAGCTTGCGGTATGTAGTAATCGGCATGACATTGACCGCCGCTCCTCCGTCGACCAACATTTTCCTCATCGGCGACCCATTGACATAGCCGCTAATGTACAATGCCTTGAGGTGCAAATGATCGAGTTGACCGGCTTATCAAATACCGCTGATTCCGGCGTCCACAGTAATCTCCGAAGTTTCCCCAACCGGTTCTTCTTCACCCGAATTTTCATCGGCCGATCCGACAATCCCGGGCATCAGTGACATCATATTCACCGCGGCTTCAGCCCGTACCACCCGAGACCGCACTTTCGGCCTCCATTGCTTCTTGGGCTTGGGCTCATCATCTTGGTCATCTCCGTAATGGCGTCCACCCTTGATTTCTCGACAACGCATTCTTTGAAGCCTCCTCTTTTGGGTTTTGCCGAGCAAACCACCGGGGCACCACCGACCTTCGTTCTCGATTTGATCACCTCTCGAATCTTCATGGTATTGGTAATCGAACTCTTCTTCATCATTTATTGGCCCCAGCCGATCGTGAACAGTAGGTTCTCTTCGGCACTACGTATCTTCGTTCATCATACCCGTGATCGTAGTCGATTGCTCTTCCGGGGGCCGATTGTCGAGATTCATAGTTGCGATCAATCGGCCGTCCCCGGTAATTTGACGACCCGACGTCACGATACTCTTCCCGGCCAGTGCACTCGGACAGTTCTCGATAGATGGAAGCTTCATGTTTCGGTCCCAGCAGCATCGAAAGAAAGGACAATCCCAAGTGTGGGTCAAAATCTTCTCGGCGGATCACGCTTTGCTCGTACTCGCTGACTTTGACCGATAGATTCCTGTTCATATGCCACTTGATCTCTTTCTTCCCTCTCCCTCTTCCTCTCATATCGGCGTATGAAACCAGCTGATCCACCACCGATGGTATTGATGTACATCGTATTAGTAGGGAAAGGGTGCCCATCAACTTTCATCTTCTTCTTCACATCACCTGCTCGCAATATCCCACTCGTCAACCGCCTTCCGGATCTCATCTCTCATAGCATAACAATCAACAGTGTTATGATGTGAATTTCCATGCCATTTGCACCACTTAGCCATTTTCTTCAACTCCTCCGGCGTAGGAATCCTGTGATGAGGCGTGTTGGTATTTCTTACGTCACGAATAAATCCGCAAGCGCACGGAATACCGTTGTAGCACTTCACCCGGGAGTATTCCAAGGTATCGTATTTATATCCGCAGGGAACGGAGTATTTCTGCAACAAGGTTAGTTTACCCAAGGACAACCAAGACAACGTAGCAAAATAGGGTCGAGAGGGTGACTCTTATCTATTTATCCTTTAAAGGTAGACGAACGCAAGCTAGACTTGTTTACTTCGGGCACCGTCTTAGGCTTGGTCTCGCCAAGCCACTCCGGTCTACGAAAGCTCTACTATGTACCCGAACGTGGAGGGTTCCTTTGGATGACAGGGCTGTCACTTCCTGCCACCTACCTCTACAAACCGTGGGGCACACAGCAAACAAAGGCGATCTCCAGCCTAGACACCACGTCTATGCTATTGACCGCTACTCTAGCCTCGGCCTAGAACCGAGTTCGGAAAGCTAGAGCACTTCTTGCGAAGCGATGATCCCGTAAACAAGTATAACAAGAATTACGTCTAACAAAGATATGTCACGATAGATAAGTAGATCACCACGTATAAATCACCTAAAAGAGTGTTTACACGCCAAGGTAAAAGGAAAGGAAATACTACTCCACTTTATAAAAGGGAGGAACACTCCTTCCTTTTTCTTGCCCTCTCTCCTATTCTACTAAGATACAAGAGGCCCTTGGCCTAAGGATGAGAATTTTGTCTTCTATCTTGATGTTGGTGGTGTGTTGAGAGAGGGGGTGTAGCCCTTTATTTATAGCCTTGGAAGGTCGGCAACTTGGAGGCGGTTCCGGACGTCGGTGGCATTAATTGCAGGTGGAACCGACATCGGGAAGGCGGTAGCTGCCGGCAGGCCAAAACCGGGCCCCGTTGGGCATCTGTAGCGGTTCGGCCGAACCCACCGTAGCGGTTCGGCCGAACCCCCATTGGCCCCTATGGCCTTGGGCTATGGTCGAGGGGTCCTCCTTGATGTCTTGTTCAATGATCCTCATGCAAGGGCCCAAGTTGGTTGAGTTTTGTATGACTTTTGATCCATATCTTGTCGGGTTGCCGATGCTGAATTCTCGGAGTGATAAGTTGTGGGCTTCTTGATGTGTTTTCCCTTCTTTTGATATGAAATGCACATGCACTCATAATTTCACCAAGACTAGTGGAAATTGTTAGAAATAAACCCTATGTCTACTCTTGGTGATGGTGTTTGGTTCGGAAAGGTGCAATATGTTGACGGTAAAAATAGACCGTAAGGACCGTCAACAAGACCCCCCACACTTAGCTCTTTGCTCGTCCTCGAGTAAAGCTAGTGAGCATAAGCGGGAGCATACTTCTCATGGTATGATGCTAGCATACAAATTATTCCAAGCCATACCTGCACCCGTGAACTTTGATGTGTCTACCATGTAATCTTGGGCGGTTGAGGAATGGAACGGTCATGATTCAAGTCATCATAACTCCCTCTCGCTGAGTAACTCGGGTTTTTGATAGATTTTCAAAGTAAAAACATGGCTCATACTCCTCAAATGATCACTCTCAAATCGCTCAATGTTTATGGTTCCTCACCAAGGCATGATTTTCCTCTTTTCATCTTACTTCTACAAAAGGCTTTATGTGGAGCTTGGTAGGGAATGAAAGAGAGGCATACTTGTATCACATATTTTGCTGAACCAAAAGAGTGGATCCATGGAGAATGCAAGTCATACAACCGTGATCAAGATGTGCAAGTGTGTATGAGGGTGGTGTTGTGGAAATTGTACTCCTTTTTGTGTTCATTCTCTCCTTCTCTTTTTGATTGTTCGAGGAGGACATGGCTTATGATTCTTTCTTTCTTTTCTCTTCTTCTTCTTTTTTTTTTTTTTTTTTTTTTTTCAACATGCTCTACTTTTGTATGAGCAGGGATTATTCTTTCTTTTGCATAGCCATGTCTCCGATGATAACTTGAGAGAGAAGGGTAATAATGTGGAGTATTTATTTTGGTGGATGGATGGGCGTATTGCTTAACTTCCAGTGTAGAAGTTTAGCATGTGAGGTGGAGTGTATGTGATCTTGATCATGAGAGTATAACAAGCTTCTCACTAGGGTCACACAATTTTGATAAAGCTTAATGCAATGACAAGCAGCATATGTGTGTAGGCTTTGCAATGTGATCAACATATGGCTTTGGTGGGAATATAAGATCATTGAGGAGCATGAAGCTATAAATTTTAAATTTTTCAAGATAAATACCCAATTACTCTATGCAGGAGGAGCAAGATTCATCTCATCCAACCATATCACATTCGCCAACAACTTAGATAAACATGGGTTCCTATGAGATTGGTGTTCACAAGCAACAGCATATGATGCGAGGAATAAAGAGTATGCAGGCCAACCGTCTAGAAGCATGTAGTTTGAGGGAACAATAACGTTCATTTTATTCTTGAGTTAAATTTTAGTGATTGGCTCAAAAGGTTGGTTTAACTCATGAATTGGAGAGATAGAGTAGTGGGGTAGAATGCGCAAACCATCGCCTTGGGTGAAGTGGAGGCCAAGTGGACCATAGGATATTTGATCGAACCAAAGGTTCGGCCAAACCTTGCTTTCTTGTCTCGATGGCTCCACCTTCTTTTGTGTCGATTAGTGCGATGTTGTGCATCATGTTGGTGGGGGAGATCTCAAATGTGTGCGTGATGAAGAACTAAAGAGATCTCCCCCCACACTTGTTCTTGTATCCGCTTTATTTATTCGAAACAAACAAAAACAAAGCGAAGACAAAGAGGACTCTACCGGGGTTAAAGACCGGGGAGCCTAGATTTATTGAATTAAACTTTAGGTGCCTTATGTGTTTGAAACAAAAGAGAGATGAAGCACCTTACTTATTATTTCTTTTTCAAGTGTTATTCGATTTTTCATTTTATAATTTTTATTTTATTTTGACATTTTCAAGGTGGAAGAAAAAGGATGCAAGTTGCGATACAAGTTACCTTTGTGGGGGAGGGAACCTCCCCCACACTTGTTCTTTTGCTCATGGCGTTTGATTTGGGGTTGAACCCAATGTGATTGTGGAAGGCCTTTGTGCAGTGTGGCTGTGATGTTGGTGCAATGTTTTGGTGGGGAGATCTCGAGCATGTGCGTGATGAAAACTCGAGAGATCTCCCCCCACACTTGTTCTCTGCACCCGAGAATCCTGCCAAAAACACTACTCCCGCAAGCAATTTCCTCCAACTTGGAGAGGCAAGGTTAGCTCTCGGAGCACATACAAACAAGGTCCCGGGTTAGATGACCGGACCTCATTTGTACAGCCGAGGAAGAAAGGCACAAGCATGTCATGTGGACCATGTTTGAGTGCGATCATGGGCAAGATATTCCTCGTTGATAAAAACAACTTGGGGCTTAGTGATATGAAAACTTGAAACAGTGTAAGCCCCAACTCTAGGAGTGATATGATAAAACAACGAGGTGCACTCAAGAAGTCCTAATTGCTTGGAAAGTTCTTAACCATTCATGCATTGCATAGGAGGGATTTTGATATCGTTAACCATGGCGAGAGGATTCTAAGCTCATTCCTCATACAGATATGTCTATGATTGCTTTGAGGAACACAAGTCATAGCAAGCCAACCATGCATCAAGCACAAGAAGGAATATGATTCATTGCCAATGAGCATGCTTGTGAAGATCAGGAGTTTGTAGGCTCAAAGTTTGATAAGCAATGCTTATGAAAGCCTAGTAGATAGCAAGGATGTATGCATGAAGGGTGATACTCCCTATGGGAGAACCAAAGGGTAGTACCATTGCCTAACTACTACAAGGATGCATGGAAAATCATGTGGTAAGTAGGTGGGAGCCATACTCACCCACACGAATAAAAACCATATCACCCTTGGGCTTCCAATTATTAGCAAAAAATGTGGTCATACCTTTGTTGTGCGAGAGATATCAAATTGAAGTTGTAGGCTTGTTCCTTCATTTCGCACACCACAACAAGGTTGGTGTCGAAAAGGAGTCTTGACATGTTGTTTTCATCAAGGTCCTCCTCCATGGGATCTTCGTGAGGCTCTTCATGCCAACCTTCTCACATTAGGCATGAGCTCAATGGAGGGGGACGAGTATGTGTCACGTCGGGGGTGACTTGTGCTTGAACTTGTCGCCTTTTTCAACGTGTTGATGAGCTGATTATTGTCCTTTCTCCTGGCTGCACATAAGAGCAAGAACACAAAAGCGAACTCGAGCACGGGTTATGTTAGTGAAAACCAAATGGATTTCCCGTCGGTTGCCTTTGCAAGGATTTTTTTTTTTTTCGCAACTTAATTTATTAAACAAATAGAAAAGAAGAGAAAGGGAAACCGTTTTCTTAACTTCCGGACGAAAAGCCAAAATGGTTTGTCTCAAAATTGTTTTTCTTTGAGAATAAATTTCTAAAGAAAAAAGAAGAGTTGGAGACGATCGAAGATGGAAGAAGTTTATTTTTGAAGGACTCCAACTATGCAAATAAGAAAACCAAAGAGAAAATCTTTTTCTTAAACTTGAGACAAAATATCGTGGAAAATTGGGGAAATGCGAGAGCAAGAATTTAGCTTTTAAGGGTGCTTGAATGCAGAAGGGATGAAATTGAAGAATTCAAACACCCTTGCATCCAAAAAGAAATAAAGTTTAACTTGGTCAACAGCCCCATAATGGCTATAGGCTTTAAAGTCAAGGGGGTTGTGCCAAAATTCCATCAAAACTTTTGCTCAAAGCATTTTCCAAAAGGTTGGGTCGAGTTAAATTTTACCAAACTTATTCTCTCAGATTTTATTTTTTTTTTCAAGGAGAAAAAAAAAGAACAAAATAGGAGTTGGAGAATGATTCCAACAAGGAGGGAGTTTATTTTGGAGAAACTCCAATTATTCAAATGGAAAAACCAAAAGGAGAAAGAGAAGGAAAAATCTTTTTCTTGAACTTGGGGCAAACAATAAAAATTCTCGGAAAATGCAAGAGTAAGAATTTTGGAAGAGAGTGCTTGAGTGGAGTGTAAGTGAAGGCACGAAGCACTCTTGAAAACCAATATAATGAAATGAAGTCCATTTTTGGTTGACAACCCCATGATGGCTATGTGTTAGAAAGCCGAGAGGGAGTTGTGCCAAAATTCCTCCAAAATTTTGCTCAAAGCATTTTTCATAAAAAGATTGCCTCAAACTCATTTTCCAATACAAAAAGGGTTGAAGAATCCCAAAATGGTTTGGAACAATTCAAACATGCAGAAAGCAAATATGCAAGGAATGCGGTGTCTGGTGGGAAAACAAACATGCATGTGAAGAACAAATGGTTTGCATTTATATATATATATATATATATATATTTTTTTTTCACCGAGTAAATCAGAAAAAATCCGAATATGCATGTTGAGGAGAAAATCAAATATGGAGGAAGCAAATATGAGATAACTACCGATTATCCTATCGGCAAGGGCATCATCATTTTAAGTCCGATGAGCAAGACTTTTCTCCATCATCATGATTTGTCAATAAAGTCCCGGAGAAGGACCTGCAAGGTTAGTGCCAACAATATACAAGCACGATATTTGCAATATTTATGATAAACAAAAGTATCTACAACCATCCTAAAGAACATATAGCAAAACAAGGCACCAAGGTGGTTGTGGGCAGCGAAGTGGTGTTGGCACTAACGGGCATTGACCCTAGAGATTCATGATGTGAGCATGTGTCATGTGGTTGTTCAAAGAAGAAGCTCCCATGCTCATTCAAAGATTCCTCTTTAGATTCTAGAGTCGATGCCTCATGAAATTCCATGGCCCAAGGTTTGTTTTCAAAAAGTTCTTGATCATCATCAAGAACGGTGCGTGAAGGGCCGGAGGGAAAAGGCTCAAATGGTGAAGAGGACCGTTTGGGTTCATAGGCATAAAAGGTTTCGTCAAACTCATCCTCTTCATGGGTGGAAAACTTTGCATCCTCATATAATGAAGGCTCGAGCGATCGGGTTCGGGATATGAACTTCACTTGCTCAAGTGGTTCATGATTGTGATGAGGATTCTCCAAAGGATTTTGAGTGGTGGTGGTGGTGAAAACGGTTTTCCCATGATTCTCCGTCATATCCTCCTTATGAAAAGGGTTTTTAGGAGGATCGGGAGGAGAAGGAGGTGGCGTCTTTACCCATGTGTAATTCGAGGTGTTTCCAAAATTTTCAAAAATTTCTTCCTCAAACTCAAAAGGGAACTCAAGAGGTTCATCTTCCTCTATCATTGCTCTTGTGTTAGATGAGGACTCGAGTGTTGGGTCTACCTTTGTAGGCACCAATTGTTGTGTTTCTTGCACAACGAGTTCTTCATCTTTTGACTTCGGCTCAACGAGTAAGTCAGCGGAAAAAGGTGTGTTTTCCACAATTCGATCCAAAAGTTCGTGTGCTTCCGCTATGGTCTTATGAGAAAAAGACCCACCCGCGGCCGTGTCAATATAAAGTGCGGTATCGTTGCTCAATCCCGAATAAAAGTGTTGTAATAAAACGGGTTCGGGGAGCAATAATTCTGGTCCGGAGTCCGTTAGAGAACAGAACCGAATCCATGACGCACTTAAGGTTTCCTTTTCTTCTTGTCGAAAGCCTATTATTTCCGCTCGTAGAGAAGTGATACGAGATACGGGGAAGAATGCTAGACAAAATTTGTCTCGCAATTCTTTCCAATCACCGTTCACTCTCTTAGCGGTGTAAGTGTACCATTGCTTCGCCTTCTCATTGAGAGAGAAGGGAAACAACTTCCACTTCAATGTTTCTTGTGTCATGCCATGGATCAATCGGCATGAACACAAATGTTCAAACTCTCGCAAGTGTTCATAAGGATTTTCATGTTTAAAACCCGAAAAGGATAAACCTCTAATCATCGAAATGTAATCGGGGAGAACTCATAGCCAGGTGAAGAAATAGGTTGTGATGATGATGGTGGCTCTAAGAATTCACCCCGTGGAGTGGAGAAGGATTGGATGGTTGGGTGTGACTCCATGATATGTTTTTGTGAAATTTTGAATGTAAGGAAAAATAAAAACAGAACGGTAAGTAAGATAGATTACGAGGGCAAACCTGATTCGTTACAAAGATAACAACCGTTCCCCGGCAACGGCGCCAGAAATGCTTGTTGGTATTTCTTACGTCACGAATAAATCCGCAAGCGCACGGAATACCGTTGTAGCACTTCACCCGGGAGTATTCCAAGGTATCGTATTTATATCCGCGAGGGAACGGAGTATTTCTGCAACAAGGTTAGTTTACCCAAGGACAACCAAGACAACGTAGCAAAATAGGGTCGAGAGGGTGACTCTTATCTATTTATCCTTTAAAGGTAGACGAACGCAAGCTAGACTTGTTTACTTCGGGCACCGTCTTAGGCTTGGTCCGCCAAGCCACTCCGGTCTACGAAAGCTCTACTATGTACCCGAACGTGGAGGGTTCCTTTGGATGACAGGGCTGTCACTTCCTGCCACCTACCTCTACAAACCGTGGGGCACACAAGCAAACAAAGGCGATCTCCAGCCTAGACACCACGTCTATGCTATTGACCGCTACTCTAGCCTCGGCCTAGAACCGAGTTCGAAAGCTAGAGCACTTCTTGCGAAGCGATGATCCCGTAAACAAGTATAACAAGAATTACGTCTAACAAAGATATGTCACGATAGATAAGTAGATCACCACGTATAAATCACCTAAAAGAGTGTTTACACGCCAAGGTAAAAGGAAAGGAAATACTACTCCACTTTATAAAAGGGAGGAACACTCCTTCCTTTTCCTTGCCCTCTCTCCTATTCTACTAAGATACAAGAGGCCCTTGGCCTAAGGATGAGAATTTTGTCTTCTATCTTGATGTTGGTGGTGTGTTGAGAGAGGGGGTGTAGCCCTTTATTTATAGCCTTGGAAGGTCGGCAACTTGGAGGCGGTTCCGGACGTCGGTGGCATTAATTGCAGGTGGAACCGACATCGGGAAGGCGGTAGCTGCCGGCAGGCCAAAGCTGGGCCCTGTTGGGCATCTGTAGCGGTTCGGCCGAACCCATCGTAGCGGTTCGGCCGAACCCCCATTGGCCCCTATGGCCTTGGGCTTTGGTCGAGGGGTCCTCCTTGATGTCTTGTTCAATGATCCTCATGCAAGGGCCCAAGTTGGTTGAGTTTTGTATGACTTTTGATCCATATCTTGTCGGGTTGCCGATGCTGAATTCTCGGAGTGATAAGTTGTGGGCTTCTTGATGTGTTTTCCCTTCTTTTGATATGAAATGCACATGCACTCATAATTTCACCAAGACTAGTGGAAATTGTTAGAAATAAACCCTATGTCTACTCTTGGTGATGGTGTTTGGTTCGGAAAGGTGCAATATGTTGACGGTAAAAATAGACCGTAAGGACCGTCAACAAGGCGAAAGCTGAATTTTCTTTTCCCGCAGCGAGCTGATCAAATATCTCGTCGGCCTTAGATAAATCAAAATCATATTTTCTCTCTTTAGGATTGACATGCGGAGAAAATATCGGCCGTTTGTTATTAGTCCACTCCACTGCATTAATTTCCTCTTCATCATCTTCTCCGTCGAAATCAGCATAAGCTACCCGATATCGCCGATTCCTGGTGAGCTGGAGATTCTCTTCCCGGCCAACCGCCCTTCGTGTTAGCTGTGCCAACCCATCAAACTCATGTGGGGTAAACTTTTCTTTGATGTTGGAGAATAACCCCGCATAAGCAATTTCGGCCAAGCTGTTGCTCGTCGAGGTTCGAGGTTGTAGCATCGTCCCCTCGAGTCCTGAACCTCCGTATATAATCAGCTATCGATTCCCCGCGTTTCTGTTTTACTGCCATTAAATCGGACAAACCGAGCTCGGTGATGCCCGTAAAAAGTACGAGTGAAACCTTTTCTCCGAGATCGGCCCAACTTTGAATAGAACCAGGCGACAGTCGAAGCAAACCATGAAAAGGCCGATCCAGGACAATGATAGTGGGAATAACCTGACCCGCAAAGCCTCCTGAGTAGACGCCTCACCCAAGCTGTGCGTCATATCGGCTGATGTGCTCCATAGTCGATGTATTATCTTGCCCGGAAAATTTGGAAAACTCGGGAATTTTATATTTATTGGGTAAAGCCACGGAATCCATCCGAGTCGGGGTAAGGTCGCCGATATAATGCACTCTTCTCCTTAGGCTTCAAATCGAATTGATCTCTCATCATATCGGCGATTTTAGCCATGAGGCTATTCATATCATTGGGTCCAGCGAGTTGCTGATCCGGTCCCCGTCATATAAGCTGTATTGGGCTGTCCCCCGGTTGGGTGTATCAACCGACCGTTCCCGGAAATCCCGGTGCTAGTAGCCGGGAATAATGTCCGCGGAGTGATTCCATAATTCATGGCCGATTGGATCGGCCGTCCGGTCATGAATCCCTGTCCCCAGCGAGTTGGTTGTGGAATACCGAGATATCGGCCGTACTATAGTAGGTGAGTTTTCAATTCCACTCGGACCGATATTTGGTACGTAGAAGAAATTGGGTTGCTGTGCTATCCGTGGGACCGCTGCCACATTGGTTGCTGCCCCCAACTCGGAAGTCGGCTGTTGTACATCTTGTCTGTTGCCTTCTTCCGTTACCGACTTCTTGGGGCCACCGTCATCCTCTTTGCCTGGCTGGGTTGCACTTGGTACTTGCATTTGCATTGTCCTTGCCAGGCCATAGGTGAGGTGGCATGCCGTACGGGGGCTGAAACCCTTCCTGCGGTATGGTACTCCGGAGGCTAATTCCCTGATTCGACCGTACGGGAGTGCCGAAAGGCTGAGTGTATGCAGGTCCGAGAATACCCTTCGATGAACAGCCTACCATCAATTGTGTCCTTGATCAAATTCCCGATGGTGTTGGTCAACACGCCCGATTGATTGATTAGGGCATGATGAACGGACGAGTTGACCATATCACCGAGTTGGTTGGCATCCGGCGAGTCTCGGGCTTTGATTTGGTCTAGTTCTTCCGGATGCGAGAATCGAGGGAAGTCTCCTTTTGTGGCCACTCCGCCACGTGTCAGCTGTCGGGGCTTGAAAGTACTTTTTCATTGCTTCGGCCAGGTATTCCTGGTACTGGAGCTTTTGTTCTGTCGTCATCTTCCCCCAGGCCGAAAGTGTGTTGTCATCGGAAACTTCCCCATGGCCTTTGCCATCCGTCCCGAGAGGGACTGGAACGAAAATCGGCCGATTCTCGGCATCGACCATTGGTGTTCCGTCCTCCCCGACCGCCTGCATGTACGACATCTTGATCTTGGTTGCTTTTGTCCCACTGGGCGTGCCAAAAAGTGTGTTGACGTCAAAAGTCGCCGACACACCGTCGTCCGGAGAGTCCACCGAAATTCCAGCTGACGCAGAATCCTGTGCTCCCAACGGACCGGCTCAACTCGCCGATGTTCGTGTGCGCTGGTGCGTGCCGGATGGTTTTCCTGCAAACCAACAAAGACAATAAAAGAGTGTAAAATTCCAGGTCATCGGCCCGGATAGACCGATGTGCATCCATGGCCGATCACGGCGTAAGATAGACAAAATCGGCCATGAACGAGAGAACAGCACGGCCCATCCATTTATGTATTAAATGTTAGGCAAACGAACCGTGGTACAAACGATACGAAATCGGCCGATGCTATAACATGCGATCGGTGACTAGCAACCGATTTCGTCGGTAAACGACCAAATCATTAAGACTTTGCAGGGATGTGTTATCGAGTACAATATAAACGGAGCAATTATTAATAGGATGTAATTAGTTTGGTAGCAAGAGGATAGTTTAATCATCAATCGAGATCCAGTAAATCGGCCGATCGGGTATGCGGCCGATTCTGCCATTGATTATATCGGTGAATTATTTAGATCTGTCCAAAGGTATAATGATGATCAATAAGATCATACTTAGTAACTCGGGTTCAAAAGCAGCTTTAACGGGTTTAGCATTAATTAAACATAAAACAGCTTAATGAACGTGATAAGCAATCGGCTAAACACTCCGAAAGAACGAGTAAGACAAATACAACCACACGGATCCTAAATCGACCGGTCGGTCCAACGGGACAAGTCAAGCGATGGCACGCGGCTGGACCAGGTCTAACGGCCGCGCACGCCCGGCCGATTCGGGACAAGCACAATCATAAACGTCTTAACTATGAAAGTAAGTCTACACCCTAGCCAATCGGCTGCATGCGCCTAGGACAAGTCAACTATCGCAAAGGCAAACACAGGACACATCAAGCTGAATCTGCACGGTCGAATCGGCCAAGATATAGAAGAATTCTCATAGCAGCCTACGTGACTCGAACGACCGGATCCGAGCCAATCGGCGCCGTGAGCAAAGGCTGGAACGGGGAGGCGGGACAAGTCAAACTACCTCCACCACGAGCCCGGACCGGGTCAACTTGACTCATCCCGGCCGATACTCACTACGCCGATCGAAAACAGATCCGGACGCCGGATAATTAGCAATTAAGCTATCTAATTACGAACAATGCGCCAAGAATTAGACAACATAATTACCTTGTCAAGCCAACGTATCGTCGACCGGAGCCCCGAAGATCCCGCGCGAAAACGGTAAAGACTTGACGAGAAAATTAGGGTTTGGCGATGCGCCGAAAGTTGTATTGGATGTGAATCGAGTTTACATGTTACATCCGAGTATGTATTTATACTCGGCACAAAGAATCCTACTCGGACCCTCTTCGGGCCGATTTCCTAACCGACTAAGATCTTTTTTTCCAAAATTAAACTATTATTTCTAATTTTACAACGTGGGCCAGGCCCATCAATGTTATGCTCATCTGTTGGCGTTGGCGCACGATTCCCGGGAGGTACGCGCCTTTTACTCTCCCAAGCGGCCGTCGGCCTTACGCTCACCGGCCTTCTTTTGACCTATAGTCGCCGACAATGGGTCCCTTGGTCAAAAACCGGCGTCAACAGGATGATGCCGGACACAAGTGCATGATGGCTAAGGGCTCTAAGGTAAATGCTAATGGAAGCTCTCAAATTCCTAACATGTTTGATTTGTTGGATATCATTGAGCAGGAAAAGGAGACCAATGAGAGGCAAGAGGAGCTTCTTGAGAAACAAGAGGAAATGCTTATTCAAGAGAAGCAAAGGGTGCTTGAACTTGAGAAGCTCCTAGAAGTTGAGAGGAAGAAGAATGAGGACTTGGTAAAGTCTCTCAAAGTGGTTGAAAATGAAAGTGAGACACTTAAAGTCACAAATGTGTCACTTCAAGAGAAGTGTGATTACTTGCAAAAGGATCACAATTCTCTCAAAGTGCAATTTGAGGAAATTAAGTGTAACACTACTTCCTCTCAATCTTCGTCTTGCCCCCCATCTACCAATGAGTGTACTAGGTGCAACAAGATTGATGTCGAAGCTTGTACAAGAAACATCAAGACCATTGGTGACTTGAAGAAACAAGTGCAAGAGCTTCAACAACAAGCACAAAAGAAGATGAAGGCCGTTGATGATGCCAAGGCCGAGTATGCAAGGGGAGCATACACCAATGTGAGACGGCCACATGTGAAGGATGGCATTGGGTACAAGCAAGGCGACAAGCACAATGCAAGAATCAACAAGAACGGCACCGAATTCATCAAGTTCACCAAGGAGAGTGGACACCAAAAGAAGCAAGTCAAGACGGAGAAGCAAATCAAGAACGCTAACAAATCTTCTCTTATTTGTGATTTGCGTACTAATGTGCCTAACCTCTCATGTGCTCTCTTTTATGATTTTAATGCGACCTATGTGCTAATGAAAAACAAGCATGGTCATGTCTATGCAAAATATGTTGGGCCACGCAACAAGACCCACAAATCTTGTGTGTGGGTGCCCAAGACACTTGTTACTAATGTGAGAGGACCCAAGCAAATTTGGGTACCTAAAAACAAAGCATAAATTGTTTTGTAGGAATACTCCTCCGGTGGTTCATCATGGGTGGTCGATAGTGGATGCACCAATCATATGACCGGAGACAAGAAAATGTTCGAATCATTCGAGCCAAGCAAAGAAAGAAATGAGTACATCACCTTTGGAGACAACGGAAAAGGCTATGTGTTGGGTTATGGTAACATTCCTTTAACTTTTCCGCATTCTCTTTCGAAAGTTATGCTTGTGGATAACGTTGACTTCAACTTGTTGTCTATCTCACAACTTTGTGGAATGGGCTACAATTGCTTGTTCAACGACAAGGGTGTGATTGTCTCAAGGAGAAGTGATGGCTCAATTGCTTTTGAGGGTGTGCTCAAAGGGAAGCTTTATGTTGTGGATTTCACCGCGGATAAAGCAAAACTTGACACATGCTTAGTTGCAAAGTCCGACATGGGATGGTTATGGCATAGACGACTAGCCCATGTCGGTATGAGAAATCTTCACAAACTCCAAAAGGGCGGTCACATTCTTGGACTAACGGATGTTTGCTTTGAGAAAAATAAAATTTGCGAGTGCATGTCAAGCCGGAAAGCAAGTTGGAGCACCACATCCATCCAAGAACATAGTGACAACCACAAGGCCGTTGGAGATGCTTCACATGGACCTCTTCGGTCCCATTGCCTACATTAGCATCGGCGGTAACAAATATGGACTTGTTATTGTTGATGATTATTCTCGCTTCACGTGGGTATTCTTTTTGTGTGATAAAGGTGAAGTAAAGGATGTACTCAAGACATTCTTAAAAAGAGCACAAAATGAATTTGAAGTGAAGATCAAGGCCATAAGGTGTGACAATGGTACCGAGTTCAAGAACACTCAAGTTGAAGAGTACCTTGATGAGGAGGGCATCAAGCATGAGTTTTCGGCACCTTACACACCTCAACAAAATGGGGTGGCCGAAAGAAAGAACCGCACACTCATAGAGATGGCAAGAACCATGCTTGATGAATATAAGACCTCCGACCGTTTTTGGGCCGAAGCAATCAACACCGCATGTCATGCCTCAAACCGATTGTATCTTCATCGACTCTTGAGGAAAACACCGTACGAGCTACTAACCGGTAAAAAGCCTAACATCTCGTACTTTCGAGTTTTTGGGAGCAAATGCTTCATGCTCAATAAGAAACCCAAGACCTCGAAGTTCTCCCCTAAGGTTGATGAAGGTTTCTTGCTTGGGTATGGTTCAAATTGTCACGCCTATCGTGTCTTCAACAAAACCACCGGTTGTGTTGAAGTTTCACGGGACGTGACGTTTGATGAATCTAACGGCTCTCAAGGAGAGCAAGTTGTTATTAACAATGCAGATATTGAGGCTCCTAGGCAAGCAATCAAGAGAATGGCACTTGGTGATGTGAGACCGCAAGAACCACAAAGTGATCAAGATCAACCTACTCCCTCAAGTCAAGACCAACAATGCACCAATCATGATCAAGTCGATCAAGATCAAGAAGTTGGTGATGAAGATCATGCTCAAGCACAAGATGATGAACCCACATCGCATGATCAAGAGGTTGAACAAGACGGCGGTCAAACAAGCTCACATCCACCACACCCAAGAGTGCACCAAAGTGTGCAACGTGATCACCCCGTGGAACAAATTCTTGGAGACATAGAAAGAGGGGTAATCACTCGTTCTCGTGTTTGCAATTTTTGTGAACATTACTCTTTTGTCTCTTCTTTGGAGCCATTTAGAGTAGAAGAAGCACTCGAGGACTCGGATTGGGTGATGGCCATGCAAGAAGAATTGAACAACTTCACAAGAAATGAAGTTTGGACATTAGAAGAAAGACCAAGAGGCAAAAATATTGTGGGCACCAAGTGGGTGTTCCGCAATAAGCAAAATGAAGACGGTGTTGTAACAAGGAATAAAGCAAGATTGGTGGCAAAAGGATATTCACAAGTAGAAGGATTGAATTTTGATGAAACCTATGCCCCCGTGGCAAGGCTTGAATCAATAAGAATACTACTTGCCTTTGCCACTCACCACAACTTCAAGTTGTATCAAATGGACGTGAAGAGTGCTTTCCTCAACGGACCAATCAAGAAAGAAGTGTACGTGGAGCAACCACCGGGCTTTGAAGATCCCAAGTATCCTAACCACGTGTACAAACTCCATAAGGCGCTCTATGGGCTTAAACAAGCACCAAGAGCATGGTATGAATGCCTTAGGGATTTCCTTTTGAAAAGGGGTTTTGAAATGGGCAAGGCCGATGCAACCCTCTTCACTAAGCGTTTTGATTATGATATATTTGTGTGCCAAATTTATGTCGATGACATAATATTTGGTTCTACTAATCAAATGTTTTGTGACGATTTTAGCAAGATAATGACAAAGAGGTTCGAGATGTCTATGATGGGAGAGTTGACATTCTTTCTAGGATTTCAAGTCAAGCAACTCAAGGAGGGAACCTTCCTATGTCAAGCCAAGTACACTCAAGATATATTGAAGAAGTTTGACATGGACAAGGCAAAGCCCGCCAAGACACCCATGGCAACAAACGGCCATCTCGACCTCACCAAGAAAGACAAGCCGGTTGATCAAAAGGTTTTTCGCTCTATGATCGGCTCTTTGCTTTATCTTTGTGCATCTAGGCCCGATATCATGCTTAGTGTGTGTATGTGTGCACGTTTTCAAGCCGCTCTCGTGGAGTGCCACATGGTGGCCGTTAAAAGAATCTTGAGATATTTGATGCACACACCCAACCTAGGGCTTTGGTACCCCAAGGGTTCAAAGTTCAACCTAATAGGCTATTCCGATGCGGATTATGCCGGGGACAAAGTGGATAGGAAAAGTACCTCCGGGACTTGCCAATTCTTGGGTAGGTCCCTAGTGTCACGGTCATCCAAGAAACAAAACTCCGTTGCTCTATCCACAGCCGAAGCGGAGTATGTGGCAGCCGGTAGTTGTTGTGCACAACTATTATGGATGCGACAAACTCTAAGGGACTACGGTTACAAGTTGAACCGCATTCCACTCCTATGTGACAACGAGAGTGCCATAAAGCTAGCATATAACCCCGTTGAGCATTCGCGCACAAAACATATAGACATTAGACATCACTTCTTGAGAGATCATTCTATCAAAGGGGATATTGAAGTGAGTCACGTGAGAACCGATGAACAATTAGCCGATATTTTCACCAAGCCACTAGATGAAAGCCGTTTCTGTTATTTAAGGAGTGAGCTAAATATCCTTGATTCTAGTAATGTGGCTTGAAGGCTTGCATATCTGCTGTGAATTAGAGTAATTGTTTTTGAAAAATAAAATTCTTGAAAAATCTTGTATGTTTTGTTCTTCGAAATCATTTGGTTCTTGATCTTTGGATCATGCGGATTTGGATGTAATCATTGTCGGAGTGATTGATTGTAGCTGACTACATCCAATGAAGTTTTAGCACATGTCCTTGAGTTTAATTGAGATCAAGAGAGAAAAGAAGTGAAGGATCTTTCTGCTCCTAGAGCAAGACGACTATCGCAGAGTCGGACTTATCCGACCCAGTCGGATTTATCCGACTGTTCCTGAGGAGTCGGACAATGTCCGACGGACTCGGATATATCCGACTCCACGGGATTTTTACCCTATAAGCCCGAATCCAACTTACCTCTTCACCCCAACTCCCTCATTCAAACACTCACATTCTCTCTCCTCACCCAACGGCGGCTCAAGGCTCTCCTCCGGCGATCTCCCTTCTCCACCGGCGTTTTGGAGAGTTTTGTGGGGGAAAGGTCTCTCCTACTCGGACTCTATCCGATTCCATTGTTGGTTTCAAGGTTTTTCCCCTAATCCCATCTTTTCACCTAGGGTTTAAAGTCAACTTCCATGGATTAGGAGTTCTAGTGTTTCCCCTGCCTAGATGTTGCATAGATGTTGTTCCTAGGATGCTATAGATGCTATAGACGCAATATGGCTAGGAATGTGCGGTAGATCTATGCGGAATAGCGATTTTAGTAAAAATTCTGTTGCAGTCGGACATGTCCGAGTGAGTCGGATATATCCGACTCCCTCCGACCAGTCGGATTGTATCCGACCCGATCGGACATATCCGACTACAGCAGAATTCCTACTAAAGTCCGAAATTGTGCATTATTTCTATCCAAACTCAAAATCTATGCTATTCATCTCATACCATTCCTTGTTTATCTTTTGTCAACATGGGTCGTTCCTCTACCAACCCCCATCCGGAAAAGAGGGCAAAGGTTGCCGGAAAGAAAAGGAGTAGAACCATCGGTCTTCCCATCATTGAACCAAGGGAGGAAGAGGAATCCACCGAGATCCGTAGAGAGATGAGGGATGTAGTGGTCCATCCCGGACTTGGCGAGAGACATGATTGATTATGTCAAAGGGGCTGAGTCGGCGGCAACCGAGGCAAGAGAAGTGAACTGGTTTGACATGGAACGGGAGTCTCTAGACAATCGTTTTTTGTCTCACTTTCACACGGACCGGTACATGTGTGCTTACAGGAGCAAGGTCAAGCCCACAGTGCCCATGCAGTACATAGATTGGGATTACATGTCAAGCAGGCGCACAGCTTTGTTTGATGAAGTTATTGCTATGTGTGAGTTTCACGGGCTCAAGGAGATCATGAGTTTCAAGTATGACTGGAACCAGGAGATAGTGTGTCGGTTTTACTCCACTGTGTACTTTGACAAGAACTCGGGCAGGTTTTGGTGGATGACCGATGGAGAGAAGCTCTCTTGCACTTTCTCTAGGTTTGCAAATATTCTTGGATTGAGGGACACACCGAACAGGGATCTTCGCTTGCATGATTCGGATTCTCTCAACCCCGAGCTCATGAGGTACATGTATGAGGATGAGGACATGTGCAAGCCACCCTTTGCTCACGGTCTCAAGCCTCTTTATGTGGTCTTGCATAGGATGCTTCGCCTCACTCTCTCTCCTAGGGGTGGAAATGCAGATCATGTTGCATCATATGTCAAGGATCTATTTCATATCTTGCCCACTCAAAGGAAATTCAATGTGTGGGACTTTATCTTCGAGTGAGATGTGGCACGGCTCCGTGGACGCTAGACGTGCTTGTGTGTATGCACCTTTTGTGATGTGCATGATTGAGAGGATCTCCAAGAAGACTTTCCACAAGGACTGCAAGCACAAACCCCTTCAGCCTAGGATGCCGACCAATGCTCCAAAGATTCCCTCTCGGGCTATACCTCCAGCTGCTCCCGCCTCTAGTAGTGCTGCTCCTCCTAGCTCCGAGCACAGCTCCTCGTCCGGACAGGGCCCGTGGTCGTGGTCCTAGCACGAAAAGCAAGAGTGGACTCTTCAAGATGCTTAAGGGTCTTTTCAGCATGTGCCGGCGGATTGATGCCAAGATGGACGAGTCTTAAGCAAGATCATGATGTGATAAAGGCGAGGCGAGAAGATTATTCTTGATCATCTTCGGATCACCACTCCTAGAGTTCCCTCTCCGGAGCCTGCACCTGCTCCTCCTCCAGTTGGGTATCCTTGGGACTCATTCACCCCGGATGAGTCTCTCTACTTTGGCTACTTTCCACCACCACCTTTCTCTTCAGGTCCCGGTTTCACCACGGCTCCTACCGGCCCTAGCACCGGTACCTCCACTCACACTCGGTTTCACTATGAGGAGGATGAGCCTCGTGGCAGCAGCTTCCGAGGAAGAAGAAGAAGAAGAAGAAGAGGATGAGGCTGAGGATCCCAAAGGCAAGGGCCTCGCTGTGGAAGAAGAAGAAGAAGAAGATGAGGACGACGATGATGACGAGGATTGGGGCGATGATGAGTAGGCTCCCTCTTCTCCTTTTTGGTGTTTTGATGCCAAAGGGGGAGAAGTAAAATTCCTGTTTTTATTCAGTTTTTCTTGTGAGTAGAGCAAGTGAGAGTTGCTCTTGTATCTTGTTTTACTTATGGACATGTTGCTTCGTTTGAGCTGTAATCGTGGTGAACTATGTGGTGTGCTTCCTTTTGTAATAACTCGTCTAAATTATTTATGTGATAAACTATGCTCTATGGATGATGGATGGTGTAATGTTATTTGTGTAGTTTCTAGTTGCATTTGTGTGATTCACATGTCATATGCATTAGTGTTGCTTTTCTTATTTATATGCCTTGTGGATGAAATGCATGGAAATAGGGGGAGCTCTCTTGTTTTTCCTCTCAAATATGTGCTTTTGGTTTTGAAATGACCAAAATTGAATTCAACTCATGCACACATTTAGAGGGAGCTCCCTTCTATTTGCTCTCTTGTTTCAGCTCTTCTTATACTTAATTGTGAATTTTAGTTGTATTGTCATCAATCACCAAAAAGGGGGAGATTGAAAGTGCATCTAGGCCCCCAATTATGGTTTTGAGTGATTGACGTCAATACAATTAAAGAGGACTAATATTTCAAATGAGCTTGTGCGCAGTGCTTATACAAAATACAATTGAGAGCAAAGAAAAACAAAAAGGAAGTGGCCATTTTCGCTCATACGTGCGAGATTTGAAAAATGGACAACTTATGCTCAAGATCAAGTTGTGAAGCCTTTTATTCTATGTCTTGAGTATAGGAAACACCGTACTATCAAGAGGGACACACAAGTGTGTGGTGTGAAAAATGAAAGTGCTCAAAACTCATTCCAAACACAAAATAACATATGGAGTCGGACATATCCGACTCACTCGGATTCTGGACACGGACTCTAGAGAGCTAGCCAAAGAAAATACACACAGACTCGGACTTATCCGACTCGGTCGGATAGAGAGTCGGACTCCGGAACCGTGTCACACGATTGAAACCCTAGGAGTCGGACAGTCCGACTCCGTCGGACATATCCGACTCCCCAATGTACTCGGATATATCCGAGTTATGTCGGATTTATCACTCGGACTCCAGAGCCAAAACCACTCTTCGAAACCCTAGGAGTCGGACTATGTCCGACTCACTCGGACTTTGTCCGAGTCGGATCCGAGCCAACGGCTCTTTTGGATGCCCCGGCTATAAAAGTGGACCTCGTCCACTTTTGGCCGGTTGGCACCTCCCACACTCTCAAAAACACTCCCAAACTCACTCAAGCTCTCCTCTTCTTCAAGTTTGATTCCCCACTCCAATCCTTGGTGGATTTGTGAGAAGATTGAGGAGAAAATCGTTGAGCTTCATCTTCATCTCAAGAGCACTTGATTCTTTCTCATCGTCGGTACTTGTTGTGTTTGTTACTCTTGGAGATTCATCCCCTAGACGGTTAGGCGTTACCCGGCGAGCTCCCTAGCTTGTGGTTGAGACTCGGGTCGTTTGTATTGCCCCTCCCTTCATGGAGCTTTGATTTAGTGAAATTTAAGCCGGCCTTTGTGGCGGCTTGACGAGGTTTAGGGTTAAGAGCAACCCGGTCCTTGGTGGACTCCTGAACGGAGACGTAGGCTTCTTGGTGGAGCTGAACTTCGATAAAAAATCGTGTGTCTCTTTGTCTTCCCTCTTATTACTTGCATAGGTGGCTTGCTTGCCTGTCTACTTGTTGCTCTAGCTTTCTAGTTTTACTAGTTGCTTGCTTGTTGTTTAATTTCCGCGGATTTGTCCATCTTGGCTGCCGATGCCCTTTCCGCACGAGGGAGTCGGATTTGTCCTACTCTAGTCGGATATTGGCCCTTAGTCGGACATATCCTACTATAGTCGGACATTGAGTCGGACAAATCTTTCC
Organism: Chloris gayana; assembly: GCA_031894775.1. NCBI lineage: Eukaryota > Viridiplantae > Streptophyta > Magnoliopsida > Poales > Poaceae > Chloris > Chloris gayana. The sequence continues at coordinate 868,464 of JAUNZO010005170.1, forward strand.
TGCGTATTTAATATGTTAAATTAAGTGATTTTTAGGATTATCGCCTATTCACCCCCTCTAGGCGACTTTCGACCGCGGGCACGGGGCGGGAGCCGCGGGCACGGGCGGTGCCGCGGGCGCCTCCTACGCCGGCCGGAGCCGTGGGGGCCGCGGGCACGGGCGGCGCCGCGGGGTCGCGGGCACGGGCGGTGAGCCGCGGGCAACGGTCGTGAGAGAGTGAGAGAGTGAGAGAAGAGAGAAGAGAGAAGAGAGCGGCGCCCGGGCCTAATAATATCCAACAATTCGCCGTGTGCCGGATCCACGGCACACGGCAAACCACGTGTTCGCCGTGTGCCCGGATCCAGCGCACACGGCAAACCACGTGTTCGCCGTGTGCCCAGCATCCAGCGCACACGGCAAACCACGTGTTCGCCGTGCGCCGGGGTCCCCAAGCACACGGCAAAGAAAAAGGGGCGCTTGCTTTTTTCCTCCCGCTCAATTTGATAAGTTTGATAAGGTTTTTGATTTGCCGTGTGCCGGAAAACGAGGCACACGGGGAATGGGACCTTTGCCGTGTGCTGCCCGGAGGGACACACGGCAATGCTCACAACCCCACGTGGCGGGTTCTTTGCCGTGTGTCCCAAAGAACCAGCACACGGCGAAGAGCTCCTTTTGCCGTGTGTCTGTGCTTCCAAGCACACGGCAAAATTTCTTACCATTTCATTCTTTTCGCCAAATCATTATTTGAAACTCTTTTCCAAACAAATATATAGCCTCAATCATATGAATATTAAGTTGGCACACACCAAAACAAATTATTTCATGTAATGATAGCTCATAATCAATTAATAAGAATTAAAATAACATAATTGCATGTTATTTCATTAAAATTGTGAAACTAGTACGAAAATAGCTAAAAAAACATGTTATTTCATGTGGTTTCATGTAATTGTGTATTGTGTATATAAGAGAGTTTTGAATTGAACTTATAATTCGAATATGCATTTGCATGTATGAACTTCATCTCTTGTTTTATAATCTGTATGGAACTTCATCGAGTAATCTTCACGTTACAAACACCGTACTCGATAAAGTTCACAAAACAACTAAACAACTTCATCGAGTAGTCTTATCGTAGTCTCAATATCATAAATGTCACTTTTTCACACACTCGTTGTCTATTATTTTATGCACTTCCACTTTAAATTTCTTATATTCCAAAAGAATGTTGTAGATAACATAAATTAGATAAATATAGAAAAAATCACAAAAAGCTTCCAAATTGAACCATAGTGCACCAGCCATTTACTAGCACTAGAAAAAAAGTTGGGGAGGCTAAATGAAAAAAAAAGTTTAATTTTCGCCGTGTGCTCAAGACAGGCACACGGTAGAAACGGACAGCTGCCGTGTGCCCCATTCTCGAAGCACACGGCAAACGGGGCAAAGGTGACGGTGGCGGACGGCCGTCTTGTTCGCCGTGTGCCACGTGGTCGGCACACGGCGATTAGGACTCTTCGCCGTGCGTCCGTCGTTTGGCTCATGGCGAAGACCGTTTTGCCGTGAGCCGGTGTTTTACCGTGTGTTTGCGGATATAGCACACGGCAAACGTCCATTTCGCCGTGTGCCCGAAGGAAAGCACACGGCGAAGTTTGCGGCACACGGCAATTTCCTGTTTTCCGGTAGTGGCCTAGGAGCTGTACAGTGCACCATGGATCCATGGAGATCATATAACTCATCTTATTTACGACAGGCAAAGCTTCACTGATAGGAAGGAAAATTCGTGGCATCCAACAGAAACTTGATCAAGGATAACTTAGTTACATACTTGCATTTTATTCTCTAAAATGTTCTTGAGGCTGCTTTATGCTGTGGTTACTCTTTGGCCAAATCGAGATATTTTTTATTGATTACCATGGTTACAATCATTTTTCAGTAAAGTAATGAATAAAGTCAATTCATATTTTTATAATTCCATCTTTAACTTTACTAAGATTACTACAGATAGATTAACCCTGTCCAAGGTGATGGCTCAAGGTTCAGTAGCACGTCCAATGCAAAGCTAATCTCCTCACGAAGAATATCCTGGTGGATTTGCTCTATACTTCTGAAACGGCACTGGGTAGCTATGGCAATGCTGGCTCCGGACTATGACGCGAAGCTACCACTAGTGCATGGCCTTCTATGTTTTCCTGAATGTACTCTCTTACTTTGCAGTTTGCACCCCTGTGTGCAAAACTCGATTGTTGTAACCCTTGACCTGCAGGGTCATCATTTATCATAGTATAATAATGGAATTAGGTGCCAGGTGGAGAATTCTGCACTCACTACGGGAACCCGTATATGCCGTGTGCCAGAGTGTTAAAAAAAATGTGTCATCTCCTAAAATATCTAGAAATTTTCGGGATAGTCTCCTGTTTATGTATTTCTCTCGGGGTTGGCTCACTACGGGAAAACCTATAGATGCCGAGTGCTACAAACACTCGGCAAAGGCCGAAATACACTCGGCAAAGTGTTTGCCGAGTGTAACACTCGGCAAAGAGCACTCGGCAAATCTCTTATCGGCAAAGAGCTCTTTGCCGAGTGTCCTTTATCGTGCACTCGGCAAACACTATGCCGAGGGTCAAATAGAGCACTCGGTAAACATTTCCGACAAAAATAAAAAAATTACCAATTCCCTCTCGGCGCGTGCAGCCAGCCGACGAGCCCGTGCAGCTTGGACGCCGCCTCCACCGGACGGACTCCCCATCGCCGCGGCCACGCCTGGATAACGCCGCACCTGGCCGGAGTCCCCGCCGCATGCCCGGATGCCGCCGCCGCACACCTAGAAGCCGCGCCGACCGGACCATCGTTGCATGGGAGGCCCCGCCGCTTAGGGGCCGCCGCGCGCCGGCTGCCGCTGCGGGTCACCACCGCCCGGAAGCCGCCTCCTACCACCGCCGTCTAGGGTTGCCGCCACCGAGTCGACCGAGCCCGCACCAACCCACGGCTTCTGGGGTCGCGCCGCCCGGGGCGCGCTACCGCAAGCCGAGACCCGCGCTGCCTCGGGGCCGCCGCCGCCGCCTCGGGGCTGGGCCGCCGCTGCTAGGGCTTGCGCTGCCTCGGGGCCGCCGCCCGGGGCCGTGCCACCTCGAGGCCGCCGCGCGCCGGCTGCCGCTGCGGGTCGCCACCGCCCGGAAGCCGCCTCCTACCGCCGCCGTCTAGGGTTGCCACCACCGAGTCGACCGAGCCCGCACCCACCCACGGCTTCCCGGGGTCGTGCTGCCCGGGCGCGCTGCCGCAAGCCGAGACCCGCGCTGCCTCGGGGCCGCCGCCGCCGCCTCGAGGCTGGGCCGCCGCCGCTAGGGCTTGCGCAGCCTCGGGGTCGCTACCGGGGCCGTGCCACCTCGGGGCCGCCGCCCGGGGCCGCGCCGCCTGTTGCCGCCGCCGCAAGCTAAGGCCTGCCGCCGTCACCGGGGACCACCGGGAGAGAGAGAGGGGGGGGAGAATAGATGCGAAGGGAGCTCGGGAGAGAGATAAGAGATAACGAGAGGATGAAGCCGGTTGACGTGTTTTCGACCGGTGAGAAGCCCCGGTGTTGCACGGTCCGGATCGGTGACGTGTTAGCTTTGCCGAGTGCACACAAAAACACTCGGCAAACTACTTCTTTGCCGAGTTTTTTTTTCTTCACTCGGCAAACAAATTTCTGTGTATTTTAAAAAAATTAAAAATTAGCAAAGACATGAGACTATTTATATGATCTATTACCAATACAAAAGGATTTGAAGTAAAAAGGAAAGTTGTCCCTAACTTTCACTACAGATTGTACTGAGTTATTGATAACTCTAAGGTTCTTCCCTGGAGGACCTCCGTTTTGTAAGCAATGTACATCATAACTTTTGCGAAACATTCTCTATTTTTTATTGTAGTTTCCACACATGATATCATCACATCATAACAAATCTCATGATTTTTTTTACTTTATTTGATTTTGTTAGAATTTAATAATCATTCGGACACTCGTTAGCGGACATATTTCTTACAAAATATATGACAAGTTTCGTTTCTTTTCATGGGCAAGGTTCTAAATTGGGCTAAATAACATGAATATAAATGTTATACTCATTGTATTTTATTATTTGAATCAGTTGTAGTTCAAATTTGACTTTATTTAAAAAAATGCTTTAAATATAATTAATTAACTAAATATAGCAAATGAATATAAAAAACTTCAAATTTTAAAATGGAGTTACACATGTTATATTTAGTGAATAGGAAAAGTTTTGAGAGGAGAAAAGAAAAAAAATATTTTTTTTGCCGAGTGTTATTTCTTGGCACTCGGCAAACAGACGGGTTTGCCGAGTGCATTATTTCGCCGAGTGTTTTTTGGCTTGCCCTCGGCATGGACGTTGTTTGCCGGGTGCCCGATCAAAAACACTCGGCAAAGATAGGAGCACTCGGCAAACAACGATTTTCCCGTAGTGGCTACGGTAAGCCCAGTTGTCTGGCAGCCCAGATGTGACCTGCGGCGAAGTACAAATGACTTTACTCATCCGTCAAAAGAAAAAACCTAGGTAGAGCAACCAAAAGAAGCAGCAGCACCCACGGCAGCTGCCATTAGCTACCACAATCTCCTATTTTTAGCTTTCTGTACGAGAATGCTGAGACACTCAGACACCTTGGTCTGGGTTTCCTCGACCGGCGCATCCTCTTCAAATGCCGTCCCTCTACTACTCACCTACGGTCGATCCACCACGGCCCAACAGGCGGCTGCCGTCGGCAGATGTCCTCCGATCTGCCGCCGTCCGCCATCGAAGACCCCGGCTGGGTGATTCTGAGCAAGCAATGCATCCGCACGGACGACTCATTCGTTGCTGATGCCAAGACCGTTGCATACTCCCGCACTTCCACTGGGAATCACCTTCGCGTCTCCTTCCGAAGCGCGCCACCGCCGGAGAGCTCCTTCATCTACTATGATTTCCCGGACATCGTGCCTGGCGAGGAGGACGATTCTTCAGAAACCGATTCTGGAGACGATGACTATAATAGAGTCGCCGAGGAGTGTGAGGTAGACGACGACGAGTGCGAGGAGGAAGATGCTGACTTCCACGGGTATCATCTCAGTGTCGTTGCGGCACATGGGGACACGGTCTTCTTGAAGGGCCACCGACCATGGCCATCTAGATTTTGGGATGACCACTTCCTGTACAGGGCAGGCACCACATCGCCGCCGTCCATGTCTCTGCTCCCTGATCGAGACTTCCCCACGAAGACCGAGCAACTCTGTAACTATCCAACTCGCCGCTTTGTGCACAGTGGGACCACAGCACTTCTCAGACGAGGCGACAATGAGGCCCTGCTGGTCGAGCTCCACCTTAAGCATGATCGCAGTTTGAAACGGGACAGGGCCGAGTTCTGCCTCCTTCGCCATGGCTCGCCCCAGTGGGAGCTCACCGAGCTAGTGCCCATCATTCGCGACGAAGGAACCAAAGGCACCGAGCAGCTCCGGAAGTGGTGTGGCACAACAACTGTCATCTCTGTTGGCGACAGGTTCATATGCTGGGTCAAATATGAAAGCGGCTTCCTCCTATGTGACATGGCAGAGGAGGCGCGCCCCAAGGTTCGTTAATTATGTTCCTCTGCCGCCGGGCGTGTGCTGGGACCCCAAGGACTACGAAGACGACATGTCCATTAAGCATTCCATGAATATGGGAGCAGCTGGTGCTAGTGCATTGCGCTTTGTCAGCATCAACCCACATTGCTGCTGCGGTGCCCCCGGCAAGACCACATGCTCGCGCTCCCGCTATGCCTTCACCATCAACACCTGGAAAATGAACGACCTCAGTACGGACAATCCATTGATGTGGGTGAAAGATGGCGAGATCGACTGCGAGGAGCTGTGGGAGCATCCGAGGGCCTCCCAAGATCAAATCCCATGTGCCCCATCGTGTGCTTGGACAATCCCGACGTCGTCTGCTTTTTGGTCTCCAACTGTCCTTTTGTCAGCATCAACGAGGACCCAAAGCTATGGATGATCCAGTTCAACATAAACAGCAAAACGCTGTTGTCTGTCGCATTGTACACCAATGATGCATGGGGAGCATACTGCCAATTACCGGCACGACTTCATTAGTGCTAGTAGGCGAGAACCTGGTGAAAATTCCCTGCCATTCCAAAAGTAATCTTCTGTATGATATTGCAGTTTGCTGCTTGCAAATTTTGAAATTTCAGCTTGTCATCGGTAGCATATCCTTTCACCATTCATGTGTATGGATGTGCAAATCTAAACACATGTGCATGCAGTCACAAGTCAACATTGATGACATTTTAATTATAATGTAATTTGTATTTTGGTTGTTTCTTTATTTTAGTTCCTTTAGTTTACATGCCTGGTTGAGGGAAGTTCATGTGGTTTGGCCTGGCAGAGCCATCTGTTAGGCTCTGTGGAAGGTCAGAGACAAACATATGTTTTGAAGACAAAATAATCAGATCTCCAACTGAGATCGTTTGTCCTGCTTGCTAATATCTAATTCCCTATCGCGGAAAGAAATCGAGCTCTCTGGTTAACTCGACGTTGTCGGCCGTCGATTTTTGTTCCTCCACGTTTTTAGCCGATCGATACGATCCGTTCCTTTCGTGCTCTCCACGCGCATGTTTCCTTGACGGCGTCCGCCTTCGTGTGCGCCTCACGCGCGCCCTCAAATCGCGTCGACTCCACGCCCGAGATTTCTAGCGGGTCCTACCGGATCAACGCGACTGTTCCCATGCGATCCGGCGTCTTCACGTGCACCTCACGCGCTGCTCGCTTGCGTAAAGTCCACGCGCGAGGCAACCGCGTCTGCAGCGGGCCCGTCCGATCACACGACTCCGTTTCCCTTCACGTATACACTCCCTGTCTGCGACTAGGCCATCCTCAGCCCTGGACGGATTTGGTGCTCCCTGAGTCGTTGTCCTTCATGTTTGTTGGTTGGGCTGTGCAAAGGTTTGATCTACGGTGTCCTGAATCTTCTTCCTCCTTGCTCAACCAAGCATATTGGTCGGTGATCAGGCAGGCCGCCGGCGAGCGGCCAAGCGGGTTCGCCGCGGATCTCGCGCTGGAGCTGGTTAGCAGGACAATCGCTCGAGCAGGACGGTGAGGACTGAGGACGATGAGCAGCCGCAGCTCCAAGCAATCACCCCAAGCTACATTCAACGTAATCTCCCTTTTCTCTTTGCTTAATTGCTGTTGCGCATGTCTATATCCCTATTTCTCCCATGGCGATGTTCAACGTTTTCCCAAATAGATCCACCGGACAAAAGCTAGGAGATTCATAGGGGTCCACGGATGTAGGGGCTCCTACATGAATGTATGTTTTTTTCCCTCAGATTCATGGTTTAATAGATGCATTTTTTGTGCCAAAAATGATTCCAAGTTTAGATTGGACCACTCTGCGGCCCATAGGGCCATGGCTGCGGCACAAGTACTCATCTGATATTTTTCCGTATTCTTCTTTTCTTCAGACTTCGAGTATGCGAGTGTTGAAGGTCGCCCCACCACATGAGTTGGCGTCCTTGCATGCCAGACCGACCGCATATGTTTTAGCTAAAATATATATCCTCCTCTTGAGTGCTGCTTGAGGCTATATATTTTGGCTAATGCGTTCAGTTTGTGCGTTCAGTGCCTTGCCGCGTGCACCTTTTGATTGTTAATTGAAGTAGCTATTTATCCGTTCCTATATTCCATCCGAAGACTTAAGTCATATAATTGTTAATTCTGCACATGAGTAACCTGACCTTGATCTGTATATATTGATCAAAGTAAACCAGTTTGGCGTGGGGACTTTTTTTCGCACAACACATGATAGCATGATTTATTTATGGCAATTCAACCATTTTTGGGTGATTCATTGAAATTTTTGTTATGGCTGTGTAGTGATTGTAGATTGTTGTGATGAGAGGTCATGATATTGAAAATTCAAATCTCTGTAACCATTGAGTGGTTTATCTCTAATTCTACAGGCCTATTCAGGTTCGGGTCATGTTTGTCATTTTTTTCCCCAATGTGAGTCTATCTAAAGTTCCTATGTGAGCTGTACCATTATATGCTATCCAATATACACCCACATCAATGTTAATCTATTTAGAAGAATTATCAATTCAGTATATAGGTTCTATCATATTATTGCAGGCCTGAACAAAGTTATTTGGTACTTTGTTGAACTAGGAGTCTGACGTTTCATATTATGTTCCACTTTTAGTATGTCTAAAGGTTTATGAGATGTTTCTCTTTTATCTTCCATGATTCTGCAGATTACAGAGTAATGGACCTCCTCCAATTGTTGTCATGGGTTGATTGTTTTTATATCAATATTCTTTCCCGTCTTTTTAATTAGCTGGTACCTCTTGCATATGTTTAACACTTTAACTAAATAACTTCATTTCGGTGGAAGTCCTTATCTTCCATCCGATGGCAGGATGTGCCACTTTAGGGGAATGATTGTGACTGGTTTATGGATCTTCAGGAGAAAGTATTGAGAGAAAGGTTAGTTTACTCCTTAATTTCCAAATATCTTAATAACATTAGTTATGCTTTCCTGGATCAAGCCTATTCCTGGATAATTATATCTAATATGTATACCTTTTTCTATTTTATTCACCGCTGGTTGTATCATATATATGCTGCTTAGTTTCTCACGAACATGCCCAGTTCATAATAATTTAGGTCATTGGTGATAGTCCGTTATTTTGTCAAGAGAAATCCAGTCTCACAGGTTCCACACATATATAGTCAAGTCAGCATACGCATTTGTTGTTTAATCGGCCTTTGCCATCTTAGTTCCACGAGCATACATGAGCTAGCCATTATACATGATTCAACGTTACAATATTCAACTCAATGCTTTTCCCTCTCGGTTGGCATTCTATGCTAATCTGTGGTTCAAAGTTGTTTCTCCTCTAGCTAGGACTTTTTTTTTAAATCATTGAAATTATGTTAATAAAAATAAAAAACATCTTGAACGCTTACAGTGTGCCCTTTGTACCTTCCATATAGATGCATTGTTTATTATTTCATACTTAATGGATACATTTAGCTTATATAGTTCCTTTTCTTTCATTAGTTCCAATGGGTGGTTAAATTAATTGGAAGCCGTCAAGAGAATTAGCTTCACACCACCAGCTATATAATAGCTTGGAGGCCATAAAAAGCGAAACAAACTATGCACTCCTTTCGCCATTTCCAAATGGATAGCATACATCAGCATTCCTCCAGTTTATTTTTCTTGAAATGCTTACCATGTGGCACTGCATTTAATTCATATTCATGTGAAACATATATTCCATTCTAAGTTTTCAGGATTCACACTTCCCTTCCATATGTACTGGGATTATCTTCATGACAAGAAACTCTACGATAAGAATGCTACATACATGTTGATATCTATCTATTAACTCATGTAAAGCATATAACAACCTGTTTCGCAAGCCACGACTATACCTTTATTTGGTGAAGGAATCACCATTACCAAATGGTGATTGCTTGCAAGAGTGCTACCTATCGGTACTGTAAAAGATACCATGTTTGGGTTCATCTCTTTCCAATTTCAGGTTTGTTCAATGCTTTTATTTTTATTGTTACACCCATTTTCATGGCTTAGTGGTATTAAACTTTATTATCTATTTTTCTTATGATTTCTCTTTTGGGGTTGATTTAGTCTGTAGTTTCTGTTCCTTTTCAGTAGCACTCTTCACTGTTTGATACCGATTATACATGTCCAAGAATATAGAACATATTTATGTGCATGATTTGATATTAGTGTTCTAGAAGATATAGGTATGGAATCTTTTCCCCAAAGATTGTATAAATAGGTTATCACTTATGTTACTTTTTGTTAGAATATTGTGTAATGTTGCATTCATCACAGTTAATTGGTTATCCACTATTACCGCCTATATGATATTCTTTTATTAGTCCGTCCTTCTTGACCACATTATGGTGGGTAGATCGTTAGCTGCTATCAGCAAAACATTAGGCTGTTGCTCATTCAAGAAAATAAATTATTTCTCCATTCTAATATTGTTGACGTTGATCAGCTCAAATTTGAACTAATCAATGTCAACAAAAAAGAATGTACTTTGAGACAGTCTAATTGTTTTGTGTTTGTGTATTATTATTGACTTATTGTGCCTTCTTTGTTTCACAAGAATTCTTCTCTCAAGATCGGGTATGCAGATTGTGTGTTATTACATTCCTGATATTCCTTTATTGTTACGTCCTTGACCATATTATGGTGGTTAGATCATTAGCTGCTATCAATAAAACATTTGGCTGTTGCTCATTCAAGAAAATAACTTGGTTTGAGTCAGTCTAATTGTCTTGAGTTTGTTCTAATTAACTAAGCAACATATGTATTGCAGGAGGGAAACGGAGTTACCAAAAGTTGAAATGCATATAGCGTAACATGAGGCGGAATGAGTGATGACGAACCTGTTAGCTGTTTATTTCCTGGCATGCGTTGTACCCATTTGTTCTTTGAATATTTGGACCCGTTTTATTGTGCATAAAACCTTCTCAGGTGTGATGGCTACTCGCATATTGTCTAAATCTTACATGACAATTATTTTTATTTGAAGATATATTTGGAAAAAATTCCTATGCATCAGATGTACTGGTGTAAGAATGCTACATACATGTAAGATGCTTTGGTGTGATGCATCAGATGCTTTGGTGGAAAAAATTCCTATCTTTTTATTGACATTTGTATGTTTTGGTGTGATTTGACTTTTACAAAGTAAAAGGTGCTTTGTTGCATGTATTGTTTTTAATCAACTTATACATACACGTAAAACAAGCTGTGTACCATATGTACATCCTAACGCCATATTAGTTAGTATTATTCAACGCTGATTATTAATGTTGGCCAATTAGAGGCAGGCGCGGCGTTAGCGCGCCATTCACTCCTAGTTTATCCCCTATTGGGCAAAGCTTTTGAAAGAAAGTGACGGTGCTACACCTGGAACCTCGCCAGGCACCCCAGGATGATGTGAAAAAACCGTGGCCCCGTTACCCAGATATGACAATCGTATAGAACCTTTATTTGTTTTGCAAATGAAGTATTGTAATCATTTGACATGGAAAGATTGGACTCAGTTTTTCTTCTTTGCTGGCAGGAAGACAACAAAAAACAATTATTCTCAATTCTGCCTAAATTAATGTTGGATGCCATTCGCTTATTGAGCTTCTATTTTCAGTCTGTTTGTTGAGTTTTTGCCTATATGATTGTCAGATGGATCGTCGTATTGGTTTGAGACTGAAGTTTGAAGCTACAGAATGTGTGAGTGCCATATGAAGATAAAGATCAATACCTTGATGCACTCAGTTTTTTCATAGCACGGTCACACCCAGACATTACATTACCAAAGCAACAAAATTACAATACGTCCAACATCCAAGCTCTCTACTAACACAGGTTTAGCTACACATGAACGCATCAGCCAGAACAGGTTTTTGGAGCTGCTTCCGGTCTAAAGAAGCAGCACCGACAGGCACCCTTAACATCAAGTCTTTTATCATACAACAAGAGTTTCCTTCTCCACAAAGCGTTGATATTTTTTTCCAAAGAAAACGTAGAACAACAAAATGCTCTGAATTGAGCGTACTCTGCACAGATTTCCAAAGGTTCTTGTTTAAAAGAATTTCCAAAGACTAATTTGGTACTCATGCAAAGGGCCGCTCAACTAAATTATACTAATCCCTTCTCTGATGCCAGCCAAATCCATGATCAATTTCTTGTACCAATAATCACAGATTAAACTCAACCAAGCACCTCACCGTAACATCTAGAAACGCGAACTCCAGGCTTTGGCAGCGAGAAGGGCGGCCGCAAAAACCTAACTAAATGGCAGAAGCGGGAGGAAAGAAAGACTGGACAGCAGACTTTGTGGTTAGTGGTTACCACCTCAGCTTCTAGCCGTGCGTGCTCCGCACTGGGAAGATCGCCGGCCCCGTCGCCGGCAGCGCAGCGCGGTGTAAAACAGTATAGCGGCCGCCTCGCCCCTCCAGTTCGATGTGGCGGAAGACTGGGAACCAGCCAAGGAATTTTTTTTTTATTTTAGCCCTTTTTCCTCTAAATTTTTAAAAATGCCCCCCCCCCCGAACTAAATTTCCATCCTTTTTGTCCCGCCATGTCACATGGCGCGTCCGGACAATAGGGTCACACCCATGCACATGGCGTGACCAATGACCACGTACGCTCGCGGGCCAGCTCGGGCGCGCTACGTGGCCCGTTGACTCCGCGCCAGGTTCACGCCATTCCTTATGGCGCGACCATCTAATTGGCGTGACCCGGCGGGATCAAACCGGCGTCGCGGCTCCCTTTCTTCTCCCTTCTTCTTTCTTCTTCCTCTGACCGAAAGGTCATATTTCTTCTCCTCCTCACCCCACGGTCGCCCATTGCTCCTCTCCCTTGAATCCGGCCTTGGTTCTTGGGGGAACGTCTCCAAACTCTCGGGATTTCATGCTGTGAGGTATTTCCTTAACTTCATCCGGTTAGATTTGAAATTCTTTCATGTATGGTTGTTGATATGGCTAGTTAGGGTTAGAGTTCATTTAGTCTTTTGTAATGGTGATTTTGCTCGTATCGAATTGATTTGATGTGTAGGTTTCGATACTCTAGGCTTGTTCAGTATTTATGCTACGTAAATGGAAGAGTGCATGGATATTTTCCTCACTTAGATATGGTAATGAAATATAGGTAAAATTAATGTTCCATCTATTTTGTATTGTAGGATGATACCTTTTAGGAGTGAGAGGCGAGTGGCGGCTTCATTTTCAGTAGGAGAAGTATGGACCCGCACGTGCGAGTAGACGGGCCTGTGCCACCCCCACTCTCGGTGCCAATGTGTGAGTGTAAAGAACCTGTCGAAGTGAAGCGGTCAAGGTATCGCGAGTCGGCGGGACGTGCTTACTACGTATGCAAAGACAAGGACATGTCGGATTGTGCTTGGGGTTAGTATTTTCTTTGTAGATAAGCATAATCATATACATGATTTGCTATAGTTGTAGCATGAGCTAATTGTCTTGTAGTGTTATTTTTTCCAATGGATTGATGGTTCCGACAAGTACGATCCGCGCATCATGTTGTTCCCCTATGATGAGAAGAAGACGACGCCATACGCAGAGTTTCACGGTTGGGTTCCTCCACCGCCCGATCCGGAGCCAATGACGAGAAGAAGAGAAGATAGAGGCTTCGATGCGACGTATGAATAGTCCACCCCGTTGTAAGTGCGGGCATCGTTCCGAGTTGGAGATCCTTCCCGAGGAATTGAGCTATATTCCATTCTTTCGTTGTGCACCGATCGATGATGTGAGTCGGTAATGATGATGTATATAAAATTCCTGTATATGCAATATTTTATGAAATACGTATGAATTTCATCAATCTTATGTAATTAGTGAGTATAAAATAACTTGGGGTCCAGCGAGGATGAAATGATTTAATTGCAATTAACAATTTAATTTACTTCATTAGCGTCCATGATGCATTTAAATTATCATCCTATGTGCATGAAAATAAAATATTAAACCATGCAAAAGCTAGGTAAAATATGAGCCTAAATGCCTCTGGCCACTATGCACAAATTAAGGATGATAATTAAATTATATTGCAATTTTAAAAGCAAGACCCTAATTAATTAAGTGCTAAACAAGTATGGTTAAAAATAAAATTAATCCAATTAATTAGCCTCTGACCATGCCAATCTAAATGCACTATTAAATAGTACATGTGACAAGGAGTCCAATAAATTTTTGTTTGCAATTTTTCAATGTCTAGATCAAAAGATATGAATTTTCTAATTTTAATTGAATTTCTGCCTTAATTACAAAAATGCCATTGAATATTTAATTTAAATTAACCGTGCTCTGTGCCACACGACGGGCCACAGCGTTCTGGATCTGGGGTGGCCATGGCCACACGGTATCCAACCCGTGGGCCGTCCTGTGGCCCCGACGGCGCATGACCGGAGGTGGGCGACGCTGCGGCCGGAGTGGCGTCAGAGCTTGCGCGCGGCACGGGAAGGGATCTAGGAGGGCGGCGCAGCTTGGGGAGTTGGCCAGTGGGGGTCACGCGGTGGGGAGCTCACCAAGAGAGGGGTGGTGGCGAGTGACGGCGACGTATGGAGTTCAGCGTGGTGGCTCGTTGTCTGGGAGGCACCAAACGCAATGCCGTTTGGTCCGAGAGGCTCACGGACGCTTGGAGAAGGCCGGCACGAGCTCAAACGACGATGAGCAGCTCCCGAGGGTGGTCCGCACCGTGGAGCTCATGGACGGCCGTCAATGGCGACGAGAAAACGGGCCTGGCACCTCTTTGTGGGAAAATCAAGGGAAACAAGGGGGTCAGGAGTGTTCCTCGTCCAGCTGCACGCGTCACGGAGGAGGAATGGAGGGAAAATGCTCACCGTTGGTGGGGAATTTGGCCAGGACTTCGAGGCGGCCGAAAATGGGGAAAGAAGCTCGATTCTTCACCCACATTCCATGGTTTTCCATGCGGCCGGTTCGTAGAGTGAGAGGGGGTAGGGACAGAGCTCTGGGCGGACGGGCTGGAGCTAGGACGGCCGGAGGCGGTGGGGCGGCGAGGTCAAGCTCGGGCGGCAATGGCGGCTCGGGTGGGGGGAGAAACAGAAGGGGAGAAGGGGAATGGGGATGGGGTTCTGACCGGGCCTTGGGCTCCCCCCTCCCTTAGCTCCCAACCAAGTGGCCACCCGGCCAGGAGGCGCACGCCACGTGACGCCGGTGTAAGGCTCGATCGGGCACGGACGCGCCCGTGCCTCACCCTGGAGGGGCTGACCGGTGGGCCCCACGGCATATTCCCTCAGCATGTTTCTTTTCTTCTGATTTTTCAAATTGTAACTTTCTCCTCCAAAGAAATTGCGAGATAAAATAGTTCCCGTGCTCTAAATTGAGTTCTAAAAACTTAATGCAGGCGAATCACACCCGGTTCTATGGGACCTGGTCAACGGCGCACCACCTGTCGACCCCCTCCCTCCTGTTCTTCTTCTCCAATGTAACCCCCCCCCCCGCGGCTCTGGCAGCGCCCCTGCCGCCTGCGTCACCCACCTGGTCGACATCCAACTTTTGCTGAAGATTCGGCATTCAGGCAATGTCTACCCCAAGATTCTTGTGTTCATCTATGGAGAACGTACGCTCAGCGCACTGGTAAGGCTTGCAGTGGCAGCCCGGCTAGGTGGGTTCGATCCCCCATTCTCACGGAAAAAAATACCTCGCCCTCCTTGTGCTAAAGCACGCGGTAAAGACTCGTGTCACAACTCACAAGCCAACTGAGTCCCGGTGTATGACTAGAGAGTGGGATTCGGGAGTTTTCTCGATCTGCGTGAGAAGGTCTTCTCCTTAGCAAATGCCGTAGGTCGAAATTTTTTTTTCCTTTTGTGCTCATCTGTGTGTAGTGTGTGCAATATGCTCGCCTCAGTCAGGATTAAACGAAAGTGTTCAGAATCCATGTATGTAGCAATCATTTGATATGCCAAGTCGACTAAACTAGGCGGGGACAAGGTTTATTGGTCGCAATAAACATCAAATGTTAGCAACTTGGGAGTAATTCAACCATTCTTACATTCAATAATCTTGTGCCAATGCATCAACTTCCGAAAGTCACACCAGTGAAACTCCACACATTGCGGTTGGTACAAAATTTTATCTACAACGTATGTTCTTACTGCAGCTCATGTTTGTGTTTTCTTAATGAAAACAGGAGTAATAATTTCCACTAAACCGAGCTAGTTACCTAGAACAGTTTTGATGGAATTATGAGTAAATTTATACTTTTACAAAGCTAAAAATATGGTTTTATGCTTCAATACCACATGTAACTATCTTGGAATATGGAAGGATTATCGTGGAAAACATCACCCCGAAAAAGCAAAATCTGGAGAAAAATAGAACATATAGTCCAAAGCCATTCAGTACTGAGCAATCCAAAACATCAAACTATCAAAGAGACTAACAGCTCATGAGCATCCAGAACAACCTGGTCAGGAAAACAGCCCTTTGGCATCACTCCCCAAAAAACAAAATCTGGACAAGGCCATTCAGTACTGAGCAATCCAAAAGATCAAACTAACAAAGAGCCTAACAGCTCATGAGCATCCAGAACATCCTGATCAGGAAAAACAACACTTGGTTATGACATCCCACTCTGAAATGACATCCGATAATAAGCCAACATTCAGAACAACCTATAGTTAAAAGTGGCTGAACATATGGATGTCTAATGTTCACAGATGTCATGGAAACAGTTAAAGATAGATAATTAAGTACCGATGCATTTGACAGTTTTTTGCATCAGAGGAAAAGAGTAACTACCATATTTGTCCAAGAGAGAAGCCACCACAAAAGCCCGCAAAACAAAAAGTGATTAACACAACATGTAGAACTAAACCATGGTGCCATGATCAGATAGACACTAAACTACTGCCTTAGTACTTCTGAGGAAACAACCATGTTGCCTGAATCATCTCGTGCTTCCAGACCATGGGCAGTGGGGAGGAGATCTCACCGGTTATCATGTCGCAGACACCGACAGAAGTGTTGTCCTCGAGAAAGTCATACCGCTTATCCCTCTCCGTAACATCGTCCGAGAAGAAAATTTGATCAGCTACCATCCCATACTGAGACACCGATGCAAACCTGGAGGAGGTTTGCCCAAGGAAAAGCACCTGGTCATCCCCTAGAGTTGACACATTCACCCACTGTGAGTGCTCCAAGTCAGCCTCCAACACCTCAAACTCATTCAGTCGATCAGACATGACGGTGTTGTTTACTAGCTTGCAGCAAAGCTTCCTCCGTACCATATAAGCACAGTGTACCACGCGATTCAACTAGGTACAGCTTCTTTATGGCAGTAGTGTTGTCTGGCATGAAAGCTTCAAACCAGGGATCAGGAACACCCTTGATAACCTGTCTGACTCGGGAGACCTGTGGATCGCCGGTGCTTGGGTCTTGGCTGATGCCGACGATTAGGAGGTTCTCGTGATCATCAAGAGCATAGAGCTTACCCTGGTAAAATGCCATGTCCTCAAACCTCCTGCATCTGTCATGCACACGCACTGACCATGAGGAAGCCCCCGGCTGGCACATCAGAATCTGACTGAGCGTTGCGGTGCCAATAAAAGCAGCGACGAGGTTTGATGAGCAATTGAGCATACCATCAGCTTCTTTATCACCAGCCTCTCCTGGTCCATCAGCATCTTTAGCATCCATGTGGCGATGCCGGAAACGGATCCACAATCATCCTTCTCATATTTAGCAATTGCATTTGAGGGACGGAACCTGATACGAGACAGAGGAGGGAGCTCCACTGTGGATCTGGAAAAGGGGTCGACCAAGAAGCAGCCGTCCTCACGCATGAAGACGAGCCAGCGTCCGCAGGCCGCGGTCTTGTAGCCGGCGCAGCCGAAGCCAGGGAAACGGAGGGGCTTGCCGTAGGGGTGGCTGAAGAAGGTACCGTCCGGGAGCGCGAACAGAGGCAGCGGCGGGGGCAGGGGCAGCTGCATTGCGGCGGCGCGCCACTGCGGGCATACAGCGGCGAAGCGAGCACGGTCCTCACTCAAAGGCCGGCAGGCGGCGGAGCACCTGGTCGGACAGGTCCCACGGGAGGTCAGACCATGACGACGGTTGCTTCTGCCAAGCCTGCGGCTTCGCCCTCGCCATCCCTGCCTGGCAAAAGGCAGTGAACCTTTCACCGCACAGGGTGCGCGCGTCTGATCTGAATCACCACGGAAGCAAAGAACGCGTCAGGTTCCAACGCAAGAAACAAGGACGGCACGGCACGGCGCATCAAGAGGCAATTCGTCGAATACCTGGCGTGCACCACTCCTTGCACAGTCCGGGGATTTAAGGAAGGTTGGGAGGGAACTGGAGAGGACCGACAAGCACCGGCGGATGAAGGAGATGAGAAGCAGCAACCCGCATCGGAGATCGATGATGCGGCAGCCGCGCAGGTGCGGCGATCCGTGCTGCTGCTGAACTAAACCAGTGTGCGCAGTGGGAGCGGGGATGCGGATCATGCGGCTGCCCGGCTATAAACCCTTGCGTTGTGTGTCCACCACAAGCCGACAAGCGGCAAATCATTAACTAGGATGTTAGGAGAATCTCACGCGGAGTAGTCCGTCAATCAATCACACACTCACTTCCGCCGCAAATATGGTTATGCAAGACAAAGGGAAGGATTGAAGACTCTCAAAGGTCTAGTTCTAATCTTGTTTCGTACGGGGACTACTTGGTTACCTGTTGTGATGTCGCCTTTGATAGCACAAGCATGCGGAGCATGTGGGTAATTGCTACTCCATCTGTTTCACAGTACTTGTGATTCTAATGTGCACAGAAAACTGTAATGAAGTGAGAATGATGCATTGAAATATAAGAATCACAAGTATTTTGGTAAAAGTTTATAAGACTAGAATCACAAGTATCATGAAACGAAGGAAGTAGCTCAGAACCCCTAGGTTGACTTCATGAACCTATGTCGTTCTAGAGATAAGAATAACAGTGAATTGCACCCGCACTACTTGAATGTGTCATTGAGTCTTATTCGGACCCTCGTACTTCTAAACTGCTAAATGGAAGTCCTTGAGTCCTATCTAAGTCGCGATACTTCCAAACTGCTAAATCGATATCCTTTAACTTGTCCCGGCATCCCATCCAGGTCCAAAACACCATGATCGTCCTCCTGGCCTGATTGTCGGCTTGTTGACACGTCATTACGCCGTCGGATTTTGAGGGCACCCACGGGAGGTAGTTCAGAAGGAAGTTGTTGTTTTCTCGAGATCGAGGCAGCGACGACCATGTGCCCGAGCTCTCCGCACCGACGACTCGTTCCTGGTGCGCAAGGGACGTGTTGTGCCCGAGCTCTCCGTGTCGACGTCTCGTTCCTTGCTCGAACACGGTGCGCAAGGGACGTGGGCGTGCAACGATGCAAGGAGGCTGGGACGGTGTGCGGGGTAGGCATGTGGCCCCGATTTCTCTGCCATTCGAGCGAGGTTGGCACCCGTCGTCTCCGTTGCCACAAGCAACTCAAGCAGCCCTAGGCTCGACATATCGACCTTGTCCAGGGAGCTCGGTCCCATCTCACCGCCCCAAGGTGTAAGGTTGAGCCACCGTCACACCGAGTCAATCCTCCGCCCACCACCTAGGTCAACGACAAAGTGAGGTGCGACGCCGCCTTGGGACTTAAATAGGTACCCATTGGATAGTCGTGGGTCAACACCTTAGTTCATTTGCACCGTTAGTTTGTGGGGTTATTTGCCTCAACACCACTCCTAAGGGACGTCGAGGTCCTCAATACCATTATTACAGGAGCCATGTCTCCAATACCACTACTAAACTAGTCCCACTCACCTAAATGCCAAAAACTCCTTGTGCAGTAAATTAGTTCCCATTTTACCGCTCCGTTAACTAGACACGGTCGAAACCTTCTTAGTGGAAAAATCGAGCGCAGGCGACGGTGGAGAGAATCTCGCATAGGGGAGGAGGCGGATCTCGCGCGGTGGAGCGGCAGATCTTGCGCAGTGCGGAGGCCGTAGCACGTAGGACAGCAGCGGTCGCGGGGCACGAGGCCGGCGGAGGCGAGCGTGCGAGCCAGCAGTAGGGAGGGCAATTCGGGGCCGGGTATCGGGTACCCAACCCGGTGAGGACGGGGATGAGAAGCATTTTTCACCCGTGGGTGCCGCCCGTACCTGCCACAATATTAGATGGGCACGGGACGGGGATTGATTCTTACTCATGGGGAACCCGATGGAGTCCGAAAATATAAGTACAGCCCAGCCCACGTAAAACTAAACCCTAACCTACCCTTACCTTATCCCATACGCACGGACTCACCCCGGTCCCGAGCCACCACCGCTAGCCACGACCAGTCCCGCAACGGGCATCGCACGCCGCCACTCCCGCGCCATGCCCTCGCCTATCGCCTCCTCGGTGGGTCACCGCAGGCCACAGGCCACACGCCGGCATGCGTCCTCGCCTCCTTGGTCGCCGCACGCCGCACCCGCAATTGCAAGCCGCGTCGCGGCGCCGCCGCCACTCCCGCGCCGTTCGCGCACGCCGTAGCGCCGCCGCCCCTCCAGCACGGCGCACGCCGCCACTCCACGTGTGCGACGGATCCCTCTTCAAGCTGTCAAAGTGTGTTTATAATAATTTATCCGGTGGGTACCCGATACCCGCCCCGATACCCGACGGGGACGGGGATGGGGATTGATTTCCACCCACGGGGACGGGGACGGGTGGAAATTTTTACCCGACGGACTCGGTGGGGCAGGCATGGATATTCTCTACCCGCCCGATTGCCATCCCTAGCCAGCAGGCGGAGGCGGAGCGCGCGGGCTGGCGGCGGCTAGAGGAGGCGTGTGGGGACGCGCCGCGCAAGCGGCCAGCGGAGGCGCGCGAGGCGGCTCACAGCCGGACACGCCATATTTTCCATTTTTCGTTTTTTTATTCTTTAAAGTATTTTCAGGTTCTAGAAAGATACAAAGGGGTAAAATGGGCACACAATTGTTTGTTGGGACAATTTTTGGTATAGGGGAGAGTGTTTCAACTCAGGAGTGGTATTGGGGACAGGATGCCCTTTAATAATGGTATTGAGGAGGACAGGGCGTCCATTAGGAGTGGTGTTGAGTTAAATAATCCTTAGTTTGTGAAGGTGGTAAACAATCTTATTTTATTTAAGTAAGTTCTTGGGTGAACCCATGACCCGTGAATTAGAAAACTTGCATCCCTATTGTTGCCCGAGCGACGTCCGTGTTCCTTATTTGCTCTGGTCGAACGAGTTGCTGGCATTGTTGATCACGTGGCAACGCCCTGACGCAAGCACGACACGCTCTAGGGCGGAGCGTGACTCGGCGAAGCTAAGTGCAGGGTGTGACACAACAGAGGTCAAGGCGCGGTGCATGACCTCTAAGACAAGTTCGACTTCCATTTTGCAACGCGGGAGTCCGAGGAACTAGACGAGACTCAAAGACAAGTACAGGACTTCCATTTAATATTTTAGAGTACGATGACCTGGATGGGACTCAAGGTTGTGTTCAAGTACTGCGGTTGCAATTCACACTGAGAATAATATGTCCGAGATTGTTGTGTCAGAGATTGTTGTGAACCTGACAGATATACAAGAGCAATGTAATTTATTCTTTTTTTCTATTTAGTCTATGTTAAGCGTAGTGCAAATTGGGTAGCTCATTTGTGTGCTCAACATCCTATCTATCATAGCTTCTTTTACTTGGTGAGATCCTCCAAAATTTTTGTTGCACTGTCTGCGGTACCATTGTAACTACTATGATCAATGAAGAGAAGATCTCTTGTTTCCAAAAAAAAAACACCCAACACCAGAAGCTCAGTTAAAAGGAAACTACTCTTGTTAAAAATTAAAAGGGGCTAATGTTTAATTTTAATTTTATCCTTTGTTTTAAAA
Source organism: Chloris gayana (assembly GCA_031894775.1). Taxonomy (NCBI): domain Eukaryota; kingdom Viridiplantae; phylum Streptophyta; class Magnoliopsida; order Poales; family Poaceae; genus Chloris; species Chloris gayana. The sequence continues at coordinate 889,877 of JAUNZO010005170.1, forward strand.
ATTTATAATTTTACCCCTACGATTTAAAAACGAAGACAATGTTATTCTTACGAAAGGCTTTCCCTGTATGCACCATTAACAAGTAGCACAAATAAAAGAAGTGCTTCATCCAACATTCCCAATTTACTATTGAATAAAGAAGTGATTCATCCTACATTATATCTTTTGTCTCTACCTTATTGCTATGCTTGAGAGGGATAAAGGGGAGAGTTTCGTACCACACATTTCGTGCTACAACAAGTAGGCTTGTCTAAACGTCAAAGCTTTTGAATTTAACTGATAATATTTTTCACAAGCAAACAATACAAAAATAAAATTATTTAAATTATTGTGAAATCAACTATGTAACTCTTTTAATTATAATCTTTTAGCATAACATATATATATATTAGTAGTAAGAAACTGAGCTCAACAATTGTCACTGCTTTAGAAGGAAGATAAGTCCAACACATGTGGTAGTGAACTAGGAAAGTATGGCAAACCACAATTATAACACCAAACCAAGATATGGCGTTGAAGAAAAGGAACACCGGTTGAACAACCACATTATCACATATAACAGTGGATTCCATCACAAGCTACACATGCATTCTAATATTAGCATTTGGGTGCACAATTAACAAGTAGCCGAAAGAAAAAATGCAAACATTAGGATTTAGATGCACCGTTAAGGGTAAGCAAATATGAGGAAGCTTCCACCTAGCGAGCATTGGCGGTACCAAACACTGACAGACATGGAAGCAGAAAATTTCCAGTTTACATACAGAAGAGCACAAGCGTGTAAATTCCCAGGAGCATAATTAATTACACAATTCTACGCAAAAGCTCGGGAAGAAAGCAATAATACCCTTTTAAGTAGCAACACAGCGTGACCCAAAAACGATAAGCATCACCTGCTACTACAGAATCCGATAATATTGTATTGAGAATGTCAATCGCATTTGACGGAAGGTCCATACAAATGGAACGTATCAGGGTCGTGCACTACTAATAAGCACCTTAAAAGAACAGATACTGATTACTGAGGGAAAAGCCATGTCACTGATGAGTTCATGCCCTTGGGAAATTCTGAGAGCTCAAGTGAGTAGGTGCTCCCATCACTGATTTCATAGATGGCACAGGAACTCGGCATATCCTTCCAGAACCAATCACATATACCATCATCTAGAATAAATATTTGGTTCCCCTTTAGCATGTCCTCCTTTAACTTGTACTGAGACACAGAGATAGACTGGGAGCAACTTCTTGCAAGGAACAGTACAAAGTCTTCCCCCATGCTTCTCACATCTACCCAATGCAACGAATTCAAGTCTGCCTCATACACATCGAATTCAATCCCTACTGGCTTAATTGACACACCCTCCCTGTCATTACCAGATGGCATACCAAAGATTGTTCTGCGAACCAGAAGCAGTGCACCATGACACGCGACCAAGAACAGCCTTATTGCAGAGAAGCCATTCTGCACAAAGCTGATGGTAAAGGACGGACTCTCAATAAGGCGCTCGATCCGAGAGATGCTTACTTTGTCACTGCCATTGTCCTCTCCAACGTCAATGGCCAAAAGGTCCTTAAATTCATCAATGACATACAGTTTACCTTCATTGACCACCATGTCTACGAGCATTCTTTTGCAGCCAAGTACACTTACCAACCATGAGGCATCACCCGGTCGGCAAAAGACAACAGTATTTAGAGGTCCAATGTCAACAATAGCAGCAACAAGGAGCGCTGAGCACACGATTACCTTGTCAATCGACATCTCTGCATCCATATTCAGAGATTGATGAATCTCTCCCTCTGGGATAACACGGCCATTGATAATTTCTACAGGTTCATTAATCAGGCTAAAGCAAGACAGGTTAGGCAGTGCCAAGGTGACCTTCGAAAAGGGATTCTTCAAGGAGCAAATGCCATCACCTGAAAACACAAGCCATTCTCCGCAGGAGCTGTGATAGCTCGAGCTGTCAAAAAACTGGAGGGATTCACCATCAGGAAAGCTGACAAAAGCACCATCCGGCAATACTAAACATGGCAAAGGTTGGGGCAGGCGATTCTGCACTGAGGAGAATCTCCAATGTTGGCATACAGCTCCAAAATGAACACGGTCAGAGTAGGCAGGGAGACGGCACAGGATCATTCCAGCAAGCTCTGTTGGAAGATCTGCCCATGATCGCAGGTGCTCAGCATGTGACATATTGCAGAAAGGAATCTGTTTCAGGAAGAAGAAGAAAGAAACTATAATGAGAAAGTCGAGTGGATTCTTGTCATCATAAATCAAGGAACACAACAGGGTAACCGATGCAAAGGCTCTTTGTTCTTTATGAATTTATGTAGCGACTAATTAGGTTGCTGAGGCGATTCAATTCTAGGCATCTGCAGGTGACGATGTTATGATTATTCTAGGCTATTTTTTTTTCAGTCTCAATGCACTGATGATATTTCTTATAGCTCCACAATTTTTCTAAACATTAAGTCGCCTCACCAAGTTTGCACTTAACTTCCTTCTTGTCTAATTTGAGGTTCCAAACACAGCGTGAACTAGAAGAGCCTAATTATACTCAGAACATACGTGCAACATATCTGAATCTCAGCTTTAGTTGACAAGAAGAAAGCAGATCCCTGTTGACTATCGAGCATAAGAAATCCACTAAGCAGTACCCACAACCACAATCCGCCTAAATGAGAGATTCTGATCAATCCTGAGATGGCAACCGACCAGCGAGCACAAGAGAGAGCAGTGCAGACTGCAGAGTACCCAAGCGAGGGCGCGTCAAGTAATCGACCCTCAAATGGCAACTAAAGACAGATCGCGGAACAAAATTAGCCACTCCATTGTAAATAACAAGATTTTCTAGCGCAAAGCTAGCATTTAGAGAACGAAAACCTCAATCTTTGGTAGGGTCGAAAGGGGCGGTCTCAAAGCCCTAACTAAATCATAGGTAAATAGAAATGAACAGAGGGCACAAACCAGTACCGGGATCGGAGCCTTTCTGTGATAGAGATCTCGAATTGGGGTCGGGTCGGGTTGCAAGCGGCGGCGACCTGTCCTGCGCCGTGCGGCCGCCGGGCTCGTCGCTGCAGGGTCCCTCGCCTCGCCTGAGTGGCTCAGTCGCTAGTAGTGGAAGACTGCAAGTGAAGCGAACAGAAACAGCGGTGGACCGTGGTAGACACTTTTGGTTCGGAAAGGAAAGCGGGTGTAACCTGGCCCAGGTACCCTTTTGGTTCGGCCCACAGCTGGAAGAGTCGCCCGTGGACTTCCTGCCACTGAGCCCAGCATTCTTCACTCCAGTTGCACATCGGAGCACTGATGGTTACAAAGTCATTAGAAGTCTGAATAAACCCAAACTGCCACCACAGGACTCAAAGTTAACAACATAAGCATTACACGATCAACCCCAAATTTCCTACAGATACCATGCAAGATTTAAACTACAGTTAAATAATTTACACTTCGATGTTTTACCAGTTGCATAGGCACATCACCAGTAACTGCCGTGTATCCCAACAAAAGGAAACCGCCCAGTGACAGAGCTAGACAAAATACAGCTAGATTAATCCTCTCCAGGTGTAACTACTCACCCCAACACCGTCAATAATCAACTAAAGGCTGCATTGTAACACCTTCACTTCAATCCCAAGGGAACAACCATGCAGCACCAATCATCTTGTGACTCCAGGACATCAGCAGAGGGGATGAGACCTTGCCGGTTCTCATGTCGTAGGCACTGACAGAAGTGTTCTCCTCTTCAAAGGCGTATTCCTCAAAGGCATTCTCCATCACATCATCCAAAAAGAAGATTTGATCACCCGACATGCCGAACTGCGACGCGTGCACAGCCCTGGAGCACGGTCGTCCAAGGAAAAGCATCTGGTCATCCCCTAGGGTTGTCACGCTGACCCACTGCGAGTGCTCCAAATCTGCCTTGAACACTTCAAACTCGTTCTGTTCAGCCACAAGTTTCTTGCCTACCATTTTGCAACAAACCTTCCTGCGCACCATCAGCAGCATGCCGCATGATTTGACAAGGTAGACCTTCTTTTTGACCACAGTGTAGATGTTAGTAAACAAGGGATCGCCCTTAATGGCCTGTCCAATCCGGTATATCTGTGGGTCGCCAGTGCTTGGGTCTTGGCTGATGTTGACGACAAGGAGGTCCTCCTTGCTAGCAATGGCGTAGAGCTTTCCCTGATAGAATGCCATATCTTCAAACAACCTGCACTCATCATTTGCACACACTGACCATGAGGAAGCCCCTGGCTGGCACACCAGGATCTGACTGTTGTGTCCACTGCTTGCCAATGTACTGCCGACGAATGCAGCAACGAGGTTCGGCGAGCACAAGATCAGCTTGTTTGTTACTGGCTTCTTCTTCATGTCCACTATGTGCATCCAAGTGGCGTAGGGGTGGAACAGGCTCACATTCCCAACCCTAACATACTTGGCAACTGCGTTTGGGGGTCGGAGCCGGACGCGAGACAGTGGAGGGAGCGTGACAGTGGCCCTGGCAAAGGGGTTGACCAAGAAGCAGCCGTCGTCGCGCGGGAAGACGAGCCACCTGCCACAGGCCGCCGCGGTCTTGTAGCCGGCGCAACCGAAGCCAGGGAAACGGAATGACTTGCCGTTGGGGAGGCTGTAGAAGGTGCCGTCCAGGAGCGCGAGCAGCGGCATTGGCGGCGGCAGGCGGAGCTGGAGCGCGGCGGCGCGCCACTGCGGGCACACGGCGGCGAAGCTGACGCGATCCGCGTGAGCCGGGAGGAGGCGGAGCACCTGGCCCGCCAGGTCCAGCGCGATCTCCGACCACGACGGCGGCTGCCTGGTGCGCGGCGCCATCTCCGCCATCCCGAATCAATCCTGCAAAGAGCAGCGAGACACAAACCAGTGGACGCGCGTCAGATCCAAGAAAACCGGGAAGTTATACGGCGGAAGTGCACACGGCGACATTTCGTCGAGCACCTCGAGTGCGCTGCCGCCGCGCGCGGCCACAGCAAAGAAAAGCAGCAGCATTCGTTGGAGGAGGGATAACATACCGAGGTTGCCGCCGCGGAACAATGATGCGGCAACTGCGCCGGTGGAGAGGTGCTGGCTTCAGCTCGTGTGGGAATGGCCGAGCGGGGAAATGCAGTGACCAGCGGGAGTGGTGAGTGGGGAAAGTGGCGCTGTGCCCTGTGTGGGGGCAAGCTATAGGACAAGCGAGGTATAGTAGCCAGGTGATTTATTGTTTATTTTTCAGGGGACAATGGGATGTTTTTATTTTTTTCCAGCATCTTTGCGTTAGCATTTTCAAAGCAAACGTAAATATGAATTCAAAACTACAATGGTTACTGATCTGAACTGAATTTGGCGGATGTGAATATTCAGCATTATGATCTGGAGGACATGAGGAGGGCAAGAGGCGACTGTGAGGAAACTCACTCTGCATTTGGTTCGTTTACTATCCACGTTTGTTTTAGAACATGTATCCCAGCTCTTACAGAACGTACAGCAAACCACATATTTGCAACATGCTACCTCTGTCCAAAAATATAAGCATTTGTTAAATTTCAGATATCAGTTTTGACCACTCGTCTTATTCAAATTTTTTATTAAAATGTTATTTATTTTTTACAATTTAATTATCATTGGATATATTTTAAATATTAATTATTATTTCTGTATTTATATAAATATTTTAAATAAGACAAATGGTTAAACATAGCAATTGAAAGTCAACAAATCCTTATATTCTTGGATGGAGGAAATATTAATTATGTTAAAGCTACCATACACACAATATGGTGAATTGGGCTGGTATATGTACAATGCAAGATGTATTTTGGGCTGGTATTACAATTTGGGTCTATGATATTCAAGTGGGCCTAGATGACACAAATCTCAACAAAACTGGATCCAAAGGTTACATGTGGGGTGGCCATAGCCATGCATGGCTTGTTTTACTTTTCGGTCATCGGTGTACATGATTTGGATACGGATCGCTACCTAGACCACAAACAGTGTTGTTCACTACAGATATCCCACTAAATCAAATCATGTTCCTATAAAAGAAAATCAAATCATGTTACAAAAAACAGGAAACATGCTATGCAATTTTTTTCTGTAGCCATTTACAAATAAATCGAGGCTAACAACTCACACTTGTAGGCTGCAAACCGGCTCGCTGATGCAACTATGTATCACAGCTGAACAAGTTCAAACTGGCAGAACAAGATTCATCACAAGTTAATGATGCATCACAAATGAACAAGTACAAACTGGAAGCACGAGTTTTGTCACAAGCTAATAAAAGTCCTACGGTCACATAATTAGAGTTTGATGTATTTCATCTGTTGGCACAGGCACGGACACACAGCAACCATTAACCACCATATTTTGCCAAAAGAAAAGTAGACAGCACATAAGGGCCGACCGAACATAGACACCTTCACTTTGTTAGATGTATATGTATTATTGTAGGTTCCCTTTTGTATAAGGGGTTTTGTGCATATTTACCCACACCTGTACATATATATATTGTGGCCTAGTGCCTCCATATTGAATACAAGTGCTATTCATAACATGGTATTAGAGTCATAGTTAGGGTTAGATTCTTTTCCAACTCCAAATCCTGGTGTTGCACTTGCACATTTTTTCACTCTTTTCGGATCTCTACCAAGTTTTTTCCTCTGTTCTTAATCTTGAACATTGGAGTCTCTGGTTTTTCAATCTGTGAGGCATAACAACACGAATTGGAGGCCAGCAGGACTTCGCTGCTTCCTCTTCGTCGCGCCGCTCGGGAGTGCTTCTTCTTCGTCGCGCCGCTTGGGAGCTTTTCTTGTCTACCGCCGCTATCGCCGCTCTGGGAGTGGAACTCCCTGTTCTGCCACCGTCACTTGGAAGCCGCTCGAGAACCGGACGTCGCCGCTGGGAGCCGCCGTCGTTCGTCGCCGCCGGGAGTCGCCGCCTCCGCCTCGGGAACGGATTGTATCGCCGCCGCCGCCGCCGTCCGGAATCGAATCGGGAGTTGCATCGCGATCCCGATCCGGATCCCGGCTTGCCTTCCTTTTGAGCCGCCGGCTCGACTCGGCTCGTCTCCTCGGCTCGTCTAGCCAGCTCACTTTTGGCTCGGCTCGTCTAGCCGGCTCACTTTTGGCTCGGCTCGTCTAGCCGGCTTCCGTTCGGCTCGGCTCGTCTAGCCGGCTCCCGTTTGGCTCGGCTCTTGTTTCGGTTGGCTTAAAAAAAAAAAAGGACTACGTTTTCTGGTTACGGCTTGCTGCGCGCGTTGCCTTCTCGCCGCTTTAAGCTTTTTCCTAACCAGTTTGTAGGGTAAAAAAAAAAACCTGCTTGCGCCGCTTTTTGCGCTCTCGCCGTCGCTCGCCGCTGCATCTCTTGCGCTCTTGCCGTCGCCCGCCGCTGCATCTCTTGCGCTCTTGCCGTCGCCATGGCTCCGTCATCGTCTTCATCCGAGTGGGGTTGCTGTTCTCCGCTGCCCGGTGCTTTTCAATGGCACTAACTATCGAGACCGGGTTCCTCGTCTTCGGATTCATATGCGTGGACTGCGTTTGTGGGAGTTTCGACTGGTGATCTACCTTGTCCACCTCGTCCTACTTCTCCTGCACCGCCTGTTCTTCCGGATGAGTCCGTGCTTTCGGAGAAGGCTTCTACGGAGGAGAAGGCAGCCTATGAGAAGGAGCTTGAAGCTTATGATGCTACTTGTGGTGAAGTTGCAAGCTGAGTATGATGATAGTCCGGCTTCTTTTGACTCTCGGTTCATTGCATACGGGACATGGGTTGATGAGGATGCTCGAGCTGCTTCTATTCTTGTTGCTAGTATGGAGGATCGGTTTTCTGCGAGAGATTGTTTTGTTGGACTCTGCTCATCGGATGTGGACTTTTCTTCGTGACCGTTATGAGCCTTCCGGATAGTCTGCCCTTCTTGCTGCCATACGTCGGGAGCATCTTGTTCGTCGGGGTGATAGCACGGTTGATGAGTTCTATGGTCAGATTTCTGCAATTTGGCGTCGGCTAGATTCTCTTGGTCCTCCGTTGTCTCCCGACACATGTGAGTCCTGCCTGAGTCGGAAGAAGGCCCCGGAGCTTTGTCGCACTTATGACTTCTTGACTCGGCTTCGGGATGAGTTTGAGCAGTACCGTGCTCAACTCCTTGCTCGTCATCCTTGTGTCTCTTTGCTGGAGGCCCTTGCTGAGATTCGTAATGAGGAGACTCGTCTTCGTAAGGTGGTTTGCTACAGTCCTCATCAATGCTAGCTGCTCATTCTTCACCGTCTTCAGCTGCTGCTCCTACGGTGCCTTCGTGCTGGGAGTCGAGGTGGTGGCAGTATTCTTCGAGTGTGATCATTGTGGCAAGGAGGGTCATGTGGAGTCTTATTGTTTTCGGAAGAAGAGGGAGAAGGCTCGTGCTCGTCGGTCTTCTCGGGGTGTTGCTAGCTCTGGTGCTGGAGGTGTTCGGGGGAGTTCTGCTGGATTCGACACTCGGGATCTACTCGGGTTGCTCGGTCGCCTTGCCACCTCGTCGTCGACAGGAGCTGCTAGTACTCGTGACTCAGCCCTCGCACCTACGGGTTCTGCTGCTGCTTCTCGGTCTTCCGGTTCAGGATCCCACTCTTCTTCTTCGGGTACTTGTCCATGGATTCTTGACTCCGGTGCTTCCTTTCACATGACACCACATTGTGCTTCTCTCTCTTATATGGTTTCTCCTTCTCGATCTTGTTTTGTTCATACTGCTGATGGATCTCCTCTTCCTGTTGTTGGGAAGGGCACTCTTTTATCCGACTCTTTTTCTGTTCCTGATGTTTCTTGTGTACCCGATCTGACCATGCAACTTATGTTCGCTGGTCAACTTACGGATAATGACCGTCGTGTGATTCTTGATTCTGACTTTTGCTATGTTCGGGATCGTTCCACGGGTCACCTGGTTGGCACCGGCCCTCGGCGCCGTGATTCACAACGTCTTTGGGAGCTTGAGCGGCTTCATCTTCCTTCCGCTGCGTCCGCCGATCTTGTTGGCTCGGGTCTGCTGCATCGGCGACTTCATCTTTTGCTCGGTGGCATCATCGTTTGGGTGATATTTGTGGCTCTCGTTTGTCCAGTATGATTCGTCGTGGTCTTTTAGGTTCTGTTTCAGGTCATGAGTCTTTACATCGGTATCGGGGTTGTAGATTAGGCAAGCGAGATACAGCTTCCCTATCATTCTAGTGAGTCGGTGTCCGAGCGTCCTTTTGATCTTGTTCATTCATATGTATGGGGTCCAGCTCCTTTTGTTTCCACCGGGGGCATAGATATTATATACTATTTATAGATGATTTTTCTCGTCACACATGGATTTATTTTATGAAACATCGTAGTGAGGTTTTATCTATCTATAATACTTTTACTGCTATGATTCGCACTCATTTTGACACGTCCATTCGTGTTTTTCGTGCTGACTCTGCAGGAGAGTATCTTTCCGGCGCCCTTCGTCGGGTTCTCTCCGAACATGGCACTCTTGCTCGGTTTTCATGTCCTGGCGCTCATGCTCAAAATGGTGTCGCCGAGCGCAAGCATCGTCATCTCCTTGAGACTGCTCGTGCTCTTATGCTTGCTTCTTGTGTCCCTCCTCATTTTTGGGCCGAGGCTGTTTCTACTGCCAACTATTTGGTTAATATTCAGCCTTCATCAGCTCTTCATGGCGGGATTCCTTACGAGCGTCCGTGTTGCAAATTGCCAGATTATACCAACCTTCGTCTTTTTGGTTGTGTGTGTTATGTGCTTCTTCCTCCCCGCGAGCGCACTAAGTTAAGCTGCTCGATCTGTCGAGTGTGTCTTTCTAGGCTACGAGTGCTTGAGCATAAGGGTTATCGTTGTTGGGATCCGGTTGGTCGTCGCATGCGTGTTTCTCGTGATGTTGTTTTTGACGAGTCACGTCCTTACTATCCTCGCCCATCTTTAGATACTTCTTGTGTGTCTTTAGTTGACCCACTTTTCTTACTTGACCTTGCACGATGCCTCGGCTGGTAGCACTCGTGTGGTGCCTTCTTCTCCGGCACCGGTGCCTTCTCATGTTGTGCCTTCTTCACCGGTGTCTTCTTCTACCGAGTCTTCTTCAGGTCCTTCTATGGCCCCGGATTATTCCGTGAAGCCACCGGTGACACGGGTTTATACCCGACGTGTTCCTCGGTCTTCTGCTGAGCCCTCTTCTCCTGATGTGTCGTTACCCTTTGATGGGCCTTCTTCTTCTGTTGAGCCATCTTTTCCTGATGCATCTTCCTCCGAGGATTCTACGCCCGAGCAGCAGCTTCTTCGACGTGGTGGTCGTATTCGTCGTCCTCCTGATTTTTATTCTCCTTCGGCCTTTTCTACTACGGTTCTTTCCGAACCCGCCTCTTATCGTGATGCTGTTCCTCACCAGGAATGGCAGCACGCTATGGCTGAGGAGATTGCTGCTCTTGAGCGTACTGGCACGTGGGATCTTGTTCCTCTTCCTGCACATGTCCGACCTATTACCTGTAAATGGGTTTATAAGGTCAAGTCCCGCTCCGATGGTTCTCTCGAACGCTATAAAGCTCGTCTTATTGCTCGGGGTTTTCAGCAGGAGTATGGTCGTGACTATGATGAGACTTTTGCACCCGTCGCTCATATGACTACTGTTCGCACTCTTCCGGCTGTTGCCTCTGTTCGTTCGTGGTCCATCTCACAGCTTGATGTCAAGAATGCTTTTCTTAATGGTGAGTTGCGTGAGGAGGTGTATATGCGTCCACCACCTGGGTATTCTGTTCCTGAGGGCATGGTCCGTCGTCTTCGTCGCTCACTTTATGGCCTTAAAGAGGCTCCTCGTGCTTGGTTTCAGCGTTTTGCTTCTGTGGTTACTGCTGCTGGTTTTTCTGCCAACAATCATGATCCAACGCTTTTTGTTCACACTTCTGATCGAGGTCGAACTCTTCTCCTTCTTTATGTCGATGATATGATCATTACGGGAGATGATTACTGAGTATATAGAGTTTGTAAAGGCATGTCTTAGTGAGCAGTTTCTCATGTCTGATCTTGGTCCTCTCTCGTTACTTTCTTGGGATTGAGATTTCCTCTACACCTGACGGATTTTATTTGTCTCAAGAAAAGTACATCCATGACCTTCTTGATCGTGCATCTCTCACCGATACTCATACAGTTGAGACTCCTATGGAACTCAATGTTCGTCTTCGTGCTACTGATGGTGAGCCTCTCTCTCCGATCCTACTCGCTATCGTCATATTGTGGGGAGTCTTGTTTATCTTGGTGTGACTCGTCCTGATATTTCGCATTCTGTGCATATTCTGAGTCAGTTTGTTTCAGCTCCCACCCAGCTTCATTACACTCATCTGCTCCGTGTTCTACGTTATCTTCGTGGGACTATATTTCGTTGTTTGTTCTTTCCACGCTCCAGCTCTTTACAGCTTCAGGCATATTGTGATGCTACCTGGGCTAGTGATCCCTCCGGTCGTCGTTCTCTTTCTGCTTTTTGTGTGTTTCTTGGTGGTTCTCTTATTTCTTGGAAGACTAAGAAGCAGACAGCAGTTTCTCGTTCGAGTGCAGAGGCTGAGTTGCGTGCTATGGCTCTTGTGACAGCAGAGGTTACATGGTTACGATGGTTGCTTGAGGATTTTGGTGTTTCTGTTTCTCGGTCGACTCCTCTTTTCTCTGACAGTACAAGTGCTATCAGCATGGCTCGGGACCCGGTGAAGCATGAACTCAGTAAGCATGTTAGGGAAGAGCGACATGCGGTAGTCATCTTGTGATTCCGGGATATGGACAGAGGTGAGCAGATCTTAGTTCTCATGGAAATGTTAGATGCTGACAGAACTTTGACACAAGTCAAATAGGCACAAGCACAACTGACTGTGCTCTGAGTAAAGAGAGAGAAAAAACTGAGTGCATAAGGATTCGTCACAAGTTCACATGACCACACTGCATGAATCATGATTGACTGCAAAGTCTTACAAATACCATGAATCGAACTGCAAACATTTAGCTAAGGTACTGATGCATTTCACAGTTTGCATAAGCAATGGAACTAATAACCAACATGTTACATGAAAAGAGAGGTGATCAACACAAAAAGGCCGAGGCACAAGGTCAGCAAAACTAAGATTAACCACCACCAGATAGCATAGTACCTTGACTTCAGTGTTTCAGTCACAAGGGAAGAACCATGCCACAGGAATCATCTTGCGATCCCAGACCATCGGCAGAGGGGACGACACCTCTCCAGTTGTCATGTGGAAGGCGCTCACAGAAGTCTTCTCCTCCTCAAAGGTGTACCCCTCAGAAGCATTCTCCATCAGTTCATCCAAGAAGAAGATTTGGTCGCTCAACATCCCATACTGAGACGCGGGAACAGCCCTGGAGCATGGTCGTGCAAGGAAAAGCATCATGTCATCTCCCAGGGTTGTCACTTTGACCCGCTGCGACTGTTCAAAGTCCGCCTTAAACACCTCAAACTCACCCTGTCCAGCCACAAGTCCCAATCTGCCGCCCTGCAGAAAACCTTCCTGCGCGCCATCAGCAATGTGCCACAGGATTCAACTAGGTATAGCTTCTTTTGCACCACAGACTCCATGTTTGTACGAAATGGATCACCTTCAATGACGTGTTCGATTCGGGAGACCTGTGGATTGCCTGTGCTTGGGTCCTCTCTGATGTTCACGATAAGGAGGTCCTCATCCCGAGCAATGGGGTAGAGCTTTCCCTGGTAGAATGCCATATCTGCAAACAACCTGGACTGGTCATTCCCGAGTACTGACCAACCTGGCTTGCACACTAGAATCTGACTGTTCTGTCCATAGTTTACCAATGTACTGCCGAAGAACGCAGCGACGAGGTTTGGCAAGCAAATGTCACACCCGATTTTAACGACCAAAACCGAATGCATCTGTATGTGTGCCCAGCTGTGGGCCAAGCACAATAATAACATACCCATCATCTTTTGTTATACCCCTTATCTTGGGTATATACCCCTCTTCTTGGTAATATACCCCTCTTATTGGGAATATACCCCTCTTCTTGGTATGAAGAAGTGTATTTTATATTCGGGGGTACAGGGTTACATGGCATGAGTCCTAGTCGGTCTATAATATATATCCAAGTAGGAGTCTATCCCTATCTTTTCTTGTACATAAGGTATCACGGGTATTACTATTCCACAATTATTGACATAAAAACCTAATCAATAACATTGTAACGAGTAAATCAGAACGAGACTATGTGAATAGGAACCGGTACGCCGTCTCGCCGTGCACTGGTACGATGATAATTTTGAGTAAATCATACCATACAATGTAAATTATACATTACACCTTCTACTTTATCACCACGTAAAATTATTATTTTATCCTCAATACTTAAGTACTCCCTCTGTTCATTATTACATGTCGTTTTAGAGTTGGACACGGGAATTAAGGAGAAGTAGAAAAGGTGGGTGCATTGAAAACGAGGAGGAGAAAGATAGGGATAGAGGTGTAGTAAAAAGAGGGAATATTGCATTGGAAAGAGGAAAAGGTGTGTTAGGAAGCGAGAATGACGTGTAATTGGAGAAAAGTGAGGAAAGCTAGAATGGCATGTAAGTCCCCGTTCGTTTCCTGCCCTCTAAAATTTAGCACTGTCATATCAAAGAGAATCTTACTATTTATGAATATTTCGATCAATTTAATGACAAAACCCTTTTGACAGATTGGTGCTAATTTTGAGATGAATCTAATGAGCTTAACTAATCTATATTTTGCTAAAGTGGTGCTACAGTAACCGTCTTCTAATCATGACTTAATTAACGTCATTAGATTCGCCTTGTGAATTAGTCTATGGGCCTGTAATATATTTTATAATTAAACTTTATTTAGTACTTCTAAATAGTAAGATTGTTTTTGATGTGACAGCTATAAAGTTTAGATCCCAGAAAACGAACACACCCTAAATGTCAACCGAGGAAGTACTTTCATCAATATTGAACTACTGTTGGTTTAGTATCTTTCATCATGAATCATTGGATCGAGGCTAACCGACGATCCACATTCTTTGCAAACACCGAAAACCATCTCTTATTCTTGATCCAGAACAGTATAACACGGAGATGAGAAACGAGGGCTTATTTACTTGCTACTAGTTGCTATATATGGCCTCCTGAATCAGAGAGCAACACACACTTCATGGGCTACCAATTTGTTTTGCAGAAGCAGCAGCACAACGGTCGAAGGAGCGGAAGCCGTGGGCCAGCGCCGCACTCCATGCCTCGTCGACGCCGGTGATCACTCGGCCGCACTCGTGCGCGTCCCACTTCTCGAGCGCGTGCACGATTCCGGCCACGCGCCACGCGCTCATCACCCTTCTCGGCAGCCAGTTCTGCACGAACACGAACCACCCAAAGATTAACGTGTGTCTCGTATCTCAATATTTCAATTCATTCGGCAGAGGCAGAAGCGGCGTCTGATGATGTGTTCACGTACCTCGCAGGCATGGAGGTTCTCAAACGAATCCGGGACAAGTAACGCCGGGGGGCTGTGGTAGATGCAGTCCCCGCGGATAGAGTTTGGAGGGAACTGGGAGTAGGGCACGAAATGGACGCCTTCTTGGGCCCTCATCTGTTCTTGGTCCGTTAGGCCGTCACCGACAAGCCACACCTGCGGACAGAATTTCAACACATCAAATAATACTCCTTCCGGTTCCGAAAAGAAGTTCGTTTAGGACATGAGTTAACATGCCAAGGAGCAACAGGAAAGAAGGTCGTCTAGTCCTTGGAGTAGAGTACAAACCATACATCCAAGGACTAGAGCTGTAGCTACACTCAAGTAAACACTACTACAAAACAGCCTGTAGCGACGGGCCAAAACAGCAGCCCGCCGCTACGGCTCCACAGCTAAAAAAATCATCAATAGCGGCACAAAGATTGTCAACCGCTGGTAAAGATAAAGATGGTAATGGCGGGCAACATATTCACCCGCCGTTACAGTTCACACAAGAAATAAAAAAAAAGCCCCGAAGGCCCGTGCCGCCCTCAAGCTCGCCATCACCGTCGGGTGGGGGCCGACCAGATCCACCCCGCCGGGAGTCGCCGCCGCCGCTGGGTGTGTGTGTGTGGGGGGGGGGAGGGGGCGACCGGATCCGCCCCTCTCGGGAGTCGCTGCCACCGCTGGCCCCCTCCTCGCTGGACCCGGGCCACGCCACGTCGGGGAGGGAGGATGCGGCCTTGCGCCGGGAGCGAGGCCGCCATGCTGCGTCGTGCCGGGGAGGGCATGCGGCCGCCTCGCAGCACGGGAGGAACCCGCAGGGCCACGCTACGCCGGTGAGGGAGGGCCCGCATAGGAGCGGCGGCCGACGGCGGGAGGAGGCCGCCGGGCCACGCATGCGCTGGGAGGGAGGCTGCCGTGCTGCGTCGTGTCGGGGAGGGCGGGCAGCCACCTCGCCACACGGGAGGAACCCGCAAGGCCGCGCTACGCCGGTGAGAGAGGGCCCGCACGGGAGCGGCGGCCGACGGTGGGAGGAGGCCGCCGGGCCGCGCTACGCCGGTGAGGGAGGGGTCGCATAGGAGCGGCAGTCGACGACAGGAGGAGGCCGCCGGACATCGATGGAGAGTTTTGACTTGAGTTCTGAGAGAGAGAGAGAGAGAGAGAGTGAGAGAGAGTGTGAGAGAGAGAGAGAGGGAGAGGGAGAGGTGGCGGCTGAGAGTGGCAGGAAGGGTTGGTGGGATCTTTTTATATTTGTGGCCTAGGATTTTAGGGTGGGTTGGGTTGTAACGACGGGCCACTTTGTAGGCCGCCGCTACAGATATTTATAGCTGCGGGCCATAAAGTGAGCCGCCGCTAAAAATCATCGTAATTTTTAACGGCGGTTCATGATATCTGGCGCCGTTACGTAATTTTTACTGTCACCACTAGAGTGCCGATTTGTGGTAGTGAAAAAGCAAGTCAGCCTTACCTTGCTGTTGTAACTGTGACAAAGAACCAGATGCTTGTGCATTTCCACATGCAGCTCCTTCTTCAGATTATCGTACATGTCCTCGCCCACCATCCGAACCTGCACAAAGGATCGTTCTCACATATTGCGAAGAAAAGAAAATTATGGCAATTGTAATTCAATCTCCACATTTGCCTGTTACGTTACCTGGATTTCCCGTTCACACAGGACCAGAGTAAGCACGAATGACATCTTGTTTGGCTTTCCAAGGAGGAGCACGTCCTGGATGCCCTGGGGGATCATGTGAACAACGGCAGCGACGGCCAAGCTGGTCCCATCGACGATCTTGGTCTTCAGATTAGGCTCGTACAGCTCGCCGTTCATATTTAATTCGTACGACTGCACAAACAAGAGTGAGCTGCTGTTAATTATCAGCGTGATTTGTAGAACTAGACCATCAACCCCGTGCAACTGCACGGGTTACCAATTTTAATATACACTTAGAGGGGGATTTATAATTTCCCAATGCTAAAGGCATGCCATATTCAGTATTGACTTTATCAATATATAATGTTGCAATGAAATGTAATGAACTCAATAGGCTACTGCCATAATAATGAAGATTAACTGCTTCACATATTTCCGTGTTACTTTCATGTTCTTTAACTAATAAAAGAATTGGATGATCTGTCTACTTATCAAATCTGTGTGCCATCCTTATTGTTTTCTTTCAACACATTTCATGTATTTTCATGCCATACTTAACCACTATTATTTGTGTTGCTTTATGCATTTTTTACATTGTAAGAATTTATGCAGCACTCATGTATTCATTACTTTTATTATTTAAAGTACATAATCTAGCATCTACTGAATGTGATGGATTATTTTATAAATCCATGAAATGAGCATTTAATATTCAGCAAATACCACATATTTGCCTACTATTTTCTGTGGTACATGTATGGTTGTTGCTGCACATAATATGAAGTAGATGTGTAAAGTTTTACAACCAAAAGTGTTATGCACACTAAAAGATCAATGCTATTAGATCCAAGAGAATCAGACAAAATTAATATCAGGTTCCTGTAGATAACTAACCATCATGAATTATTATCTCATTTGAATTGTTTCCTGTTCATAACCTCCGTGTTTGCATTAATTGGCCCCACAGTAATAAGGATCAGAGCGATACCTCAAAAAATTTGTAATAATGTTTTTAATGAATCTTAAAATCTTGACACTAATATTTTAAACATATACAAAAAATTACTGGGTACACATGCCACATTTTAATGCAATTCATCAATTTTGGTAAAACAAATATTTTAACAGTTTTTCGTCATCATTACTTGGTAAAATTGTGAGTGTACACTTATGATGCCTTAAATTCCTTTCCCAGGCAGTCCCATGTTTTAGAAGATTCTTTGGACGTTTACCTATTCAGCTGATAAATATGAATGCTTTCTTTATGTATGCACTCTCCTCTTTTTAGCAGAAAGATGTCTTAAAATTTAAACTTGCCATTGACTTGGTATATTATTTCTTATTCTGTTGAAGAATCAACCTTTTTTTCCTAGCGCAATCCCAAAAGGAAAGAAACAGAAAAGACAGATCTCAATGCATCTGATGATGTAATTGAAATTAATGTAACTGTTCATGCAAAACTATGGAAACAACAAAGTATAGCTATTATACATCTCATTCATATTGTGACACTTCGTGTCCTAATTTTTCGAGTTAGCATTTTTAAAACTAATCTCAAGGCTGGATTAACCTACCCAAGAAGTATCATTGACATGCATAGTGTTTTGGGCAGTGAATAAATTCAAAAACACTTTGGTTTGAACTACAACTCAAATTTCTACCATACAAGTTTGGGCAACCAAAAATATATGTTGTAGGCCATGTCAAATGAAAAATCTAGGACAAAACGCCACTGGATTTCATCAAGGTTTGATACCCCAAATAAATCAGACAAGCTTAGCTTTTAAGCCTATTCTCTGAATTTTCAGAATTAATCCAGAAAGGATTTTTGAGTATACTCTTCGTGCATGTCACTTTCTAGAGATATACTTTTCAAAAAAATTATCTCCTTTAATTTTTGAGCTTGGGAAGGCCCTGTTTTTGATTTTTCAAATTCGAATTGGGCCACGTTTGGAAATTGGGGAAAAAGGAAAAGATGCCAAAGCATATACCTGCGGGCCCCACCGGTCAGCGACCCCGGGCGAGGCCAGGGCCGCGCCCCGCGCCCGACCGGCGCCGCGTGGCGGCAGCCCCCTGGTCCGACCCCACCTGGTCGGGGGACAAAGGGGAGGCTCCCCTCCCGGTCGGAACCCCCTCCCTCTCCCCATTCCTTCCTCTCCCGAGCTCCCCACACCCACCCGCCATACCCGCCTCCCTGGAAGCTCGCCGCCCCGCCGCCTCCGGCCGCCGCCGTCCGGACCGAGCACGCCACGGGAGCCGCCACACCTCTACCCTACTCCACGACCACTGAACCCCCAAAAATGGCGAGCTAAACCAAACCGTTTCGAAGCGGTCCGCGACGAGCTCTTCCCGGCCGCCATTGCCGTCGCGACCAAGATTACTCCCCTCCGGTGAGCTTTTCTTCCCCATTCTTGCGTCGGCGCGTGCGCACGTTGACGGAGCACCCTCTCAAACCCTAACCTCCCTCCCTTGCCTCCCTAGGCCGCCGGAATCACCATTTTTCCCGCCCGCGGAGCTCCGGCCGCCGCCACCTCCACGTCGACGGCCATCTCCGGCGTTGCTCATCCTCCTTGGAGTCGACGCCGTTCTTCTCCAAGCCTCCGTGAACCTCTACGAGCCGACGGCACGCGATTTGGAGTTTCCTCGTGCCCGTGCGCCGCCGCCGAACCACCTCGCCACCGCCATCGCCGTCGCGCCGCCTCTCCGGTGAGCCCCTGGCCGAGTGAGATCCACCCCCGAGTCCACCGTACCGCGCGGAGTTCCGTGGGCCCCTGCCCGGCCACGTGCGAGCCGCCGGCGTTGCTCCGGCCACCGCGCCGCGGCCTCCCGGCCGCGCGCCTGCGAGGCCACGGGGCGGGCCACACGGCTCGGATCCCGTGTGGCCACAGCCACACGCGGATCCAGAACCCTGTGGTCCTCGGTGTGGCACGGAGCGCGGAGATTTAAATTTAAATCTCGAATGGCATTTTCGTAAATAGTTCCGAAATTCAATTAAATTTAGAAAATTCATATCTAGAGTTCTAGACCTCCAAAAATTGCAAACTAAATTTTGTTAGACTCCTGGGGACCTGTACTATTTTATGGTGCATTCAATTGGCATTTTCAGGAGCAAATTATTTAGGTCAAATTTCTTTTTAAGGGATTTTAATTAAATGCTTAGTTAATTAATGAATTGCCCTAAATTATGAAGCTTAAGTTGATTATTATCTATATCATGTGCCTAAGGACCAGGAGCAATTTAATTGCTATTTTAGCTAGTTTCGCTAGGATTATTGGATTAATTTCTTGCACATGTGATAATGATTTAAATGCTTCATGGGAGTTGATGAAGGAGATAAAATAGATAATCACCTTAAATCATTTTCACCCTGCTGGACACCACGTTAATTTATACTCATGAATTAAATGTATTTGATGAAATCCGCACGTATTCCGTAAAATATTCAGTATCATGTTTTCATCAAAAATTTACACATCACCTTTGCATCATGTAGCTGCGGTGGTGAACGTGGTAACCGGCGAGGAGGCGCCGAAGCTGCTGCTGTCGTTGACCCAGCTACTCGGGGTCAAGCTCAAGGCAAGCCCCGGTGCACAACCTTTTAATTTAATCTTTTTATTTTCATCACTATGCTTGTAGGTCCGTATTGTGCATTAGGTCTACGGGAGTTGTGATGAAAACCCTAGCATGCGATAGGATCCTATTTATCCTGGTTCGCTTGTCCTACGCTAGATGCTTGCATAAATAGGGCGATGATCCGTCGAGTGGTACGGAGACCACTCGTAGATAGGACAATCACTTTTGGACACGATGCTAAGTATTGAGAAGAGAATGGAAATTGGAGGCCGGACGGGCAACTAGGTGGAAAGTGAAGGACTGAAAGAGTCTTCAAGGTTGTAGCCCCGTCCGTGCACACAAGGACCGCGTCGTGTCCGGCCCATGTGGATAAGTTTGAACGTACTGCTTGCATGCTGGAGTTAATGGGCCCGATAAACCGACGTACCGATGGTGGCTGTATGTTAGAGAGATACCCTACTCCCTTGGTTACTTGGCAGGAATTTGGGAGGAGAGAAGGGAGCATCTGTACTCACGGATGACGTCCGGGACGACATCGCGTGGGGGACCCTTCTCGGGGAGCTAGGCCCGACTAACACTACGAGTACCGGCTGGGAAAGGTTGTCTCATGCGGCTTCCGGGAAGCGCGTATGTGACGTGCAGTCAGGTTTCTCCTGCAGGATGTAAATCGATTCGAATCGCTGCCCCTCACGATGAACGAGTACCACTTATCCCGTCGACCGAAACGTAGTAAGAAGAGAAACATTGATGATGATGATTACGATTAATTTGCTGTTTTGCTTAATTACTTGTTTGGAAACATGTAATGCAGTAGCTTAGTGCAAATTAAATTTATTCTTTCTTGCAACTTAATTAAAGCTGCTAAAAGTTGAAAGTAAGGATTCACTTGTAGGCTAGCTTAGTGCTTAATGTATCCTACCCCCTGGCCTTTGCATGTCTAGGAGTCGGCTGTAGATGGCCACCTTGACGGGTCGAGTCTTGCTGAGCTCTAGTTGCTCGGGGCTTTGCTCTATGTGGTTTTCGGAGGATCCAACCGGACAGGACTTAGATGCTTGGAGATGACGTCCGGCAGGACCGGACTTCGGACGGAGGCCACTACACTTGGGAGTGGTGCGGTCCGGACGAGTAGAGGAGTTGATGTGCCGGTAAGATGTTCTAGGGCATGAACATACTGTATCTGCCGGATGCCCGTGATGTATCGCTGAGAGAGCGATTGTATTTTTATGCTTCCGCTGTTCAATTGTTTTCAAACTTATTAGCTTCGATGCTCATGAGACTACGATGTACTAAGGTACTTGGGATGAATGTAAGAGACTTGTACTTATATTCATTGTGCTATGCTTATGTTTGTATGTTGTAATATCGGGTATCACGGCGCGTGATGCCACCCATGATGATCCTGGAGACGGAAACGCCTCTTCGTGAGGCGGGTCTATCACAGCGTGGTATCGAGCCGTCATGGGGATATTACAACACCTTAAGAAGCCTATTTTCGAAAACTAGGACGTTACCGTGTGAGGACGTGCCCGTAAGGACTATATTAGTCGTAACGGTGGCAAAGCTGACCCTGGGTTATGATTGTTTAATTACTTGCATCTACGGCTGTGGCTCGGGTATGTCTGCATTTAAATTAGCGGTCCGTGCCTGCGGACGGAGAATACGGGACAATGTTGGCTCGTGGCATACCACGGGGCGATCCTTTCTATGGGTCGTTACTTGTAGAACTGTGCTTACTTTTGTAGTTCCTTTTGAATTTGATGTACTGTTTCTGGAATGAATCTTCTGCAGGTACATAACAACGCTAGTAGGTCTGAGTCGATAATTTAGACTGACTTACGTGATTGAGTGCGGGTTACCACCCCAAAATTCGTACACCGTTGAGACGGTATAATTATTTGTTTCTTTCGTGGTAAGGACGTATAGGATAAATAAGGTGCATTCATGATAAAAATGACAACCATAAAAGTCTGAACTTTATAACCTGAAAAATTTCAGAAACTCGCTAAGCAAAGAAAATTCATAACTTTTGCTCGAATCTTGGATTTGAGTGATTTCAAATGTTCTGGAAACCTAAGGAAGTCAACTAAATTGTCGATTTAGTTTCGTGATGTTTGAAGCCAGAATGAGAGAGTTATGCTCTGTTTTATGAGAGGTGTTGATTCTGTTTTTCAGAATTGACAGCACGGTTGATTTTCCCCATAACTCTCAGCTCGATTGTCGGAATGAGGCAAATGAGCACTTTCTGGAAAGCTTGAGTCACGAGCTCCAACTTTGGTAGTCTAAGGAAAGGCTGATTTTGAGTTTTACAGGGTCGAAAATTTCAAGTTCACCTTCTGAAACTGAGAGGTCCTCTGTGCCGTTTCAGAAACTTATTCCTGTGCCTTTTTGCTCATATCTTCTAGCTCGTGCATCGGATAAATCTGTTCTAGTACTTGATGGAAAGGGTGAAACATGAGATACAACTTTTGTATTCATTTGGAGGACCAGTTTTGAGTCGACAAGGTCCATTTTGTCAGTTTTGTGCACTGTCCGAGTTGCTATTTCAGAATTGGCAGTCTGTAAAGTTTTGAGCATAGTTTCTAGCTCGTGCGTCGGAATGAGCTGAATGAGTACTTGTTGGGAAGACAGCAATACGAGCTACGACTTTGGTATTCGTTTGGAGATTCATCTCTGGTGTTTTCAGGGTGAAATTGTATGTTCCATCTGACTGAACCACAATGCACGGTTGTTGTTTGCAGAACCGACTGTCGGTTTCATTTTGGCCATAAACCCTAGCTCGTTTGTCAGATGAGAGCGTATACATACTTGTTGGAAAGGTAAAACCCAGAGAGAAACCTTTTATATGATTTTGGAAACCCAATTTAAATATTTTCTAGGTCGAAATGCCAGCTGCTCGAACCGAACAAGGAGACGCATATGCTGTCAAATTTGACAGTCCGTCGTGTTTTGGCCATAACTTTCAGCTCGTCCATCGTATGGGGTTGAATGAGAACTTTTTGGAAAGCTTAGATTTTATACCGAAACTTTGGTATTCATTCGAAGGACCAATTCTATCGATTTCCAGGACGAAATCCATGGTTTTGTTGACTGTATCGGAAAGACAGCCCGGTGCAGAATATGAATTAGGGTCGGATATGTTGCTGGTCATTTGTTTCCCCTCGCCATGATAGTTTGCCTTATGATGCTCAACCTGCAATCGCACTGTCATGAAATTGTTGCTGCTTACGCTCAATTATTTTTCCCAAGTCGATTTTTCTTCTATGATCAATTGATTAACGGGTTTCACAAATTTTTGCATAATAGAATGGTGAGGACCCACAACACCAATGATCTTCGTGGTGATGGGCCCGAGAGCTCGGCCGAGGATGCTAGGAATAACGCACCACTGCCGCCGCCACCACCTGTCCCCAATCCCATGGACATGATGGCTCAGTTTCTCGCAGCGATGCGGGACAACCAGCAGCAGCAGAATGAGTTTTTGCGGGAATTACGTCAGCAGGCACCCGCAGGCGACGGCAACCGCGGGCGCCGGAATCACGATGCGGCGTCGAGGGAGGCCTCGTACCAGGAGTTCCTGGGCACCCAGCCCCCGAGGTACGACGGCTCCGGCGAGCCGATGAGGGCGGAGGACTTCATCCGCCTCACCGAGTCCAAGTTCGGACTGCTCCACTGCACGGAAGTGCAGAAGACGCTCTTCGCAGCGCAGCAGCTGGAGGGCGCTGCTAATGCTTGGTGGGCTACCCACCTGGCCACTCGGCCGCCGGCACGCAGACCACCCGGGAGGACTTCAAGAGGGTCTTCCGCGCTCACTTCATACCGGCGGGTGTGATGCGCCGGAAGGCGAGAGAGTTCATGGCTCTCACCCGGGGAGGCCGCAGCGTCCACGAGTACACCCGGCAGTTCAACCGGCCGGCACTTTACGCCCCGAGCTGGTGGACACGGATCGAAGCGCAAGGACCGCTTCATGGAGGGACTCGGCGCCGAGTTGCAGGACCGCCTTACCCTCAATATGGCGGGTAGCTTCTCGGAGTTCGTGAATAATGCCATCCTCGCCGAGGAGGGCTACCGCAGGGTCCGAGGCGGAGAAGAAGAGATCCGCGAGTGCTACGGGGCCATCCAACCGACCCCCGGCCAAGTATCGCATGATCTACACCGACCCCTCCGGGCAGCGCTACCGCTCTCGGCCTATGGTGGCGCCGCGTCAATCGGCACCCCCATAGAGGCCCCCACCGCAGCAGAGGCCCCCGCAGCAGAGGCAGATGGGACAGCGTGTCCCAGCACCCCGTCCTGCTCAGCATGCTGCAGGGAACCGTCCACCACCACCCGGAGCCTCTTGCTTTGGGTGTGGCCGTCCAGGACACTTCATTAGGGATTGCCCCTATCAGCAGCGGGGCAATACTCCTAATCAGCAGCGCGGGAACAACAACCGAGCCCCGGCGAAGACGGGGCGAGTGAACTATACGTCCACCGAGGAGATCCCGGACGACGCCCCTGTGATGGCTGGTATGTTTTCTGTTCGAGACCATTCTGCTCTTATATTATTTGATTACGGAGCATCGCATAACTTCATCGGTAGCACATTCGTGGAGAAATTTGGGTTATGCCGTAGTGCGATGAGATCTTCATACTTGATAAAATCAGCTAGTGGTCGGATCACAGCTAGAGATGAGGTTAGATGGGCACCGATTACCTTGCGGACTAAAGTATACCCCACAGATTGCATCATCCTCCCGAGCGAGTAACATAGATGTGATTTTGGGCATGATCCGGATGAAATACCACAAAGCCGTATTGGACATAGATGCTTTCACGGTCAGCTTGAATTCCCCATTGCATGGTCGGGACGTTCTTCGACCGACCTATCCTAAGAATTGTACTCCAGCAGTACATCAAGCTGTTGTCGAGGGTCCGACCGATATCCCGGTTGTCCGTGAGTTTCCTGATGTGTTTCCCGAGGATCTTCCTGGAATGCCTCCGGACAGGGGACATTGAGTTCAAAATTGAGTTGCAGCCGGTACGGCTCCGATCTCAAAGAGACCATACAAAATGGCACCCAAGGAGTTGGCCGAATTGAAAGAACAATTAAAAGAACTGTTAGACAAAGGTTACACTAGACCTAGTTCTTCACCTTGGGGATGTCCGGCTCTATTTGTCAAGAAGAAGGACAAGACTTTGCGCTTATGGGTGGATTACCGGCCCCTCAATGCAGTCACAATCAAGAACAAGTATTCATTGCCTCGCATTGATATTTTGTTTGATCGGTTGATGGGAGCTAAGGTATTTTCTAAGTTTGATTTGCGCTCGGGTTATCACCGAGATCAAGATCAAGGCTGAAGATGTGCCTAAGACAGCCTTCTCTACATGGTACGCCCTGTACGAGTATTTGGTGATGTCTTTTGGATTGACCAATGCACCGGCACACTTCATGTATCTTATGAATTCGGTATTCATGCCCGAGCTTGACAAGTTTGTGGTAGTCTTTATTGATGACATCCTGGTGTACTCCAAGTCCGAGGAAGAGCATGCCGAGCATCTTCGCGTTGTTCTCCAAAGATTGCGAGATCACCGGTTGTATGCTAAATTCAGCAAATGCGAATTCGGCTTAAGGAAGTTCCATTCTTGGGCCACGTCATTTCGGAGGAGGGCATCTCCGTGGATCCAAGCAAGGTACGGGACGTACTCAAATGGGAAGCTCCGAAGTCGGTACCACGGATTCGCAGCTTCCTAGGCTTGGCAGGCTATTATCGGAGGTTCATCCCGAACTTCTCCAAGATTGCCAAACCTATGACCGAGCTTTTGAAGAAGGAAAAGAAGTTTGAGTGGAGTCGGGCTTGTCGGGAAGCCTTTGAGAATTTGAAGAAATTGTTGACATCCGCCCAGTGCTAGCGCAACCGGACCTTGAGAAGCCTTTTGATGTTTTCTGCGATGCATCGAGGCGGAGGTTTGGGCGGAGTTCTCATGCAAGAAGGTCGAGTTGTTGCTTATACCTCTCGGCAGCTCCGGAAGCACGAGCAGAACTACCCTACTCATGATCTCGAGTTAGCAGCAGTTGTACTCACTCCGAAGGTGTGGAGACATTATTTGTTGGGAAATCTCGTTCGCATCTACACCGATCACAAGAGCTTGAAGTACATTTTTACTCGGGATGATCTGAATATGAGACAGCGCCGTTGGTTGGAGTTGATTAAGGATTATGAATTGGAAGTGCACTACCACCCCGGCAAAGCTAATGTCGTTGCCGATGCGCTTAGCAGGAAAGCACATTGCAACCTCCTTCGAGGCCACTCGGTCGGTTGCGGATGGGCATTACATCCAAGTTGTACCCCACGGGTCGCTCTACAACTTGGCCTTGATACCCACCTTGCGTGATGAAGTGGTAGAAGCGCAGAAAGCTGATACTTGCATTGCCCATCTCAAGAGGAGGATAAAAGAGGGAGATAGGCAAGTGGCATGCTTTCGTGAGGACGACGCGGGAGTCGTTTGGTTCAAACACCGCATCGTAGTGCCGAAAGTTCCTGAGCTACGTAAGAAGATATTGGATGAGGCTCACCTAGCCAAGTATGCTATGCATCCCGGCAGCAATAAGATGTACCATGATCTTAGGACGAGGTACTTGGTGGACAAGGATGAGGAGGGAAATTGCTCGCTACGTCGCCGAGTGTGACACTTGCCGACGGGTCAAGGCCGACCATTTACGACCCGCCGGACCATTGCAGCCACTCGGTGTTCCAGCATGGAAGTGGGATGACATTAGCATGGATTTCATTGTTGGCTTACCCACCACGGTGCGGAAGTTTGATTCTATTTGGGTGATCGTTGATCGATTGACCAAAGTGGCACATTTCATACCGGTGAGCACACGCTACCGAACACCTAAGTATGCCCGAGTTGTACATTGAGCGGATCGTGTGTTTACATGGTATACCCAGGACAATCATTTACGATCGAGGATCACGGTTTGTGGGACGTTTACGGGAGCAACTTTATGATTCCCTAGGAACGAAATTGATTCGAAGCTCAGCTTACCACCCACGGATCGATGGGCAAGCGGAGAGAGTAAATCAGATATTGGAAGACATGTTGAGAGCCTATGTTACGGATCACGACAAGAAATGGGATGAAAGCTTACCTTTGGCGAGTTTGCTTATAACAATAGTTACCGGGAAAGCATTAAGATGGCACCGTTTGAGGCTCTCTGTGGCCGCCGATGCCGCACTCCACTCAGCTGGTCCGAGTCCGGAGAGAGAAACATCTTTGGGCCAGAACTTGTGCAACAAGGCGAGGAGCGAATGATGGAAATACAAGCAAACCTCAAGGCAGCGAAATCAAGACAAAAGAGCTATGCGGATAAAAGACGCCGCCCGCTTGAGTTCAAGGTGGGTGACCTTGTATACCTTCGAGTCTCGCCGACTAAGGGTGTACAAAGGTTTGGCGTGAGAGGCAAGCTCTCACCCCGCTACATAGGCCCCTACCCCATTGTGGCCGGATGTGGTGCGGTTGCGTACAAGCTTGAGCTGCCCGACACGCTCACCGGTGTGCACGACGTCTTCCATGTCTCGCAGCTGAAGAAGTGTCTCAAAGCACCCGTCGACCGAGTACTGGACGAAGTGGTACCCTTGCAGCCCGATTTGACCTATTACGAGCGGCCGGTCAAGATTGTCGATACAAAGGAAAGAGTTACCCGAAATGTCACTCGGAAATTTTTCAAGGTTCGGTGGAGCCATCACTCCGCAAGAGAGGCTACGTGGGAGTCCAAAGATTTCCTTCGCACCCACTACCCGAAGTTTCCGCTTCAGCCTAGAGGTATGCAACTCACCTCCTCCGGGGTTAATTGTAATCTCGGGACGAGATTTCTTTAAGGGGAGGGCTGTGACACTTCGTGTCCTAATTTTTTGAGTTAGCATTTTTAAAACTAATCCCAAGGCTGGATTAACCTACCCAAGAAGTATCATTGACATGCATAGTGTTTTGGGTAGTGAATAAATTCAAAAACACTTTGGTTTGAACTACAACTCAAATTTCTACCATACAAGTTTGGGCAACCAAAAATATATGTTGTAGGGCATGTCAAATGAAAAATCTAGGACAAAACCCCACTGGATTTCATCAAGGTTTGATACCCCAAATAAATCAGACAAGCTTAGCTTTTAAGCCTTTTCTATGAATTTTCAGAATTAATCCAGAAAGGATTTTTGAGTATACTCTTCGTGCATGTCACTTTCTGGAGATATACTTTCCAACAAAATTATCTCCTTTAATTTTTGAGCTTGGGAAGGCCCTGTTTTTGATTTTTCAAATTCGAATTGGGCCACGTTTGGAAATTGGGGAAAAAGGAAAACATGCCAAAGCATATACCTGCGGGCCCCACCGGTCAGCGACCCCGGGCGAGGCCAGGGCCGCGCCCGCCCCGGCCGGCGCCGTACGCCGGCGCCGCGTGGCGGCAGCCCCCTGGTCCGACCCCACCTGGTCGGGGGACAAAGGGGAGGCTCCCCTCCCGGTCGGAACCCCCTCCCTCTCCCCATTCCTTCCTCTCCCGAGCTCCCCACACCCACCCGCCATCCCCGCCTCCCTGGAAGCTCGCCGCCCCGCCGCCTCCGGCCGCCGCCGTCCGGACCGAGCACGCCACGGGAGCCGCCACACCTCTACCCTACTCCACGACCCTAAACCCCCAAAAATGGCGAGCTAAACCAAACCGTTTTCGAAGAAGTCCGCGACGAGCTCTTCCCGGCCGCCATTGCCGTCGCGACCAAGATTACTCCCCTCCCGTGAGCTTTTCTTCCCCATTCTTGCGCAGGCGCGTGCGCACATTGACGGAGCACCCTCTCAAACCCTAACCTCCCTCCCTTGCTCGCCTAGGCCGCCGGAATCACCATTTTTCCCGGCTGCGGAGCTCCGGCCGCCGCCACCTCCACGTCGACGGCCATCTCCGGCGTTACTCATCCTCCTTGGAGTCGACGCCGTTCTTCTCCAAGCCTCCGTGAACCTCTACGAGGCGACGGCACGCGATTTGGAGTTTCCTCGTGCCCGTGCGCCGCCGCCGAACCACCTCGCCACCGCCATCGCCGTCGCGCCGCCTCTCCGGTGAGCCCCTGGCCGAGTGAGATCCACCCCCGAGTCCACCGTACCGCGCGGAGTTCCGTGGGCCCCTGCCTGGCCACGCGCGAGCCGCCGGCGTTGCTCCGGCCACCGCGCCGCGGCCTCCCGGCCGCGCGCCGGCGAGGCCACGGGGCAGAGCCACACGGCCCGGATCCCGTGTGGCCACAGCCACATGCGGATCCAGAACTCTGTGGTCCTCGGTGTGGCACGGAGCGCGGAGATTTAAATTTAAATCTCGAATGGCATTTTCGTAAATAGTTCCGAAATTCAATTAAATTTAGAAAATTCATATCTAGAGTTCTAGACTTCCAAAAATTGCAAACTAAATTTTGTTGGACTCCTGGGGACATGTACTATTTTATGGTGCATTCAATTGGCATTTTCAGGAGCAAATTATTTAGGTCAAATTTCTTTTTAAGGGATTTTAATTAAATGCTTAGTTAATTAATGAATTGCCCCAAATTATGAAGCTTAAGTTGATTATTATCTATATCATGTGCCTAAGGACCAGGAGTAATTTAATTGCTATTTTACCTAGTTTCGCTAGGATTATTGGATTAATTTATTGCACATGTGATAATGATTTAAATGCTTCATGGGAGTTGATGAAGGAGATAAAATAGATAATCACCTTAAATCATTTTCACCCTGCTGGACACCACGTTAATTTATACTCATGAATTAAATGTATTTGATGAAATCCGCACGTATTCCGTAAAATATTCAGTATCATGTTTTCATCAAAAATTTACACATCACCTTTGCATCGTGTTAGCTGCGGTGGTGAACGTGGTAACCGGCGAGGAGGCGCCGGAAGCTGCTGCTGTCGTTGACCCAGCTACTCGGGGTCAAGCTCAAGGCAAGCCCCGGTGCACAACCTTTTAATTTAAGCTTTTTATTTTCATCACAATGCTTGTAGGTCCGTATTGTGCATTAGGTCTACGGGAGTTGTGATGAAAACCCTAGTATGCGGTAGGATCCTATTTATCCTGGTTCGCTTGTCCTACGCTAGATGCTTGCATAAATAGGGCGATGATCCGTCGAGTGGTACGGAGACCACTCGTAGATAGGACAATCACTTTTGGACACGATGCTAAGTATTGAGAAGAGAATGGAAATTGGAGGCCGGACGGGCAACTAGGTGGAAAGTGAAGGACTGAAAGAGTCTTCAAGGTTGTAGCCCCGTCCGTGCACACAAGGACCGCGTCGTGTCCGGCCCATGTGGATAAGTTTGAACGTACTGCTTGCATGCTGGAGTTAATGGGCCCGATGAAACCGACGTACCGATGGTGGCTGTATGTTAGAGAGATACCCTACTCCCTTGGTTACTTGACAGGAATTTGGGAGGAGAGAAGGGATCACTCTACTCACGGATGACGTCCGGGACGACATCGCGTGGGGGACCCTTCTCGGAGGAGCTAGGCCCGACTAACACTACGAGTACCGGCTGGGAAAGGTTGTCTCATGCGGCTTACGGGAAGCGCGTATGTGACGTGCAGTCAGGTTTCTCCTGCAGGATGTAAATCGATTCGAATCGCTGCCCCTCATAGTAACGAGTACCACTTATCCCGTCGACCGAAACGTAGTAAGAAGAGAAACATTGATGATGATGATTACGATTAATTTGCTGTTTTGCTTAATTACTTGTTTGGAAACATGTAATGCAGTAGCTTAGTGCAAATTAAATTTATTCTTTCTTGCAACTTAATTAAACTGCTAAAAGTTGAAAGTAAGGATTCACTTGTAGGCTAGCTTAGTGCTTAATGTATCCTACCCCCTGGCCTTTGCATGTCTAGGAGTCGGCTGTAGATGGCCACCTTGACGGGTCGAGTCTTGCTGAGCTCTAGTTGCTCGGGGCTTTGCTCTATGTGGTTTTCGAGAGGATCCAACCGGACAGGACTTAGATGCTTGGAGATGACGTCCGGCAGGACCAGACTTCAGACGGAGGCCACTACACTTGGGAGTGGTGCGGTCCGGACGAGTAGAGGAGTTGATGTGCCGGTAAGATGTTCTAGGGCATGAACATCTGTCTCTGCCGGATGCCCGTGATGTATCGCTGAGAGAGCGATTGTATTTTTATGCTTCCGCTGTTCAATTGTTTTCAAACTTATTAGCTTCTGATGCTCATGAGACTCTGATGTACTAAGGTACTTGGAATGAATGTAAGGGACTTGTACTTATATTCATTGTGCTATGCTTATGTTTGTATGTTGTAATATCGAGTATCACAGCGCGTGATGCCACCCATGATAATCCTGGAGACCTCTTCGTGAGGCGGGTCTGTCACACATATGCTGGTGCTGTTGGACCCAAGCTAAAGACTAATATCCGCTAGTGCTGCTCTGAAATAAAAACTGAACTTTTTGCAGATTGGAAAATACCTGGCAACTTGAAGCTATTGAGACTTCACCAATACTAATCTGTATTAACTGCAATTCATGAAGACCTGTGTTGTTGCCACACCATGACTTTGATCCAGACAAACTGGTTTTTGCAAAGATTAGCACATGGAGACCTATATTCGTAGCAGCATATGGAACCTCTCTTCTCCATCTTGCTACACGGATGCATCTCCATGTGGCTGTTTCGTACTCAGAGGCACGCAGGATTTCAATGGCATCGTTCTAACGGCG
The DNA here is from genome assembly GCA_031894775.1 of Chloris gayana. NCBI lineage: Eukaryota > Viridiplantae > Streptophyta > Magnoliopsida > Poales > Poaceae > Chloris > Chloris gayana. The sequence goes on from JAUNZO010005170.1 coordinate 921,282, forward strand.
GAGCATCTGCGAATCGTTGAATGGAGGATTTTAGTATGCAAGCAGCCGTCACATGCGAGACGTGAAGGTACATCTTCTCTGCCCTGCGGCTCTCACCAACAGAGCTGTCCCTACGACACCATGAAGTTGCTCCTTCTGCTGCTATGGGCGGATCATGTCTCCAGCAATACATATGCTACTGTCATGGATCACTAAGATCGAGAGGAGGCCCCTGTGGAGCCGACAATTTTGGCACTGCTGCTGGCCAGCCGGCGGCGTCTGCGGAATTCCATGAGCCAATTCTAGTTGGGATCCTCCTATTCCTAGCGTCCACCCTTCTTGCTGCGACGAAAGTGCCACGCCAGGTGCGTGGGAGGTGCCCCGCCTCCGCTTGGGAAGGTGATCGACCTCTGCTAGCAAGGTCCTGAATCCACGATGCCCATCGTTCCGCTCTCTTCGATGTATACCCAGGAATTTCCATACTCCAACGAACCCCTATCAAGTTGAACTCACGTATAATTTTTTCCCCTTATTCGTAAGTACTTTCAAATTTTTAGATCACCATGTCTCCATGCCACACACGGTTGGAAGTTAATCACGCATGATTTATTGGTTGTGATTTGCCAAACATCCAAATCGACGGCCGGATATTTTGCTTTTTTGTGAGAATTTTTAGGATTTTCTTTCGATTAACGTGAAGGCCTCAAAAGGAGCCTCCAATTAGTAAATATAAGATAGCCACTTTCATCTCTTGAAAACTAAATATTCCCTCCATTCCAAAAAGCATGATACATTAGACTTTTGAGCATCACGTTTGACTATTCCGGCTGATTTAATCATGATATATTAGACAGAGTGGTGTTAGAAAGTCAAAAGCGTCAATTTTTTTAGGACAGGAGGTAGTAATTAAGTTGGTATCGAAGGCTGGTACTATGTTGGCTGGAATGGAATAAAGAAGTTGACCTGGTTGAGGAGGCCGAGCGTGAGTACTCTCGCACCACATGCTTCTGCGTCTGAGACAGCCTTCTGGATCAAATGGCTCACTGCGTCCTTGGATCGGTACTGCACACATCCGATCCGGAGAAACAAGATTGAATTCAGTGCCCTTTTTGCAGGAAGAACAGTTAGCTGCATTACTAATTACTAGTAAAGTTTACCTGTGAGGTGTATCTGGGCACGACCCAGGTCTCTATGTTGACCTCGTCCAGCCTGTTGGCCTCGGACCTGAAGGTCCTCCCGAAGCGCGAGACGAGCACGGCGATCGGGTACGCCGCCGCCCTGACGAACAGCAGCCTGGACGTGAGGGGCGCTGATGCGTGGGAGGCGAAGCCGAGCCGGAGGTGGAAGACGGACTCCGGGGTGTCGAGGAGGTGCGTGAGGTGAACCACGCCGGGCGCCGACGATGACTCCCGGCCGCGCAGCGTGCGCTGGTACAGCTCGTCGATCGACTTGTCCAGCGTCCCGTACAGGTAGTCGTACAAGGGCATGAAGAGCGAGTAGTTGGTGCGGAACTGCGTGTGGTGCAGCGAGTGGAAGCTGCGCACGACAAAATTCGATCAATTCCTTGATTAGGACTTTTGGAAACATTTGAATCAACGGCTAAATTGATAATTGGCAAGAATAATGAGGACGACTTAGCTTACGATGGTGTGTACATGAGGTACTTGAGCGGAGGGAACGCGTCGAAGAGCCACTTGGGGACGAGCTCGAAATTGCAGTGGCCGAGGTAGTTCATGATGTCGATGTAGATCACGTAGCCGTTGGCCACAGCCACGGACGCTGTCTTGGTTCCAATCATGCTTAGCAGCGGGACGAAGAACAGGATGAAGTACACCACCGCCTCTGCGAACGGATGGATCACCGCTGCAAGTTAATCCAAATCGTTTTAATTAACACTATCACAAATCGGTACAATAGCAACGGCAGAAAAAATCACGAAGCGGCGCCAGTTATCGTGACCCATCGCTAAAAATCGCGGTGATTTTTAGCGGCGGGTCACCTTACGGCCTGCCGTTAAAAAAGGCCCAGCCCACAATTCCCTCAGCCCTAGTTTTCACCAAATAAAAGTAACACCCGTCGCCACCCACCCCCACCTCTCTCTCTCTCTCTCTCTCTCTCTCTCTCTCTCTCTCTCTCCCTCTCTCGCCCCACCTCCCTCCGCCGCCCCACCTCTCGCCGGCGCTGCTCCGCCTCCCGTCAGCCGCAACCCCTCCTCACTGGCGCAGTGGCGCGCGGGCCCCCACCTCCAGTGGTGGCGGCAACACGGATCACTCCCGTGCGGCGCGGCAGCGCAGATCCGGCCCTCCCCCCACTGCGGCGGCGGCAGTGCGGGGGCGCGGATCCGGCCGTCCCTCCCGCTGCGACCACGCGGATCCGGGGCCCTCCCCTTCGAGTGACGATGGCGGCGGTGGGGGCACGGATCTGCCCCCATCCCCTTCGAGTAGTGGCGGTGGCGCGGCACGGGGGCACGGATCCGGCCCCTCCCCTTCAAGCGGCAGCGGCGGCGCGTGCGGGGGCACGGATCCGAGCCCTCCCCTTCGAGTGGTGGCGGCGGCGCGGCGTGGGGGCACGGATCCACCCCCTCCCGTTCGAGCGCCAGCGGTGACACGGCATGGGGGCACGGATCCACCCCCTCCCCTTCGAGCGACGGCGCGGCACGGAGGCCGCAGACCCTACCCCCATGTAGGCAGCGATGGCGGGGCTTGGGCGGCGGTGGATCTGCCGCCTCACGTCTCGGTGTTGCGTGGTGGGCCCGAGAGGGCTCACTTTTTTTGTTTAGCTATTTAAACTGTAGCGGCGGGTGAATTCCAAATCCCGGATACCTGCCGCTACAGCAGTTTCTTTTTAACTGCGCACACTTAGCGACGGGTGACCATACCCGCCGCTATAGTGTATTTTCAACCACCGTTACAGTGATTATTTGTAGTAGTGTAACTCCCTCGTTGTTGCTTGGCCAGATGGCAGTAGCTAGCTAGCTTCGTGATGACCAGCAGGAACTTACAGGATATGGGCTCCGTCACAATGGATGCGTGATGGTGCGAGTGGTAGCGGGAGTAGAGGTAATGGTGGTGCAGCGCGCGGTGCAGCCAGTAGTAGAGGAACTCCACGGGGCCAACGTGCACAAGGACGGTGATGACCAGACCCTTCCAGCTCCACCACGGCACCACCGCCTCTCGCGCCATCGGCAGCGCCGCCTTAACCGCGTAGAACAGCAGCGCCGTCAATACGATCTGGTCGTCCCTGCAGAGACATGCAAATGAAGGAGACAGATGCGACCGATTAATTAATTTGTGTCGGTCCAGGTGACTTGCTAATTTTCAGTGGTTTGGGGAACTTTCAATCACCATCATCCAACAACACTAGATGGTGCTCCCTTAGACCTTAGATGTGGATCATCAGAATTTGAACTCAAAATATCTAATTGTGATAGCATGTTAAGCTATTATTCACCAACAATATACATCCAAATAAATTCACAAGGACACTAGGTAGTTCATTTATAGTTTAATAGAAAGGATTAATAACCAGTTTCTTTAGATAAAAATTAAGTTGATATAAACATTAGTACCAGTTCCTCTCCCTATCGACCTGTTCGAAGTCGAGGCTCTTGTTGACGATCCTGTTCGTGGCTGTCTGGTGACGGGAGACGCTGATCCACAGCTGGCTGTAGAGGAGCCGCACCAGTAGCATAGGCAACACAAAGAAGCTCCACAGGTCTCGCTCCTCCGTTTCACTAGTCATGAACCTGTAAGTGCTATGTACAGCCCATGGAGCTAGGAGAGCATACTTGAGAACCAAACAATCAAGACCGTTAGTTCCCTTGCATATAACCCCTGTAGTAGTTTGCGTTGTTTTCGTTAACGATGTTCTTTCACAAATTACAATGTACCTTGTAGTTTCCAAGGTCTTGCAAGGGCCATCGACTGAGAGGACCGGGCTTTGAGGCCATCCTCTGCTGTCCGCCGACAGAGTGCCTGGAGTTACCTGTCTCTGGTCTCTTTCGCAGAGCTGGCTGATTGGATTAAGTGCTAAAATGCAATCCGCTTCTAGCCTTTATATAGTAGTATACCCGAAGGAGAGTACCCAACCCAAGGTGCTGACAAGTTTTTACTCACATTACTGCACGGTGCTAATGGCATAAAGTTTTCTCCAAACCTACTTTATAAGTTACATGAATTCCACATGGTATAACAAACCTTATAGCTTGTTTGAGAAATCGTATTCCTAGGAGGATTCTAGCCTTCCCTATCTAAGAGCATCTCCAAGAGCACCCCAAAAAATAGATCCTAAAAAGCTCCTTTTGGGAGCAGCCCAAAAAATAATCGGATCAAACTTCCTCTCCTCTAATAATAGTTCTGCTTAAACATGCATTAAGAATACATCTGATTGGGTCACGTTAGCATTTTAGGCCACAACAACATTAATGCCCTTTATATAGAAGGATTGGGGGCCACAACCTTCTCCCTAATTCTAACTATAACTGAGGTAAATTTAGGGGGAGAATAAATCTATGAATTTTTTTGGGGAGCTGTTGAAGAATGTTTTTTTGTTAAACCCCTTTTTATTTAGTTTAGGAGGAATTTATGGGGCTCTTATGGAGATGCTATAAGGACCTCCATTTCCAATGAAAAAAAATCATATAACTAAAGTAATTGCTCCCTCCCTCCTATTATATACTTATATATAAAAGATGCAACCCACTAAGAGTCATTTAATGCTATTTCTCTAGCTCCACATTGCGTCACATCATCTCCAACCCACTAAGAGCCATTCAATGCTACTTCTGTAGCTTCACATTGCATATTGCGCCACACCATCTCAAATAATTTTAACAATTAGATAAAGATTGAATATTGGCGATTAGGAGCTATTTTAAACTTTTCAAATCTCTATCACGTCATCTAGAAAGTTAGCACTATCGATTATCACCACTGACTCCCATCTATCCATCCATGCATCAATATTCTCATGTCACTTCATGTTATCCGATCACTACAAATTAAGGTAAAGAAACTACTGCCTCCAAATACCTCCATTACTACTCCGCCTTTTATTCCTATGTCTTTTCTGTTTCTATTTACTTTCTTTTTTGGGTGTTTATGAAGTGTTTTTTTCTTCATATTATATAACGTGCCGCGGCAACGCGCAGGGTATCATCTAGTATAGTGTATATTTGCCTCCGCCTCAAAGACCAAGAAAAAGAATATGTCCCACTTAAAAATCCATTTAATTAGTATTGGAAACAGTCCCAAAACACTTCATTGGTTGCTGCTCTTTCCTATGCATGTCCTAGGCCAATTGCTAACTAGTACATTAATTAAACAATGAGACAAATTGTTGCATGTTAATGTTGTCAAAGACATATACACATTATATTTTTGGGATTTTATACTTCATTTTAATATTCTTTATATTATGGGAAGGAGGGAGTAAAAAGTTTTAGCATAACTAGTCAACTTACATGTGCATTTTCAATCTCTTAATATCTTATTTTAGAAAAACTAACCGATATAATCTTCTTTGAACTATGAAATTCTAGTTGTACCAATCAAGTTATTAAATAATTTGATAGAAATTTTAATTCATTATAATGATATAGTCTAATAGTCACCATGATAAAATAGTTTTTCTTTTATCTTAAATGATGTAAAGATATTATATAATTTATACTTAATTCAAATTTTATTTTTTATCGATTCAAATATAATAAGAACTTGTTTATCACATTTTTACTGATCATGTCTTATATTTTGTTTCTTTGTGTTAATTTTGTAGTTTCAAAAATCATGATTCTATTAGTGCATCACTATTGGTAGAATGTGCATCTATCACATTTCATATTGTACTTTTATGGACATCCTATCTATTTTTTATTGTATTATAATTTTTATATTTTACATTACTAGCATTCTTGTGTTTTTTTTTCTGTAATAAGCAGAAATATGTGACCTTTGAGCTAATATAATAGCAATAGTTAGTAACAAAATAGAAACATCTTAGTCTATCTTTTTTTGAGCTCATATAATAGCAAAGTTAGTAAAAAAAAATAAAAACATCTTAGTCTCTCTTTTTGTAAGAAAAAATATACACTTCATGCATGTAGACCGCAAATGTAGCTGATTAGCAGGGGTTCACTGGGACACCCGCCGCAAAATGGTTCCTCTAATGGCGGACTGCATTCCTCATATTGTAGCGGTGGGCTACATGCGTGTCTGCCGCTACGGTGTACACCCCTGCACCGCTACACTGCGTGTTTGGTGTTGTGTTTCTCCGTCCAAGAAAATCCATGGTCTACTGCGGTCGGAGACAGAGTTTCGGTAGCATCTCCCTGTTGTTCTCCGGATACACAATCTTCTTTACAGGACGTGTATTTGGAGAACAAGCTGGGAGGTGCTGCCGAAATTTTATCTATGGCCGGAGTAGACCATGGAAACTAACCACATCTACGCATCCTTGGGTGGGATTAGGACCTATCCTTACCTATTAGACAGGTGTAGGCATCGTGTTATTGAAATAATGGTTTATATATTATTGGTCATTGATATGTTCAAGGATGGGTGACCGTGAGTGGATGTACAAGGAGTGGGCACCTAATCACAAGTATACTTGATAGATGGTTTGACAAGACCGAGGCTTTCTTGGAACTAGCATTTGCCAAATGTACGAAAACTTAGTGTCCCTGTGTCGGATGTGGAAATACACGTCGACAACTGAAGTTAACCATGGGGCAGCATCTTTGCAAGTATAGATTTACTCCAAACTATCTTGTGTGGACCTTTCATGGAGAAACCGTGGATCGTACGAGACATGAGGTCGTGAGGCAACGCATTGCTGACTATGATTCCGATGCTTGGAGTAGGAGACATGTTAGATGACTATCATGAAGCACACTTTGAGGAGGAAGCACCTATGGAGGAGGAGCCGAGCCAACCGCGAAGGATTATTACGAGATGTTGGAGGGGGCACAACAACCCCTTCACGGGCATACCAAGGTGTCTAAACTGGATGCCATTGCACGCCTGATGGGTGTAAAGTCTTAGTTTAGCTCTGAATCGAGCCGCCTTTGATGACATATTGACAATCGTTGCCGGCCTGCTTCCGAGAAGGTCACATTCTCCCAAAGACCATGTATGAGTCACGAAAGTACTCCGTGCCCTGAAGATGTCATATGAGCAGATACATGCTTGTCCGAAAGGATGCGTCTTGCTTAGGAAAGAACACGCAGATGCAAAGTACTTGTCCGAAGTGTAATTCCTCTAGATACTTTGAGGTAGACTCTTGTGATGGTCGAAGTAGCAGAGTAAAGTCCCCGTGAAAATCCTGCGGTACCTTCCGTTCATACCGAGGATTCAACGTCTTTACATGAATGAGGAGTCCGCGAAACAGATGACGTGGCACAAACACGGACTTCGATATCATCCCGATAAGCTTGTGCACCCAGCTGATGGCAAATCTTGGACACATTTTGATGGCATTCATCGTGACAAAGCCATAGATGCTCGTAATGTATGTGTCACACCGGCAACAGATGGGTTCCAACCTTATGGAATGGGGGTTGCACCGTACTCTTGCTGGCCCGTTTTTGTGATACCCCTCAATCTCCGCCCTGGCGTCATCATGCAACGACGGAACATATTCCTGTCATTGATAATTCCTAGAAACCACGGCGACAAAATGAGTGTGTACGTGCAGCCTTTGTTTGATGATTTGGTCCGTGCTTGGGATGAAGGAGTGCGGACGTACGATCGAGCTACAAAGACAAACTTCAACATGCACATCTCGTATGCTTACTCTATGCATGACTTACCGGCGCACGGGACATTTATGGGTTGGGGTGTTCACGGGAAGTTTCCATGCCCGGTGTGTAAGGGATCTCTCATGTTTAATTATACTGGAAAAGGGTCGTAAGTGGTCGGCGTTCGACAAGCATCGGCAATTCCTCCCTCTTGACCATCCTTTCGGAAAAGACAAAAAGAACTTTACGAAGGGTGTTGCGGTTACGAACCCTGCACCGCGGATGATGACCGGTGCTGCGGTTCGTGCCGAGGTATCATCCCTCAAGGTTGATAAAGAAAAAGGCTGTTTCGTGGGTTATGGTGAGGTACATGCATGGACTCAAAAGCCGGTCTTGTGGATACTTTCGTATATGGAGGACATTCTCCTTGCACATAATATTGACGCAATGCACACTCGAAGCGGGAATCGGCCTGGTACTCTTCGCAACAATCATGGACATTATTGATAAGACAAGAGATAATGTTAAGTCGATAGACCAAAGCTAAAAATGATGCGTCCTGCAGATGGCAAAAAGAGATGGAAACAACCTAAGGCCGATTTCGTCTTGACGAGGGCACAACGGAGGGAAGTGCTTGAACGATTTAAAATGTTGAAGTTTCCTGAGGGGTTTGCGGCGAATATCATTAGGCGTGTGAACCTAAGCACTATGAAAATCGATGGGCTCAAGAGTCATGACTACCACATATGGCTTGAGCGGCTCATTTCGGTGATGATTCGAGGATATGTTCCCGATCGTGTGTGGCAAGTGCTATCGTAGTTGAGCTATTTCTTCCGTCGGCTTTGTGCAAAGGAGGTATCTTTGAAAGTGGTTGAAGACATGGAAAAAATGGCACCCGTGTTGCTATGTAAATTGGAGAAGATATTTCCACCCGGCTTTTTCACACCGTTGCAACATATGATATTGCACCTTCCATATGAGGTGCGAATGGGTGGGCCCGTCCGGAACCGTTGGTGCTATCCAATTGAGAGATGTCTAAAGGTTCTAAGATCGAAATGTAAAAATAAATGTAAAATTGAAGCTTCAATTGCAGAGGCATATATTCTAGAGGACGTTTCAAACTTCACAACAAAATACTACCGTGACAACCTTCCTAGCGTGCATAATCCACTCCCTCGTTACAATGAGGGCGTAAATGAATCGAACCTCGGCCTTTTCCAAGGGCAGCTCGGAAGCTCAAGTGGTTCGAGACCCAAGAACTTCACACATAAAGAGTGGCGCTTAATCATGTTCTATGTGTTGAGCAACCTTTACGAAGTCGAGCCGTACATTGTGTAAGTCCTCATCATACCCCCTTGTCATGAAAGTAGTAATCTTTTGTATGTAATAACCTTGTACCTTGTTTGTACAGGCAATTTATTCATAAATTCTGGCATGGATCCAAGGAACCTTCACCGAGAGAAGCCGAGACATTACTTAGAGAGGGTGCGGGAAATGGAACCCCCGATTTTATTTCTTGGTTCCAACACAAGGTAGTGTCCAATTAACCTAGTACTTAGTTTGGAACTACAAGTTACTAGTAAGTAACGAGCTATCCCTCCGTAACTTGCAGGGACATATCGATGCATCCATGTGTCCCGAGTTGAGACAAGTTGCTGATGGTTGTGCCTATAAGGTTAAGTCATTTGATGGTTACGACGTCAACGGATATCGATTTCGCACCATAAGCTACGAGAAGGGTCGTCCCGATAGAAAAACCACAAATACCGGAGTTTTTACGCCAGGTCTTGATGGTATTGAGTATTATGGAAGAATTCAAGAGATTTATGAGCTCTCGTTTCATGGTTGCAAACCTCTTAATCCAGTCATTTTCAAATGTCATTGGTTTAATCCGAATGTAATGAGGAAATACCCTAATATTGGCTTAACCGAAATTTAAGAGTCATCTGTCTTACTAGGAGACGATGTCTATATCGTGGCTCAACAGGCCATGCAAGTTTATTATGTTCGGTACCCATGTCAAAAAGAGGAGCTAAAACCTTGGTCCGTTGTGTTCAAGACCGGGCCACATAGTAAACTACCATTCCCAAACGACACCGATTACAACAAGGAATCAAACAGAAATGACGAGAGATGAATTTTTTCGGGAGGATGGGCTTGACGGAAGGTATGAGATAGACTTAACCGATACAAATGATGAAATAGAAGTACACAATGAGATGTCTTATGATGAGGGTAGTGGAGATGATGTTGATGATTTGGAAGACATCACATTACTTGAAAAAACAAATAAGGATTCAGATGAGGAGTCCGATGACGTGCATGATGATATGGATGACATGCGTGATAGTGATGAAGAGAATTATGATCGAGCTAATCTCGATGATGATGATTATTTCTAATGCAGCTATATGATAATAATAATTATTATGTATAATACTATATTATGTACAATTATGTTTTGTTTATTATGCTCTTTTTCAAATTATGATGATTGGTTTACTATTTTTCTTTTGCAGGTGACGGGACGGATGGTGGGGGTCCCGGTGGTGTGTTGAGGAGGGGGATGAGAGCCGTGACCTCGTTGTACTTCGGGGGTCCGATGAAGCCGAGGGATCCGGGTCCGGGAAGGGTACGAAGCGTGGAGGCAAGGCAGCGAGGCAAGGGTCGTGGGAGGTCGGGAGGCAAGGGTCGAGGGAGAGGCAGAGTCTCTCGTACCCCTCCTGTCCGGGAGTCCGAGGACGACGAGGAGCAGGCCGCGCGATCCGAGCAGTCCGACGAGGAGGAGGAGCACCAAGACGCGCGGTCCGAGCGGTCCGACGAGGAGGAGGAGCACCAGGACGCGCAGTCCGAGGGGGAGGAGGAGGAGGACGAGCAGGGGGAGGCCGAGCAGGTCGCAGAGGTTTGGTTGAGAGGTCCCGCGCAACTCCCGCCGCGACCGATTCTCGAAGAGAGGCACCCGGTGATTCGTCCGGAAATGCCTAAGTAAGTAACTTCATATATTTTCAATTCAAATTATATTTTGCATCTATTACGTGCGACACTAATAATTTATCTCAATCACTTCGGTAGGGGTTGGGTCGTGGTCACTCCAGGAGAGTCTCGCCGCAAGATCGGTGGCATCCTCGGTCTTCCGGTCCGGCTCCACCGGCCGGGTAAGATTGAGATTGGCGAGAAAGAGGAAGTAGCCACCACGTGGGAGCACTACGTTCACAAAAAGATTCTATGGATCCTATGGGTAGGATTTTTAGGAACAAGGCACATCGCGTGGTGATGAAGTCTGTGGGTAAGTTTTTATCTCAATATGTTTTTCAGTACCTTACATTCATTCGAATTTTTTTAAGTAATGACACGATACCTCTCATGTGTATGCAGGACTTTTATAGGTGTGCTTGAGGGTTACCAAGAGTCGGCTAACCGTATGATCTCTACCCAATGTAAGAAAATGGTGAAGGACATGATTTACGAGGCGCGTATCCAGGCTGTGATCACTTTCAATGCTACCGTGAGGAAGATGAAGGTCACCAAAAAGGAAGCTAGAAACATGTGGCTCACCATGGAGCAATATTGCTCGGACACGGTAAATATGAAAATGTCATTACTTCTATTGTTAATTGTGTATAATTTGACATTAACACTTATGCACTTCATGTGTAGGTGATTCCGTGGTGGGCTGCTACGAATAAGCCAGCCTGGATTGCTTTGGTGGAAAAGTTGTGGTGCAAACCCACATGGGAGGAAGATCACTATGCGGCACGGGAGCGGCGTCCGATAATGCAAGGTGCACCACATCATCAAGGCAGCCGTACACTTAGCGAGTACATGGCTACATGGGTACGTGAAGGCACATATAGCTATTTCATGAGTTTCTCAAATGATAATGTATATTACACGTAATAAGCATACCATTGTGTTTTCTTTGCTTCGCGATCGGTGTCACATGGTGGCCAGCCTTTGGGCACCTTGAAGGGATGGGCTTTGGCCCACAAGGACAAGACGACGTCGAGCGTCGACTTCAACCCGGACGACGGACCCGAGGCCTACAGCAATCCTGCTGCCCACAGCCGCATCGGTGAGTACACGTCTATGGCAAGAGAGGTACATGGGCCTGAATGGGATCCAAGCACGAGAGGACATTGACGGCGAGCTGGCGATGAGGCTAGGAGGAGGAAAGAGACACGGACGGTACATCATCGGCAACAGCTGTGTCGACTCGGTCAATACTCCAACTCTGTCCCAGATTCGAGCAAGAAGCACAAGCTCGAGCCCGGCTATACGCACTCCTCCTAGCAGCAGCACACAGTCCCAGCTGCAGGCACTCCAGAGTTAGCTCACTTGTCATTTGTCGTTCATTACTTCCTACACATGTTTCTCTTGAGTAGTAACAATTGGGTGACATTTTGTAGGCCCAGCTGGATGAAGTGAACCGCCTACGTGAGGAGGATCGACGGAGGGCCGAGGAGAACCAATAGATGATGCTCCAGTGGATGGCATCGTAGATGGGTACAACACCTCCACCACACTTGTTCACATCGTTCGCACCGTCTACTACTCCTGCTTTTACCCCGGTGAGTTCGAATGAGTTAGTTTGAATTTTGTTCTTTTGTTCATTTACTAGTGGTAATATCATTCAATTCTACTGCCTTCATTTATTCGACATAATATCATTTCCTTTCCTTGCTATAGCAACCTAGTCATAATAGCATTCCATTCTACTTCAGTTACTAGTAACAATATCAAGTAGTGATAATAACATTCGCATCTCAATTTTTCATTGACTAGCTAGTGTTAATACCACTCACTTATTCATATCATTAATCAACCTCTATCTTGTGCATTCACTTGTGTAGAATCAATCGGCGGCATCGAATGATGGGCCACAAGACCAATGCTCGCCATGGGACAGAGCTGCGTCAGCTTGGCGGCCTTGGGATCATTGACCTCTTGTATGTTTGTGATGCTTGTGATACTATGTTGTGGATGATGTGTTATGGATCATATGTTTGTGGATGATGTATTATGGATCGTAAGTTGTTGATGATGTCTTGTAGATGATATCATGTGATAAATATGATATTTTCATGTCTCGTGAATTTTAATTGTGTTTTGGATGATCCGGGGTGGCTAAAAACTGGTTTTTATGGCAGTTTGTTGCCTCTGTGTGGTGTGTCAAAGCCTAGACACACGGCACAAAAGCAATAATCTGGGTACCATAACCACATGTGCCGTGTGTCAAAGCCTAGACACACGGCACGGTTAAAATTTGTGCCGTGTGTCTAGGCTTTGACACACGGCACAGGTTAAAGTGTGCTGTGTGCCTTACCCTCCGGCACACGGCACAGTTTGAAAGTGTGCCGTGTGCCAGAGGGTTAGACACACAGCACAGATGGCTGTCAAGTAACGACGGCGTCAATCGTCTATGCCGTGTGCTTCCACGGCACACGGCACAGATGGGAAGAACTGTGCCGTGTGCCCGACAAATGACACACGACACAGTTTTGTGCCGTTAATTCTAGTGCCGTGTGCATTGTGTCGTGAACGACACATGGCACAGTTTGTACCGTGTGCTAGAGAGCTTGTGCCGTGTGCCATGGGCACACGGCATAGTTGCTGTTCCCCGTAGTGTGGCAACGCTTTGCTGCGGATCAGATACCATGCCTCAGGATGGAAGTGATAGGAGAAGTTGGTATCTCATCAACTTCTTTCATTTTTGTCATATTAATTGTTTCTCTCTCTCTCGCATTCACCGTTCCTTTCGTATGCAGTTGGAACTGCTTGATGACCACGAATGGGATTTTGCCACGGCCATTGCGATGCTTCCCATGGCAGACTTTTCATTTCTGGACCTCAGTATCCAGCCGGAGGGGCATGTTTTTGGACCTTTGGCGTTGCATATGCTTCGAAAAACAAGCTATAAAGAGGTTAAAGATATCCTTGGAAAAATCTGAGGTAATAATCATCACGAATCAATCTTAATTTGTACCCCCCATGTAAACACTCGTACCAGTTACGTACCTAGTGTCCATTTTGTCAACGTCAAACCACCATGAGACATTAATTCTGATGGTCTTGTTTCCGAAGGAATCGGCATGCCCTGCAGACTGTCCTTGTCAGCAGTCTTCTCCCCACTGGAGAAGCGAAAGTGTCACTTTGGCTAATCTAGAAGAAATTGAAATCAGGGGCCTCAAAGGAAGAGATCATGAAGTTGATCTCTTGAAACTATTGCTCAGAAGTTCCAAAGTACTAAAGAAAGTTAGTGTCAGATTGTCACGCAAGGTTTCATCAAGTGCGTACGACAAATTCAGTATCATGTTCAAAGAATTTCCCAACGTGACCAAGTACGGTGAATGAGTTTTCCAATCCCAGATTACTATCCTCATAGATATAACAAGTGCTGTTATTTTTATCCTTAGGCTGGTCTGAAACTTCTTATCTAGTTTATGTTTCTGTTATCATCTACCAATTGAATAAGTGAAGTTGCTCCTGCTGCTGCCAACTGATTATTTTTTACCTAGAGAGGATGGCGTTAGGTGGTGCAATTCGTCAGGATCAGGTGACGAGTTTCAGGATATTGAAATTAGAAGATCTATCTGGTCAATAAGCTGCTGCAAATAGTCATGTTTTAGCAGGAGCATGATGTTTATGGCTTTAGCCATCTATCTATTTAATAATAAAAGGAAATGAACTTCCCACCAAGGTGTCTAGAAAAAAAGAGAAATAGGCTAGAAATTCCTACAAAAAAGCAAAACATCTAGCCCTTGATTCTTTCCCACGTAATCTTTAGTAAATATCCAGCCCTTGATCAGCATCTCTCTGTATCATCCATCGTCATACATCTTCTCTCCTCCACGTACCTCTACAGGGAGCCAGCCAATCAGGAAAAAAACTACTAGGCGAGGGATTGATCTACTGCAAAGCAAAGAATTGATCTCGTATACAACACCAATACAACATTGTCACCGAAAGAGAGTCGATCTACGACGAGAAGTTCCAAGAAGCGAAGTTTCCGTGCATAAGACAGAGAACCGCCGACAAGGCATCCAAGTTGGCATGGCGACTTGGTGCTCGTCTCCAAGTTCTTCATCGGAACCGTGGTGTTCTTCTCCTTGGTCGGACCATAGAAAGATACAGAACCGCCAAATTGGCTCCTGGCCTAGCCAGTGGCGGATTAACGACTCACGACTGCACCAAGGCCCCACCTTTGGCATAAAATTTTCAGTTAGATCGCCGATGGCCGGGAGCGTTGAGCACGATGCCGCGGCTATGTAGCCGGTGTGGCACTGGTCGTTGGCCCGCGGCACGCCCACTGATGCTCCGCAGGGCCATCATCTCGGTTTGTAACCAGATTGTGGTTCATGGACGCGGAGTACCTTCTCGGCATTAGGGCCGTCGAGTCTCTAGCGGGCGTGTCTCTCAGGAAAGAGTTGCACAAGCAAAAGAATAAAACATGGGGATTGGAGAGGAAGAAAGACGCTACATGCCATGAGACGACCTAGCATTTGTGGCTCTTGACATGGCTGAGTGCTTCGTCCATTCTGTGCCTATATTGCTTCTGTTGGCTGCCTACCTTCTGAAGCTCTGATCCATCGCATATGTTGCTTCTATGGTTCGCGACGCTGCAGGGACTTGACATGTGCACTCCGGCGAGGCTACACAATAATCGCACGTAAGTGTACTACATTCAGGATTCTACTTCAATAATCCTCTTGCCTTAAATGCATATTGGTGTTTGGCTTTTACATGTCTCAGTTAATGAAAAGAATCTTATCAAGTTATACAACAAAGTCTATGTTAGCATAATACTCCATGACGATAACATAGGCATCACCGTATAACATGATAAGATTCTTCTGATTAACTTAGACATTTGAGTATAATAAGAAAACAAAAGAGATAGGTGAATTATCTAACCATGATAACTCAATTATTTTGTAAGTAATCCTACTACATAATAAATTAATTATAGCCTTAAATATTTTATGAATGCATTATCATGACCATTTTCATATGTACTTCATTGAGGTTAAAGGAGTTTCTAATGCACACTTATTTGGTGGTTTGATGTAAATGGACATAAGAGAAAACTTTATATAAAACATCAGTAGGCCCAATATCTAGCCTGCGCAAATGCGCGGGATAAGAAAAGCAATTGCTTCCAGTATAGAGAACATACAAGAAAAATTGGAGGCTTCATGTCATTATGAGCGCCTCTTATCCAGCTGGAAGAACACACCATTGCCTAAACCATAGCAGGGCGTAGAGAACTTTCATAGTCATCTACACTACTACAAAAAGAGCCAGCAATATCAGGGGGCATTTTTCAGCAATAGCGGGCACACAAAAAACGCTATTGCTGGGTGCCATTGCTGACATCATCAGGGTGTAACGTTATTACAGTGACCCCTGCAATTCTTCGCCTGCACCTACGCCTCCTCCTACTCAAGAAGCACCAGTTGACCCTGATATTTCTTTTGAGCCACTACCTTCACCTCGGCCTTCTCCGACACATGAGGACCAGATCCCTCTAGAACATGGCTTCTCCACACCGCCTCGTCCGGATGTTGAGAATGAGGCAGCTCTCCTTTGAACAACATCAACTCCGGCTCCAGTGACACCACGTGACAAAGGGGCTAGGGCGATTCGTAGCTCGTCCACCCCGCCTAATAACAGTGAACCTTTGTCGAGCCTGTTCCACCTCCGCCTCCGAGGAAGGAGTTATCTAGCGCGGAAATAAGTAAGTACACTTTTGTAGTACTTATGAATTCACGACTATGTATATAGTTACCGATATATTAACGACTTGGCATGCAGTCGCAACATGACATAAAGGCGTGGCGACAGCATATAGAAGCGAGAATAAGGAAGTGGTCCCACATATTCTCGTTCCGCCTCCTGGCATCCCGGAAGGAGGTTGGGATCTCACACAAGAAGACTTCCCTACCTATAAGCATGACATGCCACTACTACCAGTAGATGTATTGAAAAAGAAGCCATGGATATTTAAGTACTTTCATCCATGGTACTTAAATGCATGTAGCAAGGGTGTCCAAGTTATTACGGCAAGGATCCCTGGAGAGGTTTTTGGACAAGAGGGATATTTTGACTTAAATGTGCCTTTTGAGGAGATCCATGCTCTGTACCGTCTCCAACGCATGGATGCTACCACCCTCGTTACCGTCCGGTGCCTGTAAGTGTTTTCGACCTGTTTTATATTTCCAAGCGAATGGCGCATGAATTCAACCGACTACCTTTTTCATCGCTCGGAATGTGTCATCACTCCGGTGTCTCAAATGAAATCGGATATCTAAGCCCAACCGCCATTCACTACTACAGGTTGGGTCTTTAGAGACGGGGTTCTAATGTATATAGTGACGTATTTTTCAGCCGTCTCAATTTTTGCGTCGCTAAATCTCAGGCTGTAGCGACGGGGATATAACCGTCACTAAATCTAGAGCTATACTGACGGTTTTCTGAAACCATCCCTACTGTCTATAGCGACGGATTTCTAAGCCCCGTCACTATTTCATTATAGGGACGGGTTTCTGGAGCCCGTCACTATTTCATTATAGGGACGGATTTTTGAAAACTGTCATAACTGCCTTTAGGGACCGGTTTGGAAACACCCGTCACTAGTTTTTGTGACGCTAGCCTATATCCCCGTCATTATTGATGTTCCACTGACAGATTTTTTCCACTAAATCCCCGTCCCTAAATGTAATTATAAAAAGCAAAAAAAAAAATTGGACGAGAAGCTTCTTTTTTCCTTTATTTTTATCCACAGAAACACGACTACAGGAACAGTACACATCAATTCACAAGCATATACATCCATTTACAAGTATGGTTACAAAATAAGTATACATTCTGCCCAAAAAATGTACTACTTGTACAAGATAGTATATCAGCTCAACAGCTTATTCACACTCTAGTTCAACCATAGAAACTGCAAGTTATGCACTTTGTAATGTGAATCATTCACATACCATATGTTCCTGGCACCTGAGTAGTGTCTTCATATACTTGTTCCTGTGCAATATGGAATTTAGTAAGAATCAGTTTTGGATTTCAACTAATATTAAGAGAAGTAAAATCATTCAAAGAAGCAAGGATCAATAAGTACTCTGTTATGTTAAGTATTCTAACCAAGACCAAACCAGGATCAATAAGTACTCAGTTATGTTAAGTATTCTAACCAAGACAAAACCAGAGACTTTTTCATGCGCCAATGGAATCAAGTTTCAAGCTAACATTCATTTAAAAAAGAACTGAGTTAAGGATGAAGGGTCACAGCAGTAGAGAATATTTGCATCAATCACAAGTGACCATAACTAACAAGTGGAGTTGGCAAGATGCATTTCATCCTCCAACAAATAGGAAGCACTAGTTAATCGTATAAGTAGAGCACTTATTGTTGTAGTTCATGTTTGCACATTAATTGACAAGGAGTAGAGGCAAGAACTGACCTTCTTGCTGGAGCCTGTAGCCATTCCTTGAGACTAGTGTTAACCAGTTCTTGCTATCACATGTGACCTGCATGCCAATAGAAAAGAAGCCAATACCTTCAGTTGAGAATCAGGGCCAATATTAGAATGAAGTGACAGAGCAACACACAGCTGTGCAGGGTTCTTGCCGATGCATTTTAATTCTGTAAGTTTATAATTCTGTCGCAAAACACTTGAGTGTTGATGAGCCAGAAAATGCCCAAGTGCTACAACCATATATAATAACCACAAATCATGAGCTAGAGTTTCTATATAGTTGTTTCCAACTTGGATGATACATACCTTGTGCTGCTGTGAAAGTTGATTAATTAATCTGGCTTGCTAGCTGCTGCTTTGTGCCGATCTGTGTGCTCCCTGTTGTTCTAACTGCTGCCTGCCAATGAAGCAAAAAAGAATAATTCAAATTCAAATATTGGATCTGCAAATAGTTCCTTATTTAGTTTTCTTAATTAGGAGCAAAGTCATATATAGAATTTAAGCAATCTGAACTTTGCAAAAGGGGTCAATGTGCAGAAAACTTCAGGTTCTCTTCTTTTATTTCAGCACATATGATTCTTACCCAGCTCAATGTATGTATATAAAGGGATATAGAGATAACGTAATACTCATAAGAAGAGCTAACTCTACCAGTAGGAAGTGTGCCACAAGCCAGCAGAGTTAAGCATAAAGCTATCGATGTAATTTCCTCTATGCTGTACTTTTTTTGTCATGAAAAGTAACCTAGAAATTAGCTTCGAATAGGCACTTTGAGAAGCTTCCAACTAAAATGTAGTGTTGTGAAGCAATCTCCGTTCATTCATTTCATCAAGCACATGTTGAGCAGAATAGGTTGAGCACATAAGAGGAAGGGAAAGGGAGCGTACACGTCGGTGAGAGGTTGAGCCTCGAGGGCTCCTGCACGATGGGCACGGTGGTCTGTCAGTGAAGGAGGAGGCAGCAGCCGGAGCGCAACACATGGTCTCATTGGCGGTGAAGTCCTTGTGCGCTCCTGCCTTGACGCCATCATTGGAGAGGTGGATCCTGCTGCCTGTGCCGGCAAGATCAAGGAGTGGGATGCACTGACCGCCGCACATCCGAGCTCGCAGCCGCATCCGTGGCCGCACTTGTAGCAGTGGTGCCGTCGACGCGACCTTGCATGCCACTGCGGCGGCCAGGATCCACGCGCCGTTGCGCGCTGCCGCCTAGATCTCGCCGCGGCCCCCAGGATCCACACGCCGTTGCGCGCTGCCTAGATCTGAGCGGCGAAAGGGGATCCGGCCATCGTGGATCTAACCGCTTGGATTGGGTCTCCATTGATGAGCTCGTGGCCTGCCTTCATGGAGGGAGCGACTAGAGCGACGAACCACTCACGGGAAGGAGGGGAGGGCGAGCTCGAGGGAAGGATGGTCGTGCTTTCGCGTCACCGACGAGGAGGGAGAAGAGGGTGGCCGCACACGAGGAATGGAGGCGGATGGGTGGATGACGACTAGGGTTACCTGCAGCAGCTATGGATCGAGTGCAATATGAGCCGTGGATTAGGAAATTCCAAAAGTTTTATTAAAGATTATAAATGGTCCAAAAACAAATGTGAAGTTTAGCACAAGTGGTTTAGACACTAGGTGCCTATCCTTCCAGTCCGTGGTTCAAATCCGAGCTCGTTTTGCATAAACTTTTTTGGGCGTGTAGCCACTAGAAAAAAGAAAAAAATATAAATGTCTGTTAAAAGTGAGTACGAAGAGTTTCGAACCTTATAGACCTCTAGAAATAGGACGAATGGCTACACCACCTTGCCACAAAGGACTTTCTTTCAGTAACCCGTCTCTACATATTTAAGAAACAGAGACGGTATTTCAAACCCCGTACCTACTACCTGAAAACCCGTTCCTATACCTAAAACCAATAGCGACAGGTTTCGGTACCCATTACAATTGCTAAAACCCGTCCCTATTACATGACGATATAGCGACATGTTTCTGCTGCCCGTCACTAAATGTTTTCCTACAGACGGATTTTTATATGGTCGTCGCTATTACTACTCTTCAGTCCAATGTTAGTGATGCAATTTTAAACACACGTCACTATAGGTGATCTAGTGATATGTCCATTCTATCCGTCGCTAAATCCCGAATCTGTGGTAGTGATTAGTCAAGACGCGATGAATCCAAAGATTATCGATAATCATCCCCCGTTGGTCGGAAAGAAGGTGATCAAGACCAGAAGGCAACAAGTACATGTCCAAACAGTTAAGGATGCAAGGAGATGTATAGCAACCTACAATGGGAGACGCATGTATGAATGGAGAGAGAGACGATGCATTATGGCTCTATATAACTTTAAGTTTTCGTAACCTGCTACTTCTTGTGCAAATCATTATTTCACTTAGATAATTACATAGTGACATATTTTATAGTGACCATTGGATTGCTTTCATGATACATCCGAAACTCGCGGGCGTTTGGGTGTTTGACTCTTTGAATTATGATCCTAAGAGGTACAAGGATTTCATGGACACCCTGAATAGGTAATTTCAGATATTCAATGAACTATCATTTTTTATAAATTGCATTATGCTCGTTGCTCATTTGCTTTTTTATATTAGTGTCTATAAATACTATCTCGAGCTTGGTGGTGACCCTCATCCGAAACGGACCAATCTTGGATACAAAACGCATTATCCGGTATTATTATCTCATATCATGGTCATTTCTTTTATTCAATTAATTAATGTCTCTATTAGTAAAGTAATTTAACAATTTCCTTGTTTTGTGAAGTATTCAAAATAGCGTCCTGGGACCGTGACTTGTGGCTACTATGTGTGCACATACATAAGCGTCGGAAATGGGGAATATACTACATTCCCTACGGAAGAACCGGTCCCATGGAAAGATGTAAGTATTTTGTGTGTTTTTTCTTGCATTAGTATATTAGTTTTATATTACTTAACAAACATGTATTAATTCCATAATTTATTTGTGGCTGCAACGCTATGAAAAGCCAAAAACAGGTTCCTACTTAGAAGAAAGCACACTCGAGCTCATTGCAGCCAAACTCCCCCGCTTCATGATTCGTGAGTTCTGTAATGAAAGAGGCAAGTATTTTGATCCTCTAAGTGATGTTGCAATGCATGAAGAGTTGTATAGCTACAACGGTCAAAAGGGCCACCAAGATGCAATTGTGCAAAATACAAAGACAGATGGAGCAGAGATTGAAGGCACTAGAGTCGAAGTGACCGGATAAGTTGTAATTTAGTTGTGTTTTGATGGATGAATATTGTATATTGGAAACATGATGTATATGTATGTGGATATTGTAAAATGGATGACAACTATGTCGTATGTACATATAAATGCTTTAATGATTATTTCTATGGTCTTGCGTATATATAGTGTGAATGTATTTTCAGTTCTATAAAAATATTTAAATTTGACACTGGAAAATAAAACAAATAGCAATAATTATATCAGTTCAGAAAATGCCAGTAATATCGGGCACGATGATGTCACTAGCCGATATTGCTCTCTAGGCCAGCAATATCGGACAGATGACATCATCGTGCATGATATTGGCAAAACCACAGCAAAATCGGGCACAGTGATGTCATCTGCCCATTATTGAAGGGTCACACAGCAATATCGGGCTGCGTGATGTCAGCTGACCGCTATTGTAGGGTGAGCCTGCAATAGCGGGCGGTCGTGGGCGCTATTGTTGGTCCGATCCTGCAATAACGTGTGCGTAATAGCGCCCGGAATGCCCGATTTTGCAGGGCCAAAACATCCACTATTGCAGGGTCTAATCCTAGTAGTGCTAGAACTCTACCTCCTGTACTTAAGGTTGACTCTGATGACAGTGCTAGCTGGTATAGTCAAGATATTCTTTGCCATCATTGACATTACTGGAAACCTATGAGCATTCATCTTCCACCAATTCAGCAACCTGAAATTTTTATCTTCTAAAGCCACATTTCTTCTTCAAGATATATGAGCAACTCAGACTTCGATCCCCTTGTCGAAGTGGACTGTAGGAAGGACTGGAACTTACTTGAAGAAGCGGACTGTACGGAGCTCGATGTCCTAGATGATTCAGAGGATGCTGGCCTGTTGTTTCGATGCTCACTCTCATAGATTTCAAATAAATTTTCCAGCTCAGTACTGATATCTTCTAGTTCAGTTTCAGCCCTATATGATTCATACATCTGTTGAAAACACCATGTAATTAATGAATCTCATCTTGTACCTGGGATCGAGAATAGTGGCAATCACCATAACATTATTCTTTTCCTCCCAGTATTTGTCAAACTTGTCTATCACAGCCATTGCCATACTCTTCAAATGCGTATCAGTAGAATCCAATGCAGCTTTCAGTGCAATCTTCACATCAACAATGTAAGGATAGAATATATTTGATGTAGGATACATGAATCCTGAAAGTGCAGTTGTAACTTGGGCAAAAGAGTTTAGTATTGGCTCAAGTTTTCCATACAGTACCCAGTCATCACTGGAAGGCTCCCATTTGTAATTTGCGTCTGAATCAGCAAAGCTTACTAATGCATCTTTATAAGCAATGCAAACTGACAACATCTTAAAAGTGGAGCTCCACCTCGTGGACACATCAAGGCTCAACCCTGGTCCAACTTTCAGTGAAAGGTCTGGAACAACCTCTAAGAACTTATACATGCGAGATGGTGACTTCTTCATGTACTTTACAGTTTCTCGAAGCTTGTCTATCAAAGGTGCTAATGGTTCAATGCCATCTTTCACGACTAGATTCACTATGTGCGCACAGCAACGAACATGAAAATATTTAGCCATGAAACGAGCTGAGCCTCTGGCGATAAACTTTGTCATCAAATTCTTTACAGCTATATCATTTGAGGAAGCATTGTCAAGTGTGATTGATATAATCTTATCGTCTATCTTCCATTCCGTATCACAATCAAAAATAGCTTTAGATATGACAATCCCTTTATGAGGAGGATCAAGCTCAATGAAGTTCAGAACACGACACTGAATCACCCAATTTTTATTAATGTAATGGGCTACCAAACTCATGTAGCAAAGATTCTGATTTGATGTCCTTAAATCACAGGTCAAACTTATCATGTCAATGCCTCTAAGAGCCTTCTTAAGTTCTTCTTTCTCTAAGTTGAAAACCTTCATGCATTCACTACGAATAGTTTTTCTACCAATAAACCAGTGGCGGAGGACCATGGTGGCTAAGTATGGCCCTCGCCATACCTTGATTTGACTGCCATAATCATATACTCTTACTTTTCAAGTCATGAATCAACAAACAAACAACTATTTTTTCCAGGGAGCAACAGTTTATAAGAGTAAGAAAAAAATATGTTGTACTTTGTCATCAAAGGTCTGTACAATGTGGTTAATGGGACGATAGAAGAGTTAGTCTAGCTACATTGTTCGATATTTTTTTTATGATCTGCGCACTTCGCCACACCTTAAATTTTCTCTGTCCTCCGCCAGGCCGCCACTGCAATAAACTGATATGCTGGATTTAAGAAATTCAACAGAACATTAAACCAACTGTGCTCCACCATCCTAAATGGGTACTCATGTACAATTACCATCTTAGCAATGATTTGACGAGTCTGTTCATGATTGTACTCGTTAGGAGCTGCGATAAGAGGCAAATTTGTATCACCGGCTGCAGCTAGAGGGAGATTGAGCAAACCTTGAGCTTTGGCCTGAGCCATTCTGTTTTTGTAATGATAACAAGCCCTCATATGTCTGCCGAGATGTGAAGTAGTACCCCCTTCATTGTAAGCATATTTGTTCTAGCAATATCTGCACTTTGCAGCTGTCACGATCACCCCTTTCTCTGTCTTAGATGGAACCTTGAGCACTTTAAAAACCTTCGAAACTGCTGAGCGTTTTACTCTACGCTTTACAGCAACACCCTTTGAAGAAAGTTTGCGTTTTTTTGACAAGCTCTTTGCACCTGAAGATGAATTAGGACCACCTTCTATATCTGCTACTTCATCGTCACTAGGGTCCAATGAGATATGTGAATGTTCAGTACTCTCTGAAATAGCATCAGGTAATTCAAAGTCGTTGTCTTCTGAATCTGAGCCATCTCCTTCCACCTAAATTAGAATATACAATTCTAGCATTAGTAAGTTAAAAAGACTTTGGAATTTTGTTTGAGATATGAACTAACAACAACATCTGACGATCTGAACTAGGCCTAAGTTGAACCACACTAGACATTTAGCTGTCAGAAACTCACCAAAGGATCAGCAATTGACTCTTTTGAGTTTTGAGGTGGAACGATTCCTCGACTTGGAGGCGGAGCTGATCGTCGATCTTCTCGCACGAGCTGCCGGACCCCCGGCCATTTGTTTTGCCTTCTAATTCAACCGTGTGTTAATAGTCCTTAAATAATCAACACTCAAAGGCTGTGTGGCTGCGCAACTTCACGATATGGATTCTGGAAGGTCAAAAGGCTGGGCAATTAAGACATATAAATGTTGGTTTACTTCCTAAGCTTGACGGATGAGGCAGCAGGGAAGAGATTATCACTATTTACTTCCTAGGCTCGTGGGCCATCTCGAGCCAGCCCGAGCTTGCTATCAAACCGAGGTGAGCCTGGTTTTTGGCCCGTTTTCTTACTGGGCCGAGCCGGACCGAGCTTGATAGCTAACGAGCTTTTCCGAGCCGAGCCTTAACGAACCGAGCCGGCTCATTATCCAGGCCTACACATGGCGACCGCTATTGCAGGATAACTCTGTAATATCGGCCACTGGTGACGTCATCGTGCGACCGATATTACAGGCTGATTCAGTAATAGCGGTCGCCATGTGACGTCATCGGTGGCCATTATTACAGGGTGACCCCTATCTTTAATAGCGTTACCTCCGGTGACGTCATCTACCCTGCAATAGCAATGCACCCCGATGACGTCAGCAATGCCACCCAACAATAGTATTTTTTGTGTGCCCGCTATTACTGGAAAATGACCCCTCATATTGCCGGCCTTTTTTGTTGTAGTGTATACGAACTAAAGCGTTGTTATGTACCTATAAGAGAATGATTCCAGAAACACTATATCAAAATAAAAGAAACTACCAAAAACAAAGCACAGTTCTACTCTTACGATCCATGGAAAAGGACCGTCGCGTGGTATCGCCATGAGCCGTCATTGTCCCATATTATCACTTCCGTGGGTATGGGGCGCTAATTGAAATTGCAAACATACCTTACCCAAAGTCGTAGATGCAAATATTTAAACAATCATAACACCGGGTTAGTTTTGCCCCCATTCTATTTAGTCCTTACATTGGCCTTTCTAGACTCGTATCTCACGAGTAACACAAAAATGGGGTTTAAAATTTTTAGAATGATTGTTAGCGTGATGCAAATTCCAAGTCCGCTACGATACCACGTGTCACACCCCTATCCCGAAGGATAGATTAGTGTGGTACGGATCGTCTCGGAAGATGCTTGATTAAGCAACCATGCATAGCATCACAATAACAAACATACATGATTTGCAAAGTTTACATAATTAAGTCTCGAATTACAACTTGAGTTTCGAATAAAAGATACATTAGGTTCGCAAGTTTAAGTTACATAACCATGATCTTTGTTTGAAATAAAGTGCGGTAGCGATTACATAACACGACGATACATAGATAGCTTATGTGAACCATGCCGGTCTAGACCACGGCTCACTCATCATGGGTCGGAGAGCTAGGAACCCACTCAATGGTCCACTCTTTGGGCTCCTCTCATCCGACACAACCTTACCACAACAATCACAATACCCGGCTTGTGGGAACCCTGAAAATACACATGTAGTGGCAAAGCCCGAGTATCTAGCATACTCCGCAAGTCTTATCCGTCAAATTGGCCATATAAGACCGACACCTAGATGCATGGGGATTGACCGGGTTCACTTGGTATTTGCATAAAAACAGCACCTAACTACTTATGTTTGCATTTTTATGATTAGCCACATTAATAGGGTTGTTGCATAAAAGAAATTTTAGTGAGCATACTAAGCAATACAAGAATTTGCAATACAATAGATTATCAATACAAAACAGCAAGCATCTCATATCTTTCCAGCTTACTAAACATTGTAAACTGCTCGAAACAAGTAGTACCCATTAACCGAGAGGAATGGCGATAATTATCGAATTATTAATCCTGCAGGAAAGACCCCAATGCATGACATACGCATCATTTAAGAACACACATGACCACCGTTCGCGAGTTCATCATAAAGTACATCGCGGGGCCACCGACCCCGAGTACACGTCCCCTTGCGACCCTGTTCAACGTGCCCAAAGCTTAACCCGTGTACTCTCCAAGGGTCCTCAACCCGTGCAACCACCGTGCCATACACATCGCCTCCGGATCGGTGAGGTATCCTGCCCACTTTACAATTCACAAGCTACATAGGTTTACCAATCCCCATAAAAAAGGTATGCAAGTGGTACACAACTCAAGCTTGTTCGCGGAGTCACAATAGGGTATTCTCAACTTTTACCAAATCATCATATTCAAGTGTAGCATAAATAATATGTGAGTGTCCAGTCCTATCGTTGACTCCATAACGATAGGTATAGCATTTGTAATGATAGTTTGACACATCTTCTACATAGGACATACGAGAAATTTATGCAAGTGAATTTCCAAGCAATTCCTATAACGTAAATGCACATCCAACATCCTCAATATAGTGATCAAAGAAAGCATTTTGAAATAAGTGGGAATGCACCGGGGCTTGCCTAGGAAGTGATTGAAGTTAGTATTAGCTTCACAAGCGTTGAGATCGGCAACGGCTTCTTCCGGAGAGATCAGTTCGACGTCGTTACCTATGGGATGAAGTGCAATGCATAAGTAAAGGGAATACAAAGTCAATGGATATGATTATGCATGCATGTTGTTCGTACATAGGCCATATGAATAAATTAGTAGGGTCAAATCCATAGGAGTGGTGGCTCGCATATACACATATTTTGCTACTCCTATTGACTTAAATAAATTACAATTATGAGCACAACATGGACAATAGCAATGTTTATGACCAAATGACATGAGTGTTGTGTATTATACACTATTGTTCAGATTTAAGGTGATGAGCAAAACACAACGGAGGGTAAATAAGGTTTAGTGCATAAGATGGACTTTCATTATCGCATGTGATGTTTATTAAGCAATGTGGTTAAAGAATCCACTTAAGCAAAGATCCTAAGCATATGACCATGACATCATGTGGCACTTCTGATCATGAGGGGCTAAACAACATTATGAACAGTAAACATGACAATAAGCATGTAAGGGATACAAAAAATATGAGCATGAATTCATATTTCTATGTGCTGGAATTGATAATTACTTGATTTAAACAAAACGACAACAAAATAATTATCTCTGGTGCTCAAAACTAAACATGGAATTTTATTGAATTGTTCAGGACTAGGAAGAGTAATTCTACCAAGTTTCAAGCAAAAATAATTTACACAGAATTAATGACAAATTAATTACAGAAAATGCTAATAATGCAATAACTTGAGCAATCTGCAATGAAAATGCAATTTGCTTGTGCAGGGTGCTCAAGGGTGCCAAGATGTCTGTTTTTCCCAAGTCTCACATTTATTTGATTTTTATTTGAATAGATATGAATTTATTTAGTTTACAAGGGTTGCAAATTAATCATTTTTGAAAATTACATATATGACCAAATCACAGGAGCTCGTGTTATTTATTGACAAGTACACATTTTGAGGATTCAAACAAATTTTAGTGTGGAATTTTTGGACTTTTAAATCCGGAAATATAAATTTTTCTAAATGGAATAAAGTTTGAACTAAATTACGAAATTGCCACTAGACATTTGGAACGAGAGGGGCGGTGCGGGCTCCAACGGGTGGTGGCCGGCGCCGACGAGCTCGCGTGAGAGGGCTCTCCGAGGGTGGCGCATTGGCGGGGCTTGGGCCAGGGTGGTGTGCGTGTGACGGGAAAGCGATGGTGGGGCTCGCGGCGCCCAACGGCGGCCGGAGGCGGCCCGCGGCGAGCGACGGTGCTCGCGAGGCTTCGGCCGGCGCGCACGTCCAGCACAGGGGGAGGGAGGGCGTGCGGCTTTGCTCATGAGCATCACCTTACGGAGGAGAGTGACAGCATGGGGGCGGGTGGTGCGAGAGGGAGGCCGGGGAGGGGGTCTCGTCGTGGAGGTGGCGGGGTTGGGATGGCGGCTGGGCCTCCTTCCTTCGGTTCTCGCCGCGGCTCGCACGAGAGGAGAAACGGCATTAAGGGCGATTGAGGGGGAGGCTTGCACGCTTGATTGAAGAGGAAGCCGTGGAGGAGGACCTGCCCATGCATGGAGACTCGAGGCGGCGGCCATAGCGGGCGGCGGCTCCAATTTTCCTCCGTTGCGCGCCGTGGGGGAGGGGGGGGGGAAGAGAGACGGAGGTGGGGGTGCTGCGAGCTGGAGAGGGAGGCAAGGACGTGGTTTGTAGTGGAGGAGCGTGCTTGGGGAGGCAACACCGGGTGGGCTCGCCTTTACGCCACCGGCGCCGGGGGAGGTCGGGCGGCGGGGAGGGGCGCCTTCAATTCTCGGCCGTTCCTGTTGGCCGGTGCGTAAAGGAACGGTTGGGTAGGTGGCCTTTGGGGCGTGAGGTGACGGGACGGGGCAGGGCGCACGCGGGGCGGCCGCGGTGGTGCTGGATTGGAGGGCAATGAGCTCGAGATGAAATTTTCAAATTTGAATCGGCCTTTCGAAATAATTTTCAAAACTCGACTTCCAAGATGCATAAAATGGAGCCAAAAATTAGCGGTGCTCAAGAAGATGTGACCTACAATTTTCTTTTTGGTGCGGAGTTCAAATTCTGCTCGTAAACTTTTATAAAAATTCCAGAAACAGTGCTGTTTTGAATTTGAATTTTTGAGCTTGTCAAACTTTGTTCAAAAATTTGGCAAAAACGCTCTAAAATCAGGATTTTGTATGGACAACATGATGGTGCAAAAATATGGGGGTGTTGCTGTTGTGAAAGTTGGAGTTCCTTAAGAGCTAGGGTTTTCCCCTCTTTTGTTTAATATTTTTCTCATTTTCCTGAATTTATTTATTGGAGATTTGCATAGGTCTTTGCTAATTGTGATTTTTAGGCTTCGCCAAGTCATTAACCTTTAACGGTGACATGAGATGTCATAGTTCATTGATGATATTCTTGAATCCGTGTCGTTCGGTAGTGGTCCGTCGAACTTCTCGGTCGCCGCCGGCCATGGCTACCGACGAGGAGTTGGTTTGGAGCTCGGTTGTGTTGGTTTGAGCATTCGATGGGATTTGTGAGGTCGTGCGGTCGCTTGTGCGGGCCTCAATTGTGGAAAAAGGCTGGCTTTTTGTAGATTTTGACCGAGCCGTCATGACCGTTGTGGTGGTTCTCACCGCTTCGCAAATCTCCGGCCACCACCGAGGGTCGAGGATGTGCGCGGTATGTTCCTGGATGCATAAGCCTTCTTTTGCTAGTCTTAGATTGTAGTTTGGAGCAGCTCGGGGTTTTCCCCTTGTTATCACGCCACCGACGAGCTCCGGCGAGCTCTCGCCGTCGCTCCGGCGATGGCTGGTCCTCGCGACCGGTGCCGGTAGTTGTGCATAAGTCCGCCGAGTGCTAGGGTGAGCTCGGGATGGCCGCCGGTGAGCGGAAGCGTCCGGGAGGGGCGATTCCAGCGAGCCTCACGGCGGAGCCCATGCGCCACCGCTCCGCTCCGACCGGTGTGCGGACGTGGCAAAACTTCTACCACGTGGCGCCGTCGTGGCTTAGGTTTTGCTGATGTGGCCAGCTTGTTGTCAGCTGACGTGGCGCCGAGGTGATAGCTGACGTGGTAGGGAATATTCCAGGAATATTCCATTTTCTATTTCAATCTTTTCTGAATTTCTATAAATCCTTTAATCTTTGGAAATTCATATCTTTTTCTTGGAGCGTCGAGAAAAATGTGTGGTCAATTGCATTGGACTCATAGCGCCGTACCCTACGTGTTGGTGTAGTTCTTAGCCATGTTCTAGTGACGTAATATCTGTCACTTCATTTTGTTACCTAATTACCTCATTTTGCGTGCCTAACCCGTCCTACGCGATCCGTGATTGATAGAGGGTTAAGAGGAGTTCCCACTAGAGCGAGTTGTTCGAGGAGTTTCTACTAGAGAGGCCGTACGAGTACTCCGACCTCACACTGGGACCCGCATTTCCACGGTAAGCCGCAATCCTTGATCACACTTGCTCTGATTTAGTACTTGCATAATATGACTCATGCATATGAATTGTTACTTGCACTTGTAGAACTCCAATGCCATATCATGATTTCCTTGCCACTCGTGCACCATAGGATGCTCTATTGTTTCTACTTGCACTGCTTAGTGATGCTAAGGTGCTTAATTGGAACCCCACATGATGTTATACTTGTTTTGTGTTAAATAAACTGTAGGTGCTTCTTAGGTGTTGTGTTCCTGTTTTAGCTACTGATGAGGACATCACACCCTCGGATGTAACTAACACTCCTCCAATACACATACATAATTCAGGGACAAAAACTAGAGCACGACAATTGAATTTACGGGTGAGCATGTTCCTAATGATCTCTTTATTTATATTCGTGAATATATTACTACCTAATGAGTTAATTATTGTTAGGAACCATGGAGATGATGATAATAAGGTTAAGGAGGAGGTTGGAGGCGTGGAGGGCCAGCAAGGGCGTTCATGTAAAGTTGGAGGCTCAAACAAAGTCGACTTCGAGTCTGTTTCGGAGTCCAGAAACAGCCTTCACTAAAACGGACGTCCCGGTCGCATACAAAGTCCGTTTGGGAGGTTCTTTATATGTATGGAAAGATAATTTGATAACCTTTCCATTGGCACTGGTCTCATATCCAAATTCGTCTCGAGTCGTCGGGAATTACCAAAATAAAACGACGTTCAGAAATTGTCCCGGTGTTGCACCATCGTCTTTTGGACTTTGGGCCGTGTATTTTATTGAGCCCACTTAGGGCTGCGTCCAGGGGAGATGGACGACCCTAGGGACCTCATATGCAGCCGCTGCCCCTTCCTTAGGGTTTGGTTTTTCTTAGATTATTCTGTCAAGAACAGTTTTGCCGTTTTGTCGGTTTGTGAGATCCCAACTCGTGAGTTTAATCATATACTTGCAATTTGGTTGCTTCTATCCTGTTCTTGCTTGTGTTCTTCGATTCGCAGGCAAGGATTAGCCTTCTTGGCGAGGTCAATCGTGCTTGCACGGTCGATAACCAGAGAAGACGTGGTGCTGCGATTGCGGGGGTCGGAATGTGTAGTTCGAAAGCCGGATCGATTTGTGTCAAGCCTCCGCTGAATCGCTATTTATTGGAACCTTTTCTAAGATTGGGACATCCTAGTCCACATCAAGTGGTAATCAGAGCTTCAGGTGCACCGTCGGGTTCCCCCATCCTTGTTATTTTGTTTCGTTCTAAAGTCCAGAAAATTGCCCTACAAAAATATTTGTTCGTCGTGTTTCCGCTGTCCTATATCCCCTTTGTGCCTCGCAATTTTTTATTTTCAGATTGTGTCTCTGAATTTTAGTCCCTGTCGTGTCGTTGTGTTTCAGCTTGAACTTGTTCACGGTCTAGTTTTGGGTATGCTCTTGAGTCCCCAATAGTTTGCAGAGAGAACAGTAGCATCCGTTCCAATTTTGGATGAAAAAAAAAGAACAAAGAGAGGAAAGATTTTCTTTTTCTCTCCACATTATGAGCTATTGCCGGGGTTCTCATGTTTAGATGCTTCATTTGAGTTATAAATTAGCTAGCTCTTGCTGCAGTTCTGTTCTATAGAAAAAGAAAGAAAGCAAGAGGCAGAAAGGAAAAGAAAGAAAATTATGAGAATTGTTTCATCCTTCCGAGTCCCTTGAGTTGAGTTGTGATATTGCTTGCTTAAACTAGGTCCGAGACAAGTTTAGACTGGTAATATAGACTAGATTGGGACTATTATTCAGTTTTGCAATTCTAAATTGAAAATTTACAATTTCTTGCTACTATATTTTGCCTATCCAAACTCCAGATATATCCTTCCGAACAATCACAGGTTTTGACCCTCGCAATTGTTGGCTCATACTCTCAAGGTTTCCTTTGCTTTGCTGATAGTAAGAACCTTGTAAGAGCTTGGTTAGATGCTTCCAGTTGCATATTGAGAGTTTTCACTGTTCATACATAGTAGTGATAGGAAAATATACTTTATGTGTTTTCTTGTTTGCTACTAACAATGACAGGTGATGATATGAGTATGCTAGCACAACGAGTGTTGAGTTCTTAAATGGAGAAGATGGAGCAAAATCAAATCAATAATTTATTCCAAACTTTCTTTGTTGTGATGAATCGACGTTGCCGTGTCGTAATTGATGGTGAAACTAGCCGTAACATTGCAAGTGCCGAGTTGGTCGAGAAGCTTGGCTTGACCACACAACCGCACCCACATCCATACTATTCGATGGGTAAATTGTTGTGAGAAGATAAAGGTAACAGAAATTGCATGGATCAATGTTTTTATTGGTACTTATAAGGATAGTGCAGATTTTGATATACTACCTATGCAAGCATGTCATTTGTTGCTTGCTAAACCTTGGATTCATACAAATAATGTTTTGCACAATACAATCACCAATAGTTATACATTTAAATACAATAGAAGAAAAATTATTTTTGAACCTTTGAGTGCTATTGAAATTTTAGAAGCTAATCTAGAAAGATTAGAGAGAAGAAAGATTGAACCTTTTAGAAAAGAATGAACGGTTTCAAATGTTGCAACACTTTTATCTAAATCTGAATTGACAAAAGAGCAACAAAGTTTCTTGCCTATTGTTCCAGCTAATACCTTTCAGGATATACAAAAGGAGGAGGATGAAGTGGAGGAAAATAAGGTGTTCACGAGCTCATGTGAAAATTCAGAACCATCACTTCACAATGCACCTATTACTACACTCACAGAAGGTGAGAATTATATTGATGTGCAGAATTTTTCCACAAACCATGCTATCATAGAGCAATTGTTAGTGAAACCATCTCTGAATTTATCTTTGTCACATGATGATTTGCTTGATGATCCTTGTGATAAAGAGGAGTTGTGTGCTGATGCTTGATTTATACCTTTGCAAGAACTAATGAATGAAAATACTTGTCCTAATAATATAACTTTGCTTCGATTGCTTCTGAAATTGATGAGTTGAAATTGTTGTATTCTTTATGTACTTTAGTTTACATTGAATTTGATACTCTATGTGATCTAATTAGTTTGGAGAAGAAATTTTTATGTGCTAAATTGCCTTGGTTGCCTAGCCATACAAATCACTATATAGGAAACTATAATTGTCAAGGACAATATATGGTGCATCGAGTTTATATTTGTTTGAAACAGAAATCTTTTTTGTTTGGGTAACAATGTGATGAATTAGAGGGCTATAGTAACACTAATCATGTAAAATCCAGTTGCTCTAAGAAACAGGCTATCTTACAAGAAGGGGAGCATTGGTGGTTTTCACCTACGATATCTTCTACAACTTTGGTCAAACCGAGGACATATTGCTTTCAAGAAGGGGAGAACAATAAGGAAATGATATCCTTCGACATAATCATTCAAGCACCAATGATGCGAGAGGACGGCTTTTCATCAAGAAGGGGAGGATGATGAGGACATCACACCCTCGGATATAACCAACACTCCTCCAATACACATACATAATTCAAGGACAAAAACTAGAGCACGATAATTGAATTTACGGG